>CAWUFQ010000462.1:290000-705000 GCA_963921405.1 Cepaea hortensis | reverse complement strand
CGCCGGCTCCAAGTTGTTTGCCAGTTCTCACAGAATGTCCACATTCCTCCCTTCCGATCTTCTGTCTCATTTTGTTGTCCTTCTGCTAGTGACTTGAAGGGTGGCAGAGAGGAAATGAATGTCAAACATGCGCAAAGAAATTTGAGGACGACTTTCAAAGGCCTCTAATCAAATGACGACCGACACCTGATTCTAAAAATCTCTGATACTCAAGTTTGCGTGGAAATATAGATTTTACAGATCTGTCGGGTTGTTATTGGTCTGTATGAGGGAAAGCTTAAGATGGTATATGATGAGACTGAGAGGTTAAATATTCACATTTTAGGAAGTAGTGAACATTGCTGGAGGGGCAAGGGACATTTTACAACAAAAAATTTAAGTCTTTTCATATATTCTGGTAGAGATGACGGAGTGGCATTTTGTTTAGATAAAATAACTAAAAAAGCTTTAATTGGATATAACCCAGTTCGTGATAGAATCCTCACTATTAGACTTAAAGGCCGTCCAAAAACACAACTCTCATACAGATATGTGCACCTACTTCAAAGACAGAGGTAGACGAAATTGAAGATTTTTACAACACACTACAAGACACATTAAATAAGATTGATCATAATGACATAACAATAATAATGGGAGATTTTAATGCAAAAGTGGCTACATGAAGAGCTGAACATGAGAGACACGTTTTAGGAAAGTTTGGATTGGGAAATAAAAATGATGCAGGTGACAAATTAATTGAACTTTGCACAGAAAATGAGTTAACGATAGCCAACACACTTTTTAAACAACACCGAAGAAGGATCTTCACATGGAAGTCTCCGGACAGTATTACTAAAAATCAGATAGATTATATTTTAATATGGAGAAGATGGAGATCAAGCATAACATCGGCAAAACTTACGAAGTGCAGACTGTCATACAGACCGTCAGTTAATAAAAGCAGATGTGAAAGTAAAACTCAAAAAGCTTACCCGAGGACCAAGGCCACATTTTTATCTCACAAAAATACCAGATTCATATAACGTAGAAGTGAAAACACGTTTTTGGGCCTTGATGTCTATACAGGAGGGATTGACACCTGGTAAATTGGCAGAGATATCTTGATCACAGCAGCCAAAGAATTAATTTTGCCCCCCCCCCCCACCCCCCCCCCCAAAAAAAAAGCAACATAAGACATGGATTACATCAGGCACGTTAGAATTAATAAAAGAACGAAGGGAACTGAAACAGAAAGGAGGTGAATACGATAACAGCAGGATGAATTATAAATCTTTAATTCGAGAAATAAGAAAGAACACAAGAAAGGACAAAAATCAATATATACAACATTGTTGTACCAGAATAGAGCAATATCATAAGACTGGAAGAGATTACGAAATGTTCAAAGAAATGAAGTTATTGACAAGAAATGTTCAACCTCAATTGAATGTTATCTGTGACAAGTTGGGAATTACCTTAACAGAATCTAAACATATTCTAAAAAGATGGCAGGAGTACTGCAGTGGAATGTATGATATGAATGACAGTGAGGATATAAATGAGATACATGAACCAATGACAGTAGAGGCAGAACCTGAACCCCCATTAGATGAAATTGCATGGGCAATAAAGGACCTGAAGAATGGTAAATCACCTGGATGTGATGAGATACCAGCTGAACTAATTAAAGCGGGAGGAGAAGAACGCATACAGATCAATCACGCATTATGTAAAAAGATATGGAAATATGGTATATGGCCAAAAGATTGGAGGAGAACTATCTTTATTCCAATACCAAAAACCGGTAACCTGAAATTATGCACCAACTATAGAACTGTTGCCCTGATCAGTCATGCAAGTAAAATCCTACTAAAAGTCATAATGGGAAGACTTCGTAAGAAAATAGAAGAAGACATTAACGTGGTTAAAGCTGGATTTAGACAAGGAAGAGGAACAAGAGATCACATTCTCAACATGCTTTTAATAATAGAGAAATGCAGAGAATTTAATGTAGACATATTCTCTTTGTGGATTATTCAAAGGTATTTGATTGTGTACAACATCAGAAAATTTGGGAAATAATGAGGAATATGGGCTTTTCATCACATGTAAAACAAATCATAAAATGCTCTATCCAGACCAAATAGCAGCGTTTAGAGTAGGTGGTGAGACATCAGATTGGTTTGACATCAAGCAATGAGTCCACCAGAGCTGCGTGCTGTCCCCCTATTTGTTTAAACCGTATGCCGAAAATATAATGAGAAATGTAAGAGATGATATAAACAGGGAGCAGTATGATGCTCTAAATATCGGTGGTCATGACATTCCAGAGATTCGATATGCTGATGATACAGTATAGCTATCCATAACACAGAATGGTATAGAAAATCTAATAACTTCAACTCAATTGAATAGTGAAAAAACACAACTTATATCTTAACATTAGAAAAAAAAACAAAGATAGTACATAAAAATAAAACTACTATGCGAAAGAAATATATGTTAATGAGGAAAAATTGAATGTAGTGGAAAATTGTTAAGAGTTTGAAATCAAGAATGGAGTTAAGCAAGGTTGTGTACTAGCTCCCACCCTCTTTGGGATATACTTTTCACTTCTACTGAAATATGCATTTCGTAATCAGGATGGTGGTATATACATTCACTCACGCTCAGATGGCGGCCATTACAATGCTCAGAGATTGAAGGCCAAGACCAAAATTATGAGGGTACTGATCAGAGAGTTGCTTTTTGCAGGTGATGCTGCAGTTACGATCCACTCTAAGAAAGAATTACAATATCTACTATCTGCATTCTCCAATGCTTGTTCTGAATTTGGTTTAACAATTAGCAAAAAGAAGACACAGACTATGTCACAATGTGCACATGGGGTACCATCAATCTTTATTGACGACGCCGAACTAGAGATGGTAGACCATTTTACATATCTAGGATCAGAGGTAAATAGCAAATTATCCCTAGATCAGGAAACCAACATCCGGATTGGTAAGGCAGCAACAACAATGAACAGGTTAAGAAAAAGAGTCTGGGAGAACAGGAAGCTTACTGCCAAAACAAAAGTCCTTGTCTATCAAGCCTGTGTCCTTAGTACTCTTCTTTATGGCAGTGAAACCTGGACAACTCACTCACACCAATAGAAACGTTTAAACAGCTTTCATATGCGGTGTCTGCGAAGAATTCTTGGTATTAAGTGGCAAGACAAAATCACAAATACTGAAGTATTGGAAAAATCAGGTTGTGTGACGGTTTATTCCATGCTCAGTCTTCGTAGACTTAGATGGATAGGACATGTTAGGAGGATGGATGATGGTAGAATACCAAAGTACATCTTTTTTAGTGAATTACAGATGTCTAAGATATTTCAGGGTCGGCCTCTACTACGATACAAAGATGTGTGTAAGCGGGACATGAATGATACAGGCATTGATAATGCACATGGGGAGCAAGTCGCCGCTGAACGTGTTGCATGGAGGGCAAACATCAGAAATGGAATAAAACAAAGGAGACAATTATTGCAGATAAGTCACACGCCGAGCGCGTGAGACGTAAGATGGTGCATGATGGTGGAAATGACCACGTGTTCACATGCACCCACTGTGGACGAACATTTACAGCGCGAATTGGCCTTATCAGTCACATTCGCTACCGCCATAGGTAAAAGTTATTGTGCCCTTTTGAAGCACAGACTACCGTCTGTCAAGACGGCAAGGTGCCAATGCTCTGTGATATGACCAGTATGAGATACAGCGAAATATGCCAGACAATAAATTGTGCAGTACATTGTTTGTGTCTTCTATATTTAAAGTCACAACGTCAAAACATTGCTGTGAAGAATAGAGAATTATTAGAACTTATGAACCCCTACATAGGCGAAGGGTTTACGTACACAGTTTGTAATCCGACTTACCATGTTCGAAACACAGCTGCGAAAGATTTGACAGGCGACCGCCATGCGTTCTTTTTTTTTAATGAAATGGTATGGGTGCCAGTCGTTCAGAAATCAATGGCAAACTACTGATCGTGCACTAGCCCAAAAATCACGAAAGCCAAATAACGTTGGGGTTAACTGCTTCATCCTGTAAATAATATGCAACTAACTTAACATAGATACGTATTAGAACTCTGAAATCCTGAATGGATAATTATTATTTATTTATTTGCACCTTGCCGTCTAGACAGACGATAGTATGTTCCAATGTACTTCAAATATGCTTAATAACTACAACCCATGGTGGCGGCGAGTGACTGATAAGTTCAATTCGCGCTGTAAATGTTCGTCCACGGTAGATACATGTGAACACATGGCCATTTCCACCATCATTCACCATCTTAAGTCTGGCACTCTCGGTGTGTAACTTATCTGTAATCATTTTCTCATTTGTCTTTATTCCATTTCTGATATTTGCCCTCCATGCAACACGTTCAGCGGCGATGTGCTCCCATTGTGCATTATCAATGCCTGTATCAATCATGTCCCGCTTACACACATCTTTGTATCGTAGTAGAGGCCGACCCTGAGATCTCTTACCCATCTGTAATTCACCAAAAACAAATGTCCTTTGGTATTCTACCATCATCCATCCTTCTGATGTGTCCTGTCCATCTAAGTCTACGAAGATTGTGCATGGAACAAACCGTCACACAACCTAATCTTTCCAATACTTCAGTATTTGTGATTTTGTCTGGCCACTTAACAATAAGTCTTCTTCGTAGACACCTTATTTGAAAGCTGTTTAAACGTTTCTCTTGGTGTGAGAAAGGTGTCCAGGTTTCATTGCCATAAAGAAGAATACTAAGGACACAAGCTTGATAAACAAGAACTTTTGTTTTGACAGTATGCTTCCTCTTCTCCCATGTGTGTGTGGGAGGGGTGTGTGTGTGGTTGGGGTGTGTTGGTGGGTGGATGGAGCATGTGTGTGTTGGCGAGTCTGCGTGGGTTGAGGTATGTGTGAGTGGAGATTTGAGTGTGGGTGGGGATGTGTGTGAGGGATGTTTGTATGGGTGGTTTGAGATTATGGGTTGGTGAGGGGATGTTTGAGTGGGTGGGGGATGTGTGGTGGGTGGGAATGTGTGGTTGGTGGGGGACAGTTGGAGAATGGATGTGTTAGTGAGTCGTGTTTGTGAGTGTGTGTGTGTGTGTGTGTGTGCGTGTGTGTGTGTGTGTAAGAGAGAGAGAGAGAGAGAGAGAGAGAGAGAGAGAGAGAGAGAGAGAGAGAGAGTTGAACGAAGCATGTCATGTAACATGCTATTACTATTACATATTTTATGTGTATTTTCATCTTCATATTATCATTTTGAATGCCACGTTATTGCATCACCTTTAATATGAACACATGTACATAAATGTAGAGTGAGTGAGAGAGTTATTGAGTGTGCGTGTGTGTGTGCGTGTGTGTGTGTGCGCGCGTGTGTGTGTGTATATGTGTGTGTAACAAAAATGAGAGAGTTGAATTGCATCACTATTTTTTTATGCTATACTATGTATATGTACAATTTTTCTCAAATGTTTTACTATTTTTGTGAGAATGCTCACGACAGTCGTCGGTGTATATGTGTGTGTGTGTGTGTCTGTGTAAAGTGTGGGAGATTGTTCATACTAGTTTAAGTGATTATGTAAGGCATCATGTCTACATGTGAGAAAGAGTGTGTAAGGGTTGTATGTGTGTGGGGGATGCGTGTGTAATGGAAGTATGTGTGGAGGGAGTGTGTGTAGGGGGATGTGTGTGGGAGTTGGGGATGGGTGGGTGGGGAATGTGTGTGGGTGGGGATGCGGGTTTGAGTGAGGGATGTGCCGGTAGGTGGGGATGTATGGGTGGGTTGGGAGATGTTTGGAGGATGTGTGAGGAAGGGATGTGTGTGGATGAGGGATGTGTGTGTGAGGGGGGTTGGGTGGATGGTAGGAAGGTGGGTGTTGGTGGAGGGGTGGTTGTGTGGGTTTGTTGGTGCGGAGTGTGAGTGTTGGGGGATGAGTGTTTGTCTAGGTGGTTGGAGGTGTTTCGATATGGGTGGGTTGGTGTGTGTGCACTGGGGATGTGTGTGTTTGCGGGGAGATGTGTGTGTGGGGGGATGTGTTAATAGGCAAGGGTGGGTTGGTGGGTGTTTGGGTGGGGGTGTGTGTGGGGTGTGTGGGGGTGTGTGTGGGTGAGCGGGGTGTGTGGGGGATGTGTGTGGGCGATGTGTATGGCTGGGTGAGGCTGTGTGTTGGTGGGTTGTGTGGGTATGTGGGAGGGTGGGGTATGTGTGGGTGGGGGTTATGTGGGCTGGTGGTTGGGGAATGTGTATGTGGGTTGGTGTGGGGTGTGTGTGGTTGGGGGATGAGAGTTTGGCTGGGTGGTTGGAGGTGTGTGGATATGGGTGGGTGGGTGTGTGTAGCCTGGGGGATGGCTGTGTTGTGGGGAGATGTATGTGTGGGGGGATGTGTGTTAACAGGGAAGGATGGTTTGGTGGGTGTTTGGGTGGGGGTGTGAGTGGATGTGTGGGTGGGGTGTGTGTGGATGTGTGGGTGGGGTGTGTGTCGGTGAGTGGGGTTTGTAAGGCTGGGTGAGGCTGTGTGTGGGTGGTGGGGTAGGTATGTGGGAGGCTGGGTTGGTTGGATGATATGTGTGGGTGGGGGTGTGTGTGGGTGGATATGGATATGTGTGGGTGGGTTTGGGTGTATGTGGGTGGAAAGAGGTTGTGTGGGTGGGTGAGGGATGTGTCTCATAACATTGTAATATGCATTGTTTATGTTTACAACATTCATTTGACAATAAATTTTCCTATGTGAATGCATCATGCACTATTGATGAATGAAAGATGAATGATTGGAAAGGCCGAATGTAAGACGGGCCTGCGTGCCCAATTTGTAACCCTTTTAAAATAAAGTTGAATTGAATTGAATCGAATTGAATCGACTCTTTGTTAACCTGTTCATTGTTATTGCTGCCTTACCAGTCCTGATGTTGATTTCCTGATCTAGGGATAATTTGCTATTTACCTCTGATCCTAGGTATGTAACAATGGTCTACTATCTCTAGTTCGGCGTCGTCAATAAAGATTGATAGTACCTCATGTGTACCTTGTGATATTAACTGTGTCTTCATTTGGCTAATTGTTAAACCAAATTCAGAACAAGCATTGGAGAATGCACATAGTAGAGGTTGTAATTCCTCGTCAGAGTGGGTCGTAATTGCAGCATCATCTTCAAAGAGCAACTCTCTGATCGAGGTGACGTAACTTCCTTGGAGCAAGATGGCGGGACATTTTTTCGTCATTAGAACGGAACGTGTGTTTGACCGTGCAACGGAGTTCGTGCACACCCGCCCAAACTCCCTTCAACATATCATCGGTGCCCGGTGGCGATATTTAAGCCAAACAAGACAACCAGGCAACGAACGGCAAGGACACAGCGTGGGAAAAGCAGGCGCACGCCGGAAGCGGTTAAAGTGTGACAGATTGGGCATCGGACACGTTCGAGTACTGTATTGGAACTGTGCATCATTTAGTCAACGTCGACCCATTCTCGAAAAATTACTGTACGGAAACGATATTGTGGTCTTACAAGAAACACAGCTCGGCAACGGAACAGTCAATGTCGCGGGGTTTCAGGGAATCTTTAACAGGCGGCACCTCGGACAGGCCATTCTGGTCCGCGACAACATACTAGTGTCTGAGATCGATATGTCCGCCTGGAACAGTAATGCCCTGCAAGTGCAGGCGTTAAGAATAATGACGCCAGTGCAGCTTATAATCGTGAACGTTTATGTGCGAAATGGGAAGGTTTACGTACGACAATGGCAGAGATTGTTCGATATGGATGAACGGCATATCATCTACTGTGGGGACTTCAATGCCAGAGGTAGTCAATGGGGGAATAGCATCACTAATAGACAGGGAGAAGATCTGGAGGACGCCATGGCATCTGCTGCCCTAGTCTGTCTAAATGATGGGAAGGTGACTAGGATGGTCACTCGACCAGGTGATTCTGACAGCGTCATAGACGTGGCTCTGGTGACGCCCACCATCACACCAAGGTGCCGGTGGGGCACACTGGGATACCACGACAGTGACCACTACCCTTGTATCATCCTGATTGAGAAAGACAGGGCCAGGAGTCAAGGAAACAAAACAAATGCCTTCCAGTATGACAACACTGGTCGAGACACCATAAGCAAGATCAGAAGAAGAAAACTAACTTCCTCCCGCAAGAGACAAGAAAGATGGTTGCAGCCACCATGGTGGAATGGAGAGGTCGAGAAGGCATGGCTGGGAAAGAGGCAGGCTGTCAAAGACTGGGAAAAAGCCAGAAAGGCTAACATGCCACAGGTTGAGTTGGCGAACCTGAAGACTGGGGTCCATAGGACGATGACTTTATTCAAATCCTGCACCAAACAGGTTAAGGCCGAGAAATAGAACGAGTTCTGCAGGAATTTGTGCTCCGAGCGATCTCTTACGAAATTCTGGCGCCTCCACAAGAGCATGAACGGTGCTGCACAACGTATGGGTATTCCAGACTTTCAAGGCACAGACCTCACATGGAAAAAGTCGGGTGCGGATAAAGGTAAGGCCTTTCGTGCACGCTAGATAGAGCAGACTGACCAGAAAGACCAGCCCGCGAGACAGAGGACCACAACGACACTCTCTCAGTTGTGCGAGGGGTCGGGACAGACGAAGAATGCATAATCACAGCTGAGACAATACGTGCGATGCTCAAGAAATCACCTAACACCGCCCCATTCCCAGACGGCATCCGATATCGTGACCTACTGGTGATGTATATGATGACATGGAAGAACTGGCCTGAGAATTCAACACCAGTATCCAGAGGGGTCAGATCAAAGAGGAATGGCTACACAGCTACTTGCTGCCGCTGCCAAAACCGAACAAAGACCATTCCAAGATAAGCGGCTACAGAATCATTACGATGCAGAATACTGTTGGCAAGCTACTGGAGAAAATTGTAGCACACAGCCTTGCTTGTGATTTGGAACAACTCGACTGCTTCCCGCCCACACTTGGAGGATTTAGACGTAACAAAGAGTCATGGCTGAATGTGGCAGTCTTTGCTCAAGATGTTTATGAAGGATTTGAAGTCAGAAAAGAGACATGTGTGGCCGCCATAGACTTAGAGGACGCATACAATAAAGTATCCTTCGAGCACTTGATACAAGCCCTTCTCAGACTGAAAGTGTACCCCCACCTTGTACGATGGATAGCTGCAGTTCTGTTCCAAAGGAAGGTGGTACTAAGATGCGGAAGTTGGTCTTCTGAACCGATAACGATATATCCAAGATTGCCGCAGGGTTCACCACTGTCACCAGAGTTCCAGCGTGCCGCGACCGGAAATGAAAACCGAAATCATGCACGGAATCATACAGCCATGATCCACCGTGTTTCCCAGTTCGCGCTATTTCAGACCATGCATTCTTTCGACGTCATTCATTCATTCAAATCTCACGTGACAATAACACACGTCATCCTGGGTTTTCCAGGAAAGGTTTGCCTAATATTCCGTGCATAGCGATTGGTTGAAATCATCGTGACCTTTTATATAAATAACATTATATTTCATGCTTACCGTAATTAATTTTTTTTTCAGGCGCTGATAATAGATAGGCATAACTTTTAGATGAATTTTCATGTTCTGCGTGGAAATTTACATATATTTGGAAAGTTTCATCTCTAGACAAGCTTAACTTGTCGATGAAATCAACATTTACCTTGAAGATGTGCTTTTCATGAATGGGGAAACGCATGGCCATGGGCAATGGCGGCTGCGCATGCGCATATCGTTGAGACTGGCATGTACACTTTCACTTTTTAACACTCAAAACACTCAAAACGTGCAACTTGAACTACTAAAGTTAAAGAGAACACAAGTTTAAAGATTAATAATAATTTATTTTCATATTTGTACTATTATTTAATCATTTAACATCACGGAACATATTTTTGAAGTCAATTTTCATAATCCGCCTATGACCCGTTGGTTGTGACAAGCGAGGTTGATTGAACCTCACACTCGGAACCGTAATTAATTAATTTTCTGGAGCTTTCAATTAGAAAACCATCAATTGTAGATGGATCTTCGAATTCTACATCAAAATTTTCAGAAATTTGGAAAGTTTCACGCTAAACTTGCGTTAATTGTGGTTGAAATGTGGTTGATTTGTCTGGTCTGCGGGAAATCCTGGACACATGGTTCATACGTTCCAGATTGCAAATCGTAGTTTGAAGTTTCTATTTTTCTTTTTTGTAGTACCTGGTACATTGGTTTTTCAGCCTGTGATTCAGATTTTTTCCTAGCCCTAAGCACCCACTGAAGCAGGCAGGCAGTAGCAGATCAGCACCCAATTGGCCGGGGGCTGTCCAGCTTGAGGCGGGCGGTAGCTGATTAGTGACACCTGTAGGTGTCTCCCACCGTCAGAGGCAACGCGTGGCGCCCCATGTCTACGCCAACTGACAAGGACTTATAACCCGTAACAGTTGCCTCTCGCTTTGATTCTGAGACCGGTCAGCGATGGAGTTATACCTCCCCTTAGCACAAAGCCTGATCTAAATTATAGAGACCATGTGTTGCCCATGCAGCATGATCCCTCTCTCGGCCTGCCTATTTACTCCAGATGGAAAGGTAATACCAATAAATCTGGAACAAGATAAGCTGCCGTATCATCAAAGCAATGCTTTAACTGTCCGCCTGTCGGAGCTTCGATCCTAGAGCAGCTGCCAACCAATGCTTAGGGCTTGGTCTGCCCTGCCATGACATTTTGTCTTTAGGTTGCATTCCCTCGCACTAGATAAGGTTTGTACCCTCCCAGTTGCCCTCTTCCGTCGGCACAATGTGGGGTGTCGAGTGTGGTAAGAATCGCCCAACATTCGGCGCCAGCATAAAGCAGGTAGAACCGTCTGCTGTCGTACGGTAGCTTAGTCATATCTGACTAAGACCTGACACAAGGATAATTATTATTAGAATTATGAAATCATATATAGATAATTATTAGACATCTGAAATCTTATATAGAATATAGATAGTAATTAGAACTCTGAAATCATATATATATATATATATATATATATATATATATATATATATATATATATATATATATATATATATATATATATACACACTAGCTGACCCGGCCCAGCTTCGCCCAGTCCCTGGTGGGGAGCATCTCATTTAATTCATATAAGTAGTCATATAAGTTCTCGTTCCCGTTACCGACTATCTGTCTGTCTGTCTGTCTGTCTGTCTGTCTGTCTGTCTGTCTGTCTGTCTGTCTGTCTATCTAATAGACCCATCCCTCTGTCTCTCCCTCCGTCTATCCCTCCCTCCCTCCCTGTCTGTTTGTCTATCTATCTATCTATCTATCTATCTATCTATCTATCTATCTATCTATCTATCTATCTATCTATCTGTCTGTCTGTCTGTCTGTCTGTCCGTCTGTCTGTCTGTCTGTCTGTCTGCCTGACCCGGCCCGGCTTCGCCAAGTCCCTGATGAGGAGCATCTCATTTAATTCATATAAGTAGTCATATAAGTTCTCGTTCCCGTTACCGACTATCTGTCTGTCTGTCTGTCTGTCTGTCTGTCTGTCTGTCTGTCTGTGTCTGTCAGTCTGTTTGTCTATCTATCTATCTCTGTCTGTCTGTCTGTCTGTCTGTCTAATAGACCCATCCCTCTGTCTCTCCCTCCGTCTATCCCTCCCTCCCTGTCTGTTTATCTATCTATCTATCTATCTATCTATCTATCTATCTATCTATCTATCTATCTATCTATCTATCTATCTATCTGTCTATCTGTCTGTCTGTCTGTCTGTCTGTCTGTCTGTCTGTATGTCTGTCTGTCTGTCTGTCTGTCTGTCTGCCTGCCTGCCTGCCTGCCTGCTTGTCTGTCTGTCTGTTTGTCTGTCTGTCTGTCTGTCTGTCTGTCTGTCTGTCTGCCTGCCTGACCCGGCCCGGGTTTGCCCAGTCCCTGGTGTGGAGCATCTCATTTAATTCTGAGTAGGTAAGAATCCGCTCTGCCTTCAAAATGTTGACGTGAAGATTTTCTTCCTGCAGCTGCTTCTGTATTTGTTGATCAGTAAGCTCCATTTTTAGCCGCTTGACCACCCATCTGACTGTGTTTGAATCAGTGTTTCTGATTCTGGTGTCTTGGGCCTCCTTCCTCTCACAAGTTTTTGTGTTCGTCTGTGGGTAGTCGTCGCTCTTCTTATTGGTAGTTTCATTGACTGTAGGTTCAGATACTTTATTACAGCTTGCATGCAGACTCTCCAAAAGCAGGTTCGTCTTCTTGATAGTCTGGTCGGTTTTCTCACTATGCATCTTGGAAGCTGCTTGTTTCTTTGTGCTATTATGACGTGCCATTTTCCCCCCGTATCAGGCTGCTTGAAATGTGTAAGGCGTCTTGGCTTGATAGCGCTGAGAAGTGCTGTCAAGCGAATCGTGCCGATATGATGGCGGAAAACACTAAAGATGCGATGATATTGTTCAACATCTGTCCAATGTCCAATGTCCATTTGAGAAAAAAAACAGAACTTTCCACCTTGGTGCAACCCGCCCATATGGCGTTGGTTAGTGTTCTGGTGGTTCATATTGCGGTGTGAGTTTTGATTTGTTTTTGCGCATGGAAACGACGTATGCCATCCAGTCGGTTGCTTTTCATTCCTTCTCTTGCATCCAGCACCCTCTTTCTTTGTTCCATTGTCCTCCATTTATTCCCGTGCCGCCGACATCCTTGAAGCTGGTTTCACTGCCACTGGACGTGCCTGCCCTTATGTTGATTTATTTAGTTTCCTATTTATTGGGTCTTTATTTATCTTGTTGTTTGGTTGGTTTGTTGGTTATCGTATGCACACTTACACATGTCCATATATAGGTAAAATTTTTTTTTTTTTTTTTTTTTTTTTTTTTTTTTTTTATAAAATTAAATATCTATATACGTTCTATGAGCATATGTGTTTATCTGTTATCTATTTAGTCATCCTATGTTTGGCTGTTACTACCTCTTCTTATACCCATTGTTGGAGTGTTTGGTATTTTTTTACCTAGTATATCACAGGTGCCGGTCTCTCTGGCTGAGGGGCTACAACACTGTCTTTCTGTAATCCCGTTTATCACGCAGAGTCTCGCAGCGGAGCGAGAACTGAGTAGGTTCGACCCCCGCTCGTGACTTGCGTGATACTGAGCCGGCCGCTCAGAAAGCAATGGCAAACTACTGAGCGTAATCTTGCCAAGAGATCAACATACAGCTGAAAGATGCTGGTGTTGACAGCTAAGTCCTGTAAAAAGGATATGCTTAAAAAAAAAAAAAAAAAATATCACAGGTAACTCTTGGTCATGTTTTGATATTTTGTTATTTTTTTAGTTATCTCCCTCTCTGTTTACATTTTTTGTTTATATGTCTTTTTTTGTTCTTGCTATGAATTGGGTTACCAGTTTTTGTAGTTCCTGGTCTCCTTCTATTTGCAGGCATTCTTTCATGGTCATCATTCTGTCTCTTGTTTGAAAATATTCAGTTAGGTCCTTCCGTTCCTGGTCGTATATTTTGCACGATATTAAGTAGTGTTCTATAGTGCTATCTACCATGCATTCGACGCAGGCTGTGTCGTTTAGTTTATCTTTCCAATATCCTAGTCTCATTCGCCACAGTTTCTTATATGTTGGTATTTTCGTATTGTTCTTAACTTGGCTTTTCATACTGGGCTCTTTTAGGTTGTTATATGCATGTCTTCCACTATCACTATGTCTCCATTGTTGTTTCCATTTTTTGATAATGTGTTGTTTAATTATACTTTTTGCTTCCGTTACGCTTAGGCCTGTATTTACTGTATTTTGGCTGGTTGTACCGTGTTTTGCAGCTATGTCTGCCGTCTCATTGCCGGTTATGCCTCTATGAGCCGGTATCCATGCTATTGTCACTTGGCAACCCATGTAATTTAAATTTGTTATTGCCGATAATATTTCTTCCTTTAGATCTGGTCTGTTTCCTTTATTATAGCTACCGAGTGTTTGTACTGCAGATAATGAGTCCGTTAGTATCGTTAGTCTTATTGGTGTTTTTTCTGTCGCTATTTCCAGTCCTTTCATGATTCCAACCAGCTCCGCCGTGTAGACCGATGTGTTGTCCGTCACTTTGAAGTTCTTTTTGAGTTTATAGGCGGGTACAGATACCCCTGCCCCTACTTCCCCCTTTTCATTCTTTGATCCATCTGTGTAAATGACTAGGTTGTCCTTGCTTATTTCCCTTATGTATTCTTCTGCTACGTTTTTTGCTTCCATGTCCTCTGTTGATTTACCTATTTGGCTAGCTAGGGTAGTGTCAGTTATTGGCAGGTTCAGTTCCCATCGGGGTATTTGTGGTCTGTGGACTTTTGTTTGTTTAAGTGTCTCAATCAATTCCACTTCCGCGTTTATCTCCTGTGCTGCTTTCCACCCTGCTGGTGTTTGGATTTTTAGTATGGGTATTCCTCCCCATTTACTTTTGTTTTCCTCAAATGCACTGAATGCTGGGTGCCTCTCATCCTGTGCCGCCTTCAGCCAGTAGTTGTATACCAGTTGTTTTCTTCTCAGCTGAAGTGGTAGTATTCCTAGTGCTACTTCCATGGCTTCCCTAGATGTACTTTTGCCTGTTCCTATTATAATGCCTAGCGCCTGAGTCTGAATTGAGTCCAGTTTTCTTTTTCCGAGTTCCGTTGCTGCCTCGTACACTATGCTGCCATACTCTATTCTTCCTCTGATCAGTGACTTGTAGACCATTAACATTGTTTTCGTGTGGGCTCCCCATCCGTTACCTTTTATTACTCTCAGCAGATTTAGTGTCTTTTTTCCTTTTTCTACTGTGTGGTCTATGTGTTTGTTCCAGTCTAGTTTTTCATCTAATATCATTCCCAAGAATCTTGTATATTTTGTTCTCTTTATGGTCTTATCGTTGATCTTTATATTTGCGTCCATAGGTGATCGATTTCGTCTCGCGCTAAACATCATGGTGACAGTTTTGCCAGTGTTAATCTGGAAGCCCCACATTTCCATCCATCTAGCGATTCTGTTCATTTGCATTTGTAGCCTGATTCGTGTGCTTTTCAAATTTCTTCCACTTCTCCATATTGCACAGTCGTCGGCGAACTGTGAGATCCCTATTCTATCGTCTAGTTTTTCCTCGTCTAGGTCATTTACAAGTATTGCGAATATCGTTGGTGATATCACTGATCCCTGTGGAATCCCGTTTTCCTGATCAAAAGTTTCGGATTCTTCGTTTTGGATTCGGACTGAGAATTTTCTACTTTGTAGGAAGTTTTCGATGTATCTGTACGTTCTACCTACTATCCCTAATTTGTTAATTTTTAATAGTGCAGCGTGTCTCCAGCATTGGTCATATGCCTTGGCTAGGTCTAAGAACACAGCTATTGTTTTTTCTCCTTTTTTAAATCCCCTTTTCACATGGTTCTCCAGTTTTATTATCTGGTCTACAGCACTCCGGTTGGCCCTGAATCCAGACTGCGTGTCGCTAAATAATCCATTTTTCTCCAGATGATGGTTGATTCTTTTCGTTATGACCGTTTCTAGTATTTTCCCGAGGTGTGAGGTTAGGGAGATCGGTCTATACGAGTCTACTCTCTGTGGGTTTTTGAATTGCTTTTTTATTGGTATGACTATCGCCTTTTTCCACTGTTCTGGTATCTTGCCGGAGTGCCATATTTTGTTGTATAACGTTGTGATTGTCATAATTGTTTTTATTGGTAGCCTCTTTAGTAGAGTGTAGTTTAGAATGTCCGCCCCAGCTGCCGTATCGTCCTTTTCTTTGATAGCTGATGTTACCTCGTCTACCGTTATGTCCGCATCCATATAAAAGTCCTCTATTTCTTCGGATTGTATTTTTCCTGTCTCTTCTATAAATTTTTCTCGTCTTATTCTCTCCTGATCTCCCAGTGCCTCGTTCGAACTGACCTCGTAGAAGTACTTTCCAAATGCGTCTGCTTTTTCTTTTTCTGATATCGCTACTGTTGGGAACTTTAATGTTGCAGTCTTACTCTTTGTGTGGTTTCTATTGATGGCTTTTATTTGTTTCCATACTTCTTTTGTAGGTGTATCTGGTGACAGAGTCTGACAGTATTTCTTCCATGCTGTTTCTTTGGCTATTTTTATCGTTCTGTTGGCTTCGTTTCTAAATCTTTTGTATTCGTTGTAGTTTTCCTCTGACCTCATTCTTCTGTACCGATTGAGTGCCCTCTTTCTTTTGTCTAGCGCCTCCGTGCATTTCGGATTCCACCATCTCGCTGGCTGTTTGTGCCCCTTCGTTCCGGTTGACCGCGTTCTAGGCATGCCATTCATCAGGTGTGCTGGCATGTTTTTGCTGGGTATGTGGTTTATCGCGGCTCGGAGAATGCTGTTGGTTATTCTTTCCGTGTATTCTTCTAAGTTTTCCTCTTTTGCCTGGTCTAGCTCCATCCCTTCTAGTTCTTCTCTATACTGGTCCCATCTCGCATTCTTAAAGTTGAATGTCGGTTTATTGCTTTCCTGGCTCTTCAGTGCTTTTGAGTTTATGTCAGTTATAATCGGTAGGTGGTCGCTGTTGGTATCCTCTTTTACCTCCCAGTTGCTCCTAATAAGGTCTGGTGTAACTATTGTTAGGTCGATGGCCGTGTCATATCGTTTTGGGTTTGGGTCTATTCGTGTTATCGACCCGTCATTGAGTACAGTCAGCTGGTTGTCTTCTATGAATTCCACCAGTGTAGTTCCCGCTACGTTGCTTGTTGTCCCACCCCACATTTGGTGATGGCAGTTAAAGTCGCCGACTATTATTGTTGCGGTTTTGATTCTTTTCTCTATTTCTGATAGGTCTTCTTTTTCAATTATTCCTTTTGGGCAATAGATGTTGATGATGTTTAGGTTGTTTGGTTTGCTTGCTATCTCTACCGTTATGCCCTCAAAGTTGGTTGTTCTAAATGTCGTGCTTGTTATTACTTGTAGTTTATCCTGAACGAGTAGGGCCACCCCGCCCCCAGCTGTTTCCGTTCTGTCGTTTCTAAGGATGTTAAAACCACTGCATCTATAATTATCTTTTGGTTTGAGGAATGTTTCCTGCAGTGCGTAGATGCTGTTCTCTTTCCCCAGTTGCTCCATTATGCTGGGGAGGTTAGCTTTCACGCCCCTACAGTTCCATTGCACTATTCTAATATTGTCGTTCCCCATGGTATTTGTTTGTTTAGGTTACTGTTGTGTTGTTTGTTCTTCTTAGTTTTCAGACATGTCGCTCTCCTCCTCGCTTGATTCACCTAGGATTTCAGCTAATATTTCAGGGATTTCCTCAGGTGAGATACGGTTTTCCTTCGCTCTTTTGCATAGTTTTGATATTGCCTCGGTGATTTGGTCTTTTTTCGGACGGTTCTGCACTGCTTCTTGAAGTCTTTGTAACTCTGCGTCGACTTCGCGTTTCCATTTTCTAATGTCCGGTTGTCTCCTTGTTTCCCTCTCTGATTGTTCTGCCCTGATGTCTTTTATTGTTACTTTCATCTGTTCTGTGTTCGAGCTGACTTCGTGTAGTTTTTGTTTCGTTTCAGTCATTTCCTGGGTTAGTTTTTCTAACTTCCCCTTGATTGTGTTATTGTCTTTTATTTGGTTTTTAAGTTCCGCTTTGGTGGCTTCTAGTTCTTTAGCCATTTTTCGAGTGCGGTTTCTTTCTTCTTCGATTTCTTTTTTAGTGGTTTCTACTTGATTTAGCGCCCTTTTTAGTTCGCTGTCATCGCTCTCTGTTGTACTATCAGGGTTCTTTTCATCGTGTTTCTTGGATACTTTGATCTTTAGGTTGGTAATTTCTTTTCTCATGATCCGCATTTCTGACATTGTGTCTGGTTCTTTTAACACATTTTCTTGCCTCCATCTAGTTATTCTCATGGGGGTTTGTGTCAGTACTGCCTCCCTCCACGCTGTCTCTGTTGTTTTGTATTTGGGGCAACCCTTGTACCTAGAGCTGTGGTTGCCTTGACAGTTTGCGCACCGCCTGGCTGGGTTCGTAGCCTTGTAATTCTTGTCTCTTTTGGCTTCTGGGCATTCCCTGAGCCAGTGATCCTTGCTGCAGAATCTGCACACGGGGTTCTTTCCCCTGCAGTAGGACGCTGTGTGTCCTAGGATCTGGCACTTCGAGCACTGTGTGACTGGTGGTATGTGGTATTCTACGTGTTTAATCCTACCTAGGTATTTTATTTCTTCTGGCATCTTTGTACCACCTATCTTGATCCTGATGATAGATGTTGGTTCTCCCCGCTTCGTGAGGATCCTGTCAGTTTGAATTATTTCAATGTTGTTATTTTCCATTTTGAGGTTGTCTGTCACCTTTCTTATGTCAGTGGTCATGCTCATCCCTTTCACTACTATATTTATTGCAGGTTTGTGAATTCCTATACTGATTTTGACGTCATGATGGAGGTGTCTGGTAACCGGTTTGTTCTCCTTTTCTAACTCTTCGACTATCTTTTTTACTGTATCTGTGTTATATGTCTTGATGTTTATTGATCCATCCAGGCGTGGGTCGATATCGTAGATGGCTCTGGTTCCGAGAGCCTTTTCCAACATTATGCCGATTTGGCGTTTGGACACTCTTGACAGTGTCATTTGCTGCCCCTCAATCTGTGTTACTTTAAATTGTGGGCCTTTCTCTGCGGTCCTTGGTTCTGTACTATTCGTTCTACTACTTTGTTGCTGTGTTTTTTCCCTGTCATTACTTTTAGCTACTCCTACTGGATCTGGGTTAATTCTCTCCTTGCTTTTGGCTTCTGCCGACTGATTTCGTGTCCACACCATTGTTTTGATTATCCTTTTTTGTTAGTTATAATTTAAATGTTTTTATCTGCTATGGTTTATATATTTTCGCTTTATCTCTTTTTGTTTAGGTAGTTATTTGTTATTACTATTATCTTGCTATTTAGTTGTTTTTTTTTTTTTTTTTTTTTTTTTTTTCCTCCTATGTTCTATCAATTTTTCCTACTTTTAGTTGATTGGTAAGCAATCCAGCGGCAGTGAGACTCACCAATCCAGAGAGCTGCTGCTGTTGATCGCTGTAGAACGCTGCCGTCAAGACACCACTGGCCGTCACCAAAGACCACTTTCAAGTATGCTGACAACCCCACCAGGTAATGCCGACCGAAATACAGTGCAGATGCCGATATTACACGCAAACGCAAAGTACCCCGAATCAACCACCGTTCCAACAAGACACCTGAGGATGATGCTTCAACATCTTTTAGATAACTTCTTAAGTATAGAAAGATGAGTTACAATGTTATGCATTATGCATTATTTTTATGTAAACTTTGAAAATGCCTTAAAGATTGTATCATTATTTATTATAACTCATATGCCGGTACATAACTATAGACAAAGAGTTTATAAATCTTTGAAAACGATACAACAATATGACTATAAGTTATACAACAATGTTATTAAAAGTTATGCCCCTTGAAATAACTTTTTCTAGAGTTAAGTCCCTTCGCTATATATAAATTTTAATGAAAAATGAAAAATGAAATAATACTGAGTAAGCAGGCGATTTCACACTAAAAAAATATAACAGTTGGCAGCTCTGGAATGAAAGGAAGACGTGTAGAAAATTTCATCTCAATCAGATGGGCCGTTAGCGAAAAAATAAAGGACATACATATTTACATACATACACTTTGTTTTATATATATACTAGCTGACCCGGGCCGGCTTCGCCCAGACCCTGGTGGGGAGCATCTCATTTAATTCATATAAGTAGTCATATAAGTTCTCGTTCCCGTTACCGACTATCTGTCTGTCTGTCTGTCTGTCTGTCTATCTGTCTGTCTGTCTGTCTGACCCGGCCCGTCTTCGCCCAGACCCTGATGGGGAGAATCTCATTTAATTCATATAAGTAGTCATATAAGTTCCCGTTCCGAGTATCTATCTGTCTGTCTGTCTGACCCGGCCCGGCATCGCCCAACTCCTGGTGGGGAGAATCTCATTTAATTCATATAAGTAGTCATATAAGTTCCCGACTGTCTGTCTGTCTGTCTGTCTGTCTGTCTGTCTGTCTGTCTGTCTGTCTGTCTGTCTGTCTGTCTATCTATCTATCTATCTGTCTGTCTGTCTGACCCAGCCCATCCCATGGTGGAGAGCATCTCATTTAAATTATATAAGTAGTCATATAAGATCCCGTTCCCGACTATCTGTCTGACTGTCTGTCTGTCTTGGGTAAATGGAGGAGGGAGGAGGAAGAGGGAGGTGGAGGAGGGAAGAGGAGGGAGGAGGAGGGAGGAGACAGAAGGAGTAGGGAGGAATAGGAGGGAGGAGGAGGGATTAGGAGGAGGAGGGAGGAGTAGTGTGGAGGAGGAGGCGAGGAGGAAGAGGGAGGAAGAGGGAGAAGGAGGGAGGAGGAGAACGCAGGAGGAGAAGGGAGCAGGAGGAGGAGAGGGAGGAAAAGGGAGGAGGAGGGAGGAGGAGGAGAGAGTAGGAGGATGGAGGAGGCGAAGGGAGAAGGAAGAGGGAGGAGGAAGAGGGAGAATGAGGAGGGAGAAGGAGGAGAAGGAGGGGGAGGAGGGGAGGAGGGGAGGAGGAGGAGGAGGGAGGCGGAGAGAGGAGGAGGAGGGAGGAAGAGGGAGGAGGAGGAATGTGAAGGGAGGAGGAGGGAGGAGGTAGAGGGAGGAGGAGGGAGGAGAGGAGGTAGAGGAGGAGGAGGAGGGAGGAGGCGGAGAGGGAGGAGGGGGAGGAGGGAGGAGGAGGAGGAGGAGGAGTGATGAGGAGGGAGGAGGAGAGAGGAGGAGGAGGGAGGAGGAGGAGGGAGGAGGAAGAGGGAGGAGGAGGAATGTGAAGGGAGGAGGAGGGAGGATGTAGAGGGAGGAGGAGGAGGAGGAGGAGTGAGGAGGAGGAGAGGGAGGAGGAGGAAGGAGGAGGGGGAGGAGGGAGGAGGAGGAGGAGGGAGGAAGAAGGAGGAGGAGGGAGAAGGAGGGATGAGGAGGAGGAGGGAGGAGGAGGAAGAGGGAGGAGGAGGAATGTGAAGGGAGGAGGAGGTAGAGGGAGGAGGAGGGAGGAGGAGAAGGGAGGAGGAGGGATGAGGAGGAGGAAGAGGAGGAGGAGGGATGAGGTAGAGGGAGGAGGAGGAGGAGTGAGGAGGAGGAGAGGGAGGAGGAGGAAGGAGGAGGGGGAGGAGGGAGGAGGAGGGAGGAAGAAGGAGGAGGAGGGAGAAGGAGGGATGAGGAGGAGGAGGGAGGAGGAGGAAGAGGGAGGAGGAGGAATGTGAAGGGAGGAGGAGGGATAGGGAGGAGGGGAAGAGGAAGAGGGTAGGAGGAAGAGTGGAGAGGAGGAGGGAGGATATAGAGGGAGGAGGAGGGAGGAAAAGGGAGGAGGGAGGAGGAGAGAGGAGGAGGAGGGAGGAGGTAGGAGGAGGAGGAAGAGGGAGGAGGAGGGAGGAGAAGGAAGGAGGAGGAAGAAGGAGGAGGAAGAGGGAGGAGGAGGATGGAGGAGGGAGAGGGAGGAGGAGGAAGGAGGAAGAGGGAGGAGGAGGATGGAGGAGGGAGAGGGAGGAGGGAAAGAGGAAGAGGGTAGGAGGAGGAGGAGGGGAGAGGAGGAGAAGGAGGGAGGAGGAGAAGGAGGAGGAGGGAGGAGGAGGGGATAGGAGGAGGGAGGAGGCAGAGGGAGAAGAAGGAAGGAGGAGGAGGAAGGAGGGAGAGGAAGGAGGGAGAATGAGGAGGGTTGGAAGGAAAGGGAGGTGGAAGAGGAAGAGGAGGGTTGAGGTAAGAGGTAGGGGGAGGAGGAGGTAGAGGGAGGAGGAGGAGGAAGGAAAGGGAGGAGGAAGAGGAGGAGGAGAAGGGAGGAGGAGGGTGGAGGGAGGAGGAGGAGGTAGAGGGAGGAGGTTGGAGGAGGAGGAAGAGGGAAGAGGGAGAAGAAGGGAGAAGGAGGAGTGAGGATGATGAGGGAGAAGGAGGCAGGAGGAGGAGGGAGGCAGGAGGAGGAGGGATAAGGAGGGAGAGGGAGGAGAAGGGAAGATGAGAGAGGAGGGGGAGGAGGCGGATGGAGTAGGAGGGAGGAGGATGGAGGAGGAGGGGAGAGGAAGAGGGAGAAGAAAGAGGGAGAAGGAGGAGGGAGTCGGGAGAGGGATGAGAGGGAGGAAGAAAAGAGGAGGAGAGAGTTCGCCATTCCGAATTCATACTCGTCTAGTTCTTCCCTTCTACACGACTGTAGATAACTTCCTTACACATAAAAAGATGAATTGTTATTGATATTGCCGTGACATGGAGGAATATCAGCAGAATTGATCCAAAAAACCAAAGACTGAGATCTACGGAGAGCCATGAACGCCTACGCCAGCCGGCACGGCACTTGATGATGATGATTGCCGTGTGACGATTCTGTGTAGTCACGTCATTTTCTTCCCTTTCCCTAGCGTTTTGGTTCGGGGATTCTTTCATCATCATCATCATATATTTACGTACGTATTTTGGGAGGGGGAGGAGGGAGGAGGAAGAAGAAGAAAAAAAAAACTATGACAGTTGACAGCTCTGGAATGAAAGTAAGGCGTGTAGAAAATTTCATCTCAATCGGATGGGCCGTTCGCGAACAAATAAAGGACATACATATTTACATACATATATACATATACACATACACTTTGTTTTATAGATATAGACTAGCTGACCCGGCCCGGCTTCGCCCAGACCTTCTGGGGAGCATCTCATTTAATTCATATAAGTAGTCATATAAGTTCCCGTTCCCGTTACCGATTGTCTGTCTGTCTGTCTGTCTGTCTGTCTGTCTGTCTGTCTGTCTGTCTGTCTGTCTGTCTGTCTGTCTGTTTGTCTATCTATATATCTTTGTCTGTCTGTCTGTCTGTCTGTCTGTCTGTCTGTCTGTCTGTCTGTCTGTCTGTCTGTCTGTCTGTCTGTCTGTCTGTCTAATAGACCCATCCCTCTGTCTCTCCCTCCGTCTATCCCTCTCTCCCTCCCTCCCTGTCTGTTTGTCTATCTATCTATCTATCTATCTATCTATCTATCTATCTATCTATCTATCTATCTATCTATCTATCTATCTATCTATCTATCTATCTATCGATCTATCTGTCTGTCTGTCTGTCTGTCTGTCTGTCTGTCTGTCTGTCTGTCTGTCTGTCTGTCTGTCTGTCTGTCTGTCTGTCTGCCTGACCCGGCCCGGGTTCGCCCAGTCCCTGGTGTGGAGCATCTCATTTAATTCTGAGTAGGTAAGAATCCGCTCTGCCTTCAAAATGTTGACGTGAAGATTTTCTTCTTGCAGCTGCTTCTGTATTTGTTGATCAGTAAGCTCCATTTTTAGCCGCTTGACCACCCATCTGACTGTGTTTGAATCAGTGTTTCTGATTCTGGTGTCTTGGTCCTCCTTCCTCTCACAAGTTTTTGTGTTCGTCTGTGGGTAGTCGTCGCTCTTCTTATTGGTAGTTTCATTGACTGTAGGTTCAGATACTTTATTACAGCTTGCATGCAGACTCTCCAAAGGCAGGTTCGTCTTCTTGATAGTCTGGTCGGTTTTCTCACTATGCATCTTGGAAGCTGCTTGTTTCTTTGTTCTATTACGACGTGCCATTCCCCCCCCCCCCCCCCCCCCCCCCCCCCCGCTGCTTGAAATGTGTAAGGCGTCTTGGCTTGATAGCGCTGAGAAGTGCTGTCAAGCGAATCGTGTCGATATGATGGCGGAAAACACTAAAGATGCGATGATATTGTTCAACATCTTTTAGATAACTTCTTAAGTATAGAAAGATGAGTTACAATGTTATGCATTACGCATTATATTTATGTAAACTTTGAAAATGTCTAAAAGATTGTATCATTATTTATTATAACTCATATGCCGGTACATAACTATAGACAAAGAGTTTATAAATCTTTGCTTGCTTGCTTGTGTTCGTTGGCTTGAGCTCCAACGCGAAGTCCTGTATGTCGGATGAAGGCATCCTGTTGTCCAACATCAGTGTGATGTCATACAGGACCTGAGGTTTGCGTGAGTATCCGTTGTCCCATGTCTGGCTTATTGGTGTGCAGAGGAGGAGGGGAGGAGGAGTAGGGAGGAGGAGGAATGTGAAGGGAGGAGGAGGGAGGAGGTAGAGGGAGGAGGAGGAGGGAGGCGGAGAGAGGAGGAGGGAGGAGGAGGAAGAGGGAGGAGAAGGAATGTGAAGGGAGGAGGAGGGAGGAGGTAGAGGGAGGAGGAGGAGGGAGGAGGAGGAGTGAGGAGGAGGAGAGAGGAGGAGGAGAGGGAGGAGGAGGAAGGAGGAGGGGAGGAGGGAGGAGGAGGAGGGAGGAAGAAGGAGGATGAGGGAGAAGGAGGGATGAGGAGGAGGAGGGAGGAGGCGGAAGAGGGAGGAGGCGGAAGAGGGAGGAGGAGGAATGTGAAGGGAGGAGGAGGTAGAGGGAGGAGGAGGAGGGAGGAGGAGAAGGGAGGAGGAGGGATGAGGAAGAGGGAGGAGAAGGAAGAGGGAGGAGGAGGAATGTGAAGGGAGGAGGAGGGAGGAGGTAGAGGGAGGAGGAGGAGGGAGGAGGAGGAGTGAGGAGGAGGAGAGGGAGGAGGAGGAAGGAGGGGGAGGAGGGAGGAGGAGGAGGAGGGAGGAAGAAGGAGGAGGAGGGAGAAGGAGGGATAGGGAGGAGGGGGAGGGAAAGAGGAAGAGGGTAGGAGGAAGAGTGGAGAGGAGGAGGGAGGAGGTAGAGGGAGGAGGGAGGAAAATGGAGGAGGGAGGAGGAGAGAGGAAGAGGAGGGAGGAGGTAGGAGGAGGAGGAAGAGAGAGGAGGAGGGAGGAGGAGGAAGGAGGAGGAAGAGGGAGGAGGATGGAGGAGGGAGAGGGAGGAAGAGGGAGGAGGAGGAAGGAGGAGGAAGAGGAAGGAGGAGGAAGAGGGAGGAGGAGGAAGAGGGAGGAGGAGGATTTAGGAGGGAGAGGGAGGAGGGGAAGAGGAAGAGGGTAGGAGGAGGAGGGGAGAGGAGGAGAAGAAGGGAGAAGGAGGGAGGAGGAGAAGGAGGAGGAGGAGGGAGGAGGAGGGGAGAGGAGGAGGGAGGAGGCAGAGGGAGAAGAAGGAAGGAGGAGGAAAAAGGAGGGAGAGGAAGGAGGGAGAATGAGGAGAGGAAGAAGGAAAGGGAGATGGAAGAGGAGGAGGAGGAAAGAGGTAGGGGGAGGAGGAGGTAGAGGGAGGAGGAGGAGGAAGGAAAGGGAGGAGGAAGAGGAGGAGAAGGGAGGAGGAGGGTGGAGGGAGGGAGGAGGTAGGAAGAGGGAAGAGGGAGAAGAAGGGAGAAGGAGGAGGGAGGATGATGAGGGAGAAGGAGGCAGGAAGCGGAGGAGGGAGGCAGGAGGAGGAGGGATGAGGAGGGAGAGGGAGGAGGAGGGAAGATGAGGGAGGAGGGGTGAGGAGGGGGAGGAGGCGGAGGGAGTAGGAGGGAGGAGGATGGAGGAGGAGGGGAGAGGAAGAGGGAGAAGGAAGAGGGAGAAGGAGGAGGGAGGAGGGAGAGGGATGAGAGGGAGGAGGAAGAGGAGAAGGGTGGAGGGAGGAGGTAGAGGGAGGAGAAGAGAGGGGGAGAGAGTTCGCCATTCCGAATTCATACTCGTCTAGTTCTTCCCTTCTACACGACTGTAGATAACTTCCTTACACATAAAAAGATGAATTGTTATTGATATTGCCGTGGCATGGAGGAATATCAGCAGCAGAGTTGATCCAAAAAACCAAAGACTGAGATCTACGGAGAGCCATGAACGCCTACGCCAGCCGGCACGGCACTTGATGATGATGATTGCCGTGTGACGATTCTGTGTAGTCACGTCATTTTCTTCCCTTTCCCTAGCGTTTTGGTTCGGGGATTCTTTCATCATCATCATCATATATTTACGTACGTATTTTGGGAGGGGGAGGAGGGAGGAGGAGGAAGAAGAAAAAAAAACTATGACAGTTGACAGCTCTGGAATGAAAGGAAGGTGTGTAGAAAATTTCATCTCAATCGGATGGGCCGTTCGCGAACAAATAAAGGACATACATATTTACATACATACATATATACATACATATTTACATACATACACTTTGTTTTATATATATATATATATATATATATATATATATATATATATATATATATATATATATATATATATATATATATATATATATATATATATACAGTTTTTATTTTTATCTGTCTTATTAAGCAAAATGTAGACGTGTGTCTTCATCTGGGAAAACTGTCCAAGCAGAAATGAACACGTTGGAGTACATCGAACATGATGAACACGACGACATCTATGTATGAGTACACTAAGACTGACAAAACATTGCAACATGTCAATTACGATGAGGTAACAGCTGTCAATGAAGCTAACTTGTCGCCTGAAAATTGCAATGGTAAGGAAGAATATTAGGACGATATTTCTTACTCACAAGTTAGGAAAATACCTTTGCCAGAAACCGATGTACATATTACATTAATAGATTGATAAGTTTAACAAACATCGGTTGTTTGCCAGGGCCGCGTAGTGGGACCCATACTCACCCATCCTTCTTGAGTGGGTTCTTCTCGTGGCTCCAGAGATTATATAATAAACCGGCAATGTTTACATCGTGGTAGAAGTGTGCTTATGTTGACCAGGTTGATATGATTCAATGCTGGATTTTCGTGTATTCACCACTTCTTGAAGCTTTCTCAATTCTTGACTTCTGGATACACTTTTCTCCGTTTAGATGCCATGACCGAGCGAATACCACCAATATTCTCCCAATGTTCACAGAAAACAATAAAATTGTCCAATTTTCACAGAAACCAACACATTTCTTTTCCCAATTTCAATGAAACTGGTAATATTCTCCAGATTTTCAATGAAACCAGCAATATTGTCCAAATTTTCACACAAAAAATACGCAGTTGTTTTTTTTTATTGAGGCTTTCTATGTGTTTTGTGTCATCTCCCCCGCGGATCGCAAGTGACAGTGCTTGAATCTTGTTTGCCATGTCACGTGTTTTATGGAAGTCACTCAGTTGTCATGAGGGAAACATGGCCTGTCCATCTGAGTTCCAATTCGTACATCGCATTATGATACACACTGAAATGTAGTCGGTACTGATTGATATTTGGATATCAGCTTATTGCAGCATTCCTAGCAAAGTCCAAGCAGCTGGGACAACATTCGAAGTATAACTACAACAACAGGATTTGAAAACAACTTATAATACTACAAAACACATACGCACACAAACACAAAACACATACACACAACCTGACATGGTAGTGTCTCCCATGACAAAATGGACAAACTATCACCCTGGACACATTAACTGATTTAATTCTAAAGGATAATATATCGCCAAATGTGACTTACCTTCAGGATACAAGGACGATATATCGCTATACTAGGGTCATCGTGTCATTTGATTTGTTTCGTGGTATCTTCAGTAATTTCAATGCTCAGCAAACGGAACTTTACATTATAATACTTGTTCATTTGATTGTCTAGTCAATACATACTTTTTGTTAGAATGATGCCTATAATCAGCTGGGGTAGGAGCCTGTCCTACTACTAGGCGCATCCACAGGGTGGCAGATGGTGGAGTAGACTCTACATATTTACATTTCAATGCATCTGTATAACATATGTTTCCATGTTTGTGTGGATGCTCACAACAGTGGTCAGTGTGTGTGTGTGTGTAAAGTGTGGGAGTTTGTGCATATTAGTTTCAGGGATTGTGTGCAGTAGTGTGTGTGAGTGCGCCCGTGCGCACTCACACACACACACATAATCCTATAGCATGGTATTTCATATTATTTATGTATACTTATCTTTCATATTTTTTAAATATATTTCTGCCACTTGATCTCACCATGTACAATATGAAAGCTATTGCACTGCTTCCCTCATACTGCTTTTATCAGTTTTAGGAGACAAGGATGTCCTCTGTCGCCGCTCCTATATGTGCTGGCCTTAGATCCAATACTATAAACAATCAGACAAGACACTAACATCACAGGCCCATTCATACCAGGGGGACGAGAGAGGAAGCTGCTTGCATATGCAGACGACACTGTTTTTTTCCCCGCCATCAAAATTTCATCCCAAATATACTCCACACGTTTACACAAGTTGGTAAGTGGAGTGGTGCCAAATTAAACATACACACAATCCCACATAGTCGGTTTCAGAAAGTTGAGGAAATAAAACCGACTTTCCTCCCGACCTAATTGTCACAAACAGGATCAAGATATCATCGCATGTCCCAACAACACCAGACAGTTACTTACACGCACATACGTGGCAAACTCACACAACAAATCAAAGACATGCTTCACAGATACAATTACAAGACATCTACAATATTTGGTAAGAGCATCATTGTCCTACAAGGTGTGGACTGCGCCAGGTCCTGCAGCCAGCAGGGTTAGGATCGGCTAGCCTCTCCCAGGTGGGGGGACAGTGAACATTAGTAGCCTGGCGATGACCCGCAGACTACACAAGTCATCCCCACCTTCACGCGGTGCAGACTGGGAAACCATGACCGCGAGGTCATGGGCTAACAGGGCTATAGCTTGCCATAGGGGATGGACTCCCTGTGGTGAAATTTTTGTCCTAAACCTGCAACTGGACTACAAGCCGACAGGGATATTCATACCGCTCTTAGAGTTGAGTTGAGTTAAAGAACCGACATCACTGCACTCAGGACATTCCCATACGTGCTCAGTCCACTCGTTCAACAGCCAGCGAAGAGTCATACTACTAATCGTTCTAACCGTTATCTGATTAAAAGTTCTCCTGGTCTTCCCTCTCAGTTTTGAGATTCTTCCAGAACCCCTGCCGATCCCCCGCAATCTCATTCTTTCCACATATGGGTTCTCATTCTGTTCATCCGCCTTCTCCACCTGGTCCCACAACTGATCGTAGAAAACCTACAATGTATAAACGGACTGACCCAAATGGATTTAGACCTGGCAACGTTAATTGTCTGTGACATAGATCAGCGATTCAAAAAATAGGCACAATGAACGTCTGCTGGTTTAATAGTAAAGAAGAAATACTTATAGAAAAATGGAAGCGAGGAAAATTGGACTGATGGGAATTGCGGACACCAGAATAAAGGGGGAAGGATGCAAGGAGATCCACCACAGTTACACGTTTGTCTACTCTGGAGTGGAACAGCAAGAAAGGGCAAGACAAGGTGCGGGAATAGTCATTGAACCACGGCTAGTAAGAGGAATACTAGAAATAAAATATATATCAGAAAGAATCATAACAGTGAGAAAAAAGAATAAACAATCACAACATATGTACAAATATACGCACCATGTAATACAAACAGTAATGAGCAAGAATGCGGGGAATTATACGAAGACATCCGTGACGTGCTAAATAAAATAGATAAGCAGATCAACATCATAGTTATGGGAGACTTTAATGCAAGACTAGGACATAACAGAGTGGGCATAGAAAAACACCATGAAATATTTGGAGATAATCATAATGAAAGACATGATAACGGAAGTAGACTGATAGAGCTATGCCGCCAGCACGACTTCTGTATAACAAACACATTCTATAAACACAAAGACTTACAAATATACACCTGGTATAAATGGAATGATCTAGATACCAACAGCCAAACTGAGTTTATATTAACAAGAAATAACAGAAAGAGAAATATATTAGTTGCAATGGAAGTACCCAACTTATGTGTAAACACAGACTACACAGCAATTGTTGCCACAATAAGAACCAACAGAAAAAGAAAGCAAAGACCCAGAAAATACATGCCATGCGAATCAGTAAACTTAATAAATCCTCAAAACGAGGCAGTAAGGGAAAATTATGAGAAAGAACTAGCTGACATCTTTATAAAATTACCTATAGAAAGACAAACAGTGGAAGAAGAATGGGAGATGTTCAAATCAAGCATTTTAAATACAGCAAAAATAGCATGGGGAACCACGAACAAAACGCAAAACATGGATAAAGAAAATTAGTGGAACGCAGAGGTAAAGAAAGCTGTAAAAGACAAAATGGAAAAATATAAAAAGTGGTTGATGAGCAAACAGGAACGGGATTATATAGACAATAAAATAGCGAGAAGACATGTGAATAGAATAGTAAAGAGAGAAAAACAAAAAGACTGGGAGAAATATGGAGAAACCCTAAATAATAATTACAAGGAAGCAACTAGAAACTTCTATAAAAAGATAGGTGCAATGAGAACCAGAGTAGAACCCTTAGACCCAACTGAAATAGTCAACAACAAAAATGGAGAACCAATAAGTGAACAAAAACAAATCCCAATAAGTTGGAAGCAGTACTTCGAACAACTTCTCAACATTCCATCAGATGTCACAGGAATTCAAGAAACTGACACAGATGCCACTGAAGAACTAGAATCAGTCATACTGAAAGAAGAAATTATAGAATCTGTAAGATTAGCCCCATTGAGCAAATCACCGGGACAGGATGAAATACCAAATGAACTTATTAAAGCAGCAAGAGACGTAGTAACAGCATGGCTACATAGACTACTCAACCATGTTTGGGTAGAACAACAGACACCACGAGACTGGGAAAACGCCATGATTATCCTAGTTTGGAAAAAACAAAGGCAGCAAAAGAGACTGCACACACTATATAGGCATATCCCCAATGAGTCATGCTAGGAAAATATTTTGCAACATTCTTGAGAAAAAATTAAGACCTACTATAGACCACACCTAAGCGAAACAAAACTTGGATTTAATAAAAACAAAGGATGCACATATGCCATTTTTGCTCTTAGACAACTTATAGAAAAATCTATCGAATTTAATGAAACACTCTACTTAGCTTCTGTCGACCAAGAAAAGGCATTTGATAGAGTAGATAAAAACAAGCTGTGGGAAATTCTTAAACAATATGGAGTAAGTAAACGTCTAACAAACCTATGTAGACGCTAATACAACAACAGAGAATGCATAGTGAGAGAAACTGGAGGGCACTCAGAGCCCTTCACCATAAGTACGGGAAGGTTGTCTCCTGTCCCCGTTCTTGTTCATAACCAATATAGACAATATATGTAAAGAAACCAACCAAACAGAGACCGCAAGAACACCACATTACGAGAACACAGAAGAAGAACCATCTGCACATTACACTATTAGAGAACTCCTGTTTGCGGACGATGAAGCACTAATAACAAAATCAGAAGCTGAATTACAAGACCACATGGGACGCAGAGGTGTTTCCAAGGCACCAGGGCCGGGTTATATACTGGCCAAGACCTATTGACGCGTCCTCGTCGAGCGTCCTGGGCAACATGTCCCTTCGGGGTCCTGGCTAAAGTCAGAAGGATCGCCGATTCCTCCGAAGTCGGAGAGTGTCTGCCTGTACGGCGAGGAACCACCAGTCTGCACACCAATAAGCCAGACATGGGACAATGGATACTCACGCAAAACTCAGGTCCTGTATGACATCACACTGATGTTGGACAACAGGATGCCTTCATCCGACATACAGGACTTCGCGTTGGAGCTCAAGCCAACGAACACAAGCAAGCAAGCAACAAGACCACATGAACAGTCTAAACAAAATGTGTAGGGAAAATAACATGAAAATTAGCACAATTAAAACAGAGGCAATGACTATAACTAAAGAAGAAAAAACAACAACAATTCACCTAAACGAGCATCCTCTGAAACAACTAAAGAGTTTCAAGTACCTAGGAAGTATAATATCATCAAATGGCAAATCAGAAGAGGAGATCGAAAATAGATGCAATATCGCAAACCAACACGTTTGACTTAGAAAGCACTCTACAACACAATATTCCTACTCACACTATGCTACCATTGCCACACCTGAAAAATGGCAGAAAAAGAGAAAAGAAATGAGCAATGAGAATATGATACAGATGATAGTTCCGTTGACTGTATCGTTTTATCAGTAGGAAGATGGTAAAATGGCCGCGCCTATAAAATTGATTCACCATCATCCCGTATCTGGCTGGCTTGCGGTGGGCAATTTTGCCTTTTCACAAATTACGATCTCCGACGGCATGGATCAATTCATGTGTTGACTCCCTTCCATACCATAACACAAGACTATCAAGAATTTACTTACGCGTCTTCGTCTATGTCTATTTCCACAAATCTTTCCGGTTGTCACAAAATGTTTCAGTTATCGTATTCTCATAATGTGGCCAAAAATTATGAATGTCTTCGAACAGCGCGCATTAGTCTGATCAGTCACACAGCAACCGAAATGAGATTCCTGAGAAGGATACTCAATGTTTAGTTTTAGTTTTAGTCGATGGATCAACATCACGGCACACGGGTTTAACCCATAAGTACTCCGTTCTCCTCCTAACTCAAACCTGAGTCTGGAGAAACTCAGATCAGTGCACAAACTCCGTAGCACCGGCGAGGATCCTGAAATACTTTGGGTAGATTTTTAACTCGAAATTTTGCCCGGGCAGCGCCGTTAGGCTACTCTTTTTCGATTTCCAACTGCCAGGGGTTTTTTGAGGACTTTTGAGATTTGGAACATGGAATGTACGGACACTATATCGAGCTGGAGCGACCGAAGAACTAACCCGGGAGCTGGTTGAATATCAAATGGATATAACAGCAATTCAAGAAATAAAGTGGCCAGGAGAGGGTACTTTAGAGCAAAATGGAATTATTATAATATATGGTGGAAACACCCAAAATAAACATGAATTAGGAACAGGATTTGTCATCAAAAAAGAGTTATGGGGGTACGTTCTAAACTTTAAAGCTGTTAATGACAGGATTAGTAAATTACGAATAAAAGGTAAATGGAAAAATATAACGATGATTAATGTACATGCACCTACTGAAGAGAAAGAAGATGATATTAAAGAAGACTTTTATAATGATCTGGAAGATGTCATAGAAGAAACCCCCAAACAGGACATCCTGATTGTGCTGGGAGACTTCAAGGCAAAAATAGGTAGAAAACAAACTCATAAAAACGTTGTCGGTATGGAAAGCCTACATACAACTTTAAATGATAATGGATGGAGAGTCATCAACCTAGCAGAAGCCAAAGGACTGCAGATCAGCAGTACCAGACTGCAAAGAAAGGATATAGATAAACAAACTTGGAAATCATGTGACAAGAGAACCTATAATCAAATAGATCACATTTTAATTAACAACAAAAATGCATCAAACATACAACAAGTTAGAAGCTATGGAGGATCTGAGTGCCACAGCGACCACTTCCTCGTCGGGGCAAAATTTTAAATAAAACTTAAGAGAGCTTTCTATGCTAAACTACAAAGGTTACACCCAACATATAACAGAGACAAACTACAAGAAATTACAGTCAAAGAGAAATTTGCAGATGAAATAAAATGTAAACTTGAAATTCTACAAAACCCGTTGGAGGAAAGTGTTTACCAAACTTGGTTGAACATCAAGAATACAATTCAAACTACCGCAGAAGAATGTCTCAGTGTGTTAACCACGCATAGAAAGAACAGATGGTTCAATCAAAACTGTGAAGAAGCAGTCATTAGGAAAAAAGAATGCCAGACAGCTATGGCTAAATGACATCAATCAATCAATCATGTGCCATGCCGGAAAGCGTGGGCGGTCATGACTCGCCATTTCACTCGATCACCAGTGTCGTGGATCAGCTCAGTGTTCCTGTCTCGTCCATGCCATGTGGCCAAGCCATCCAGGTATTTTCCTCTCGGTCTGCCTCTTGGTCTGTTTCTTTCGATCTTGCCATTTGTCACCAAGTTCTCCAATCCATTTCTTCTCATAACATGTCCAAAAAATTTTGACTTTCTACGTCTAATTTCTCTAATCAGTTTACGATGTTCTTTTGTCTCCTGTAGTACTTGGTCATTGGTTTTTCTGTCTGTCCATGGTATACTTTGCATTTTCCTCAGAAACCACATTTCTGCAGCCATCAGATGTTTTTCAGCTTGACTGCCCATTGTCCAAGTTTCACATCCATACAAAAGAACAGGCTCTATGTATCCCCTCAACACTCTTTTTCTCGTTTCAATTGACATCTTTTTATTGGTCAGAATGTTTTTCATCTTGCTAAAGGCTACTTTCGCCATGGCGATTCTTGTTCTAATCTCTTCAAGGCATCTCCTATCAGATGTTATGACTGTTCCAAGATAATTGTACCGATTCACTTGTTGAAGAATATTCCCATTTACTTGTATATTACATTGTGGCACTTCTTCCTTCCTAGTGACGACCGTAACCTGTGTCGTTTTACAATTTAATTCTAACCCCAGTTGCTCACTGTGTACAACAACCGCATCTACTAATTGTTGCAGGTCCTGCGCATTGTCTGCAATTAATACTGTATCATCTGCATATCTAATGTTATTGATGTTTCGTCCTCCAATGCTGATTCCATTTATATCCTCTACATTTCTGAAAATATTTTCACTGTATAGGGAAAAAAGATCTGGAGACATCACACATCCCTGCCTAACACCCCTTTTAATTGGCTGATACTGTCGCACTTCATTATCAATCTTTATTGCAGCTTGTTGTTTCCAATATATGTTTTGTTATAAGTCTAATGCTTTTCCCATTAATTTGTAGATCTGCAAGCATATCCACCATGTTGACATGTCTGATTCTATCAAAAGCCTTTGTATAGTCAATAAAGCAAAGATGTATATCCTTGTTTACTTCTATAGCACGTTCAATAACTGTTCGCAGCATATACACAGCATTTACTGTACCCTTTCCTTCTACAAACCCACATTTTTCTTCCCCTATTTCAGGTTGTATCTTCTTCCTCACTCTTTGCATGATAATTCTTAGCAAAATCTTTGTGATGTGACTCATTATACTAATTGTTCTATGTTGATCACATTCCAATGTTCCTGATTTATTTGGGATTGCAATAAATACAGAGTTACATAATTCAGGAGATATATCGCCAGTATCATATAATGTGTTCATCAGTCTGGTGACTTGCTCTAGTCCCAATTCTTCTAAAGATTTAATCATTTCTGTTGTGATGTTATCTGCACCGGGGGCCTTGCCAGCTTTCATATGCTTAAGAACATTTCGAACCTCCATCTCCAAAATTGGCGGTCCTTCATTATTAAATCTAATATCATACTGTTCGTCTCTGTTATCATCATAAAGGTGTTTCACATAATCTGTCCATACATGTAGAATCTGGTCTTTTTCTATTATGATTTTGCCATCTTCAGTTTTTAGACACCCCGTTGATGTACTTGTTCTTTTATTAGTAAGTTCCTGAATTCTTTTGTTCACTAATTTGGTATTTTGACTGTTGTGTTGGTTTTCAATTTCTAAGCACTTTTCCTCAAGCCATGATTCTTTTGCCTCCTTACATAATATTCTGACTTGTCTGTGGATTTCTTCATATGTGACAGAATTATTTTTGTTGAGTCTTCTTGTTTCCATGAGGTGTAAAATTTCTTCAGTCATCCATTTCTTACGACCCACCTTCTTTAATTTTGGAATAGTTGTTTCTGCAGCCACATTGATTGAATTCTTCAACGTTTCCCATTGATCATCCACATCTTGGAATAATATCTCTAGATCAGACAATATTTCAAATCTGCTCTGTACTTCTATGTTGAATTTGTTTTGTAGTTCCTTGTCATTACTCAATGTACACAAATCATATTTAGTGTTTCCTGTTATATACTTGACTTTCTTCAACTTTATCCTCAATGTTCCTGTGAGTAATCTGTGGTCACTATAACAATCAGCACTGGGAACTGTTTTTGCTACTGTTAGCGCGTTTCTAAATCTTCTGCTAATGAGAATGTAGTCAATCTGGTTTCTAATCCTGCTATCAGGACTCCTCCATGTCCATAATCTTCTAGGGTGTTGCTTAAACCAGGTGTTTCCTACAATCATTTCCTGTTCTTTTGCCCACTCCATGAGTCTGTATCCTCTTTCATTTCTCTCTCCTAAACCATAGTTTCCTACTGTTTATCTGTCCCCTTGATTACCTACTTTTGCATTGAAGTCCCCTATTATGATGTTTATTTCTAAATTTTTACATTTCTTTAAGGCAGCCTCTATGTCATTATAAAATTCTTCTACACTATCTTCACTGGATTCTCCTGTTGGTGCATATACTTGAATAATATTTATGCTAAAAGCTCTGCCACTTAATTTAACTAGTAGAACTCTGTCCGACACGGCCCAATATCCTTGAACAGATGTTGATGTTTTCCGGTCCAAAATAATTGCCACTCCCCTATGACGATCTTCACCTCCAGAATAAATAATCTTGAAATCGTCATCTATCTTGATGCCTGATCCTGTCCATCTCGTTTCGCACATACCTAAATTATTAATTGTTTTCCTTTTAAATTTATTGTTTTATGTTCTCTAATTTTCCGTCGTTGTTTAACGTCCTAACGTTCCATGTTGCTAATTTTTAAACGTCTCTGTCCTTGTCTTGCGATGATCAGTCTTTAAGCGAATCATGATATACTAGGCATTTTTAAAGAGGTAGTTTGCCGTTGCTTTCCTCTATGGGAGTGACCGTACTGATCGGAGACCGCAGCCATTGACTCAAGAAGAGCTCTTCTGCCTACCGTCGTGAATTCGAGACCATGACCAACGAATATCTGTCGGCTGCCCTCAAATTTCATCCACCATATGCCTTCCGTGGCTTCTTTTGAAAACTTCCAATAAAAGAGCACAAAATAACATCACATAATCCACAGGAAAACACTATTCGGAGGAAATCCATAGGAAATCACACGAAATCCAAAGGAAAACACTAAATAGCGTCCCCCCGAAAAGTACGCGTCATCCTGTCGCCATTGTACTGGAAGCTTGACATCAACAACATCCAAAATGAACAGCAATATAGAACTGAATGTAAAAAGGCTACAAAAATAGTACGGAAGCAGAAGCGAGAGTATATGAGCAATATAATCAAAGATATGGAAACCAATCACCAGAAAAAAAATATTGTTGGTCTTTGGAAATTTTGGAGAATATTGTTGGTTTATGTAAAAATTCTGAGAATTGTTTTTTTTTTATTTCTGGGAACATGTGGCGAATATTGTTGGCTTATGTAAACACTGATAGAATATTATTGGTTTGTATACAAAGTGGAAGTATATTGCTGGTTTATGTAAACATTGGGAGATTATTGTTGGTTTATGTAACAATTGGGAGCATATTGGTAGTTTATGTAAAAGTTGGAAGATTATTGTTGGTTTCTTGGAAAATTGGGGGAATAGTGTTGGTTGAATTAAAAATTTATAGAATATTGCTATTTATGTAAAAACGTGTCGAATTTTGTTGATTTCTGGGAAAATTTGGAGAATATTCTTGGTTTATGAAAACATTTGGAGAATGTTGTTAGTTTATGTAAACATTGGGAGAATATGCTGGTTTATGTAAAAATTGGGAGAATGTTGCTGGTTTATGTAAAAATTGAAAAAAAAAATATTGTTGGGTTTGGGGAAAATTTGGAGAATATTGTTGGTTTATGTAAACATTGGGAGAATATTGCTGGTTTATGTATAAGTTGGGAGATTATTGTTGATTTCTGGGAAAATTGGGAGAATATTGCTGAGTTCTGGAAAAATTGTTAGAATATTGTTGGTTTATGTAAAAGTTTGGAGGATAGTGCTGGTTTATGTAAAATATAGGAGAATATTGCTGGTTTATGTTAACAGTTGTATAATATTGTTTGTTTCCTTAAAAATTAAGAGAATATTGCTGGTTTATTAAAAAATTGGGAGAAAATTCCTGGTTTATGTAAAAACGTGGGAAAATATTGCTGGTTTGAGAATATTGCAGGAAGAAAAAGTAGGGTGTTGTCATATATTTTTGAAGGGAGTGGGAGATCACTGTAGTGCATGCCCCATCTCTAATAAAAGATGTAGAGCCCCATCCTCTTCTATCTTCAATAACCCCAGAATATGAACCTTGAGTTATCTGCAGGCCTCGTTCTATTAAGTATTGTCTAGGAGATATAGATTATGGCCCTGGTAAGAATGGTAATTACTAACTGGGAATCTGCCCCTTCTCCAATGATTCTGATAGCTCTGGAGCCCCCTTTTAGTTGATCAAATCTGACGAAAGTCTGGAGAATTTTCTCAGCCTGATTTAGATGAAGAAAACATGGATGTTGAGCAGTTGATAGATCTAGAGTCTTTTTATTTCCCCATTCAGTAAGTCATTATGAGTTAATTTATCTTTAAACAATCAAACACAAACAATCACATTAGATTTTGACAACATGATGTACAAAGAAGTTGTTGATACAGATAGGTTTGAACTTGACAAATTAACAGAAGGTCAATTCATGTTAATCATTTATTGACTGGCCTGAGCCTTCTGGTCAGTACATACATCTCTATTGTGATTTACACAAAGTAATAGAACAGTTGCACATTGGACCATTGTCCCAGACAATCAATAACAAGCATCAATATATGAGATGTCAACAAGTGTGAAATCATAGTAAACATTTTGATGTTGTACATATTAAGTATGATAGTGTTGTCTCAACCATAAACATATCAGTGTTCCTGTAATTGGGTGTGGTTCTACCTATGAGAAAAGTAACCTGGTGACTGGAGGATTAGGTAAGCCAGGGTCCATTGACTGATGGATCCACTTCAGGTCTGCCCGTATAGCTCCTCTGAAGGCCTCCCCATGCTCTGCTCATAGCGAAGTCATCCTCCCTCTCACTTGTGGTTCATCTCTTTCTCTCGGCTTCCCTCTCTCAGGTCTGATTTAGGTGGTTAATTTGCTGATGTGTTGGGTGGTTGTTGGTATGTAGCCACCAAGATCACTGATGAATATTCGCATAAATATATACATTCCTACCAATACAATAATAAGAAGTAGGTCGGAAGAAATCTAAATTCCTGAAGTAGGAACTAGTTCCCCTCCCCTCCTTTTCTCTCTGAGCTAGTGTTGGGTTAAGTTGGGGTGGTCAGAGATTATCACACGGTGTACGCCTTGTATCAACTTGTTCCTGCTGTATGTAAGTTCTCATTTGACCGGGGTCAGTGAACGTGTACAGTAAGACATTGACAAGAGTGAGAATATGTCAAGATGCATGTAAATAAATGACATACATTTAGAACATTTCTTCCACTAAATGGTGTTTACAATGTGTATAAATAATTCTCTGTGTTTTCCCTATTAACTACTTCTTCTTCTTGTGTCTAATAACTCTCTTTCATTACCTGTTGTTGTTGTGATGTTGAGTGTTGGGTTGTGTGGTGATGAGTGGTGTGGAGTGGTGTTGTGTTTTAAGTTATGTTGAGTCATGAGTTAAGTTCACTGCGCGTGATGGTGTTCCGCGAAGCACAACTTTCTCATGTGTTGCAGTTCATGTGTGCCCTTATCTAATTAAATTTGACATAAATATAAATATTTATTTCGCCAAACCCTATTAATTCTATAGATAAAGGAGAAAGGAAAGATTAATTTCACTTTCAGCTTTCTAGATTGTAAATAGGCATAGATAAGTCTGTTTTAGAACAAGGCACTTGTTCTAGTACACGAACTGTCTTTTCAGCTGTAGATAGTGATGCATCTTTAACAATGTTTCTGGTGAAATGCACAAGATTGCTTTAGAATCATCACTTCTCACAGTTGTTTAGAATAGAATATAGTAGTGGAATACACTTCTTAAAGTTAATAATTATCTCTAAGAATATCAGAGATTGTAGTTTCATCGAAGAGAATATTCTGCCCGGGAATGGCTTTGCGTCGTTAGAATCTACAGTCGAGCATTTTTACATTTCAGAGGTTTTAATTAATAATCATACATTTCAATTGACATCACAAACATGGGTTTACATTACTTGATACTTGATACATCGGGTTCTTAGTCTAATCAAGGGCTAACAAACGTACCTCGGATCCAGACTTTTGCCTTGCCCATTGAATTTTGGTCACACAATCTTCTCACATCCGTCCATGGAGCGAGTTCAGACAAAAGTGCGGGCTTATTAACATTTCTGATGAAATAGTAATATATGTTAATTATGCACTGGCGCGAAGGCGGTCATGTGGTTTTCCTATCCAATGGTTTTCTGAGCTTGGTCTGATGAAATCTTTCCAAGAATCCACGTCATTTGTCACTTGTTCAGTTCCAGTTTTGATGTTAAGTTTTAAGTCCCAATCTCCAATTGCGTTTGTGAAGTCAATTTCTTTTAATGTTGTTTCCTCTTTTTGCGGCATGTGTTGATAAAATGAATAATGTTGGCTGCGTTATGCCACATGGCCCCACTCCAGATTGTTCTATGGTATGGAACTATGTTTCCAACATTTTCAGTTATCAAGTTGTTCCCATTTTTCCTCCCTTGTATTCCCTTCTGCATCTGATTGACCTGGTTCATCAGGCACTGGGTGTCGACTCAGGAAGTCCGCTCCCACATTCATTTTCCCAGGAACATACTCAACCTGGAACGAGTAAGGTTGAAGAAGCAGCGACCACCTCATAAGTCGGGCATTCAGAGTCTTAGATGCTGCGAGAAACATGAGTGGTTGATGGTCACATTGCACTGTGAAGTGTCTGCCATATAGGTATGCTTGAAATTTCTGTACACTCCATACGAGCGCAAGACATTCTCTCTCGATAGTACTGTAATTTATCTCTGCTGCATTCAATTTCCTGCTAGCATAGACTACAGGGAATAGCTCTGATGGTACATCTCCCTTTCTCTGCAACAGCGTTGCCCCAATTCCTATGTTACTGGCATCGGTGCGCAGCACGAATGGTTGGTCGAGGTCTGGTAGATGTAAGACTGGATGAGCAGTGAATGCCTGCTTTAATGCTGTGAAAGCTCTCTCACAGTCAGCTGACCAAGTGACTTTCTCTGGTTTCCCCTTTTTGGTAAGATCCGTTAAAGGTGCTGACAGAGTATTGAAGTCCTTGATGTATTTTTGATAGAATCCACATAAGGATACAAATGATCTTACATCCTTCTTTGTTTTTGGACGAGGTGCTCTCTGGAGTTTGTCCACATTTCCCTCTTGTGGAGTTATCAGTCCATGAGATATCTTATGACCTAGAAAGTCCAATTCTTGGAATCCTATCTGACACTTCTTTGGTCTAGCCGTCAATCCAGTTTCTCTGAGGCGCCTGAACAAAAGATGCAGGGTTTCTACATGCTCTTCAAATGTTTCAGTTGCGATCAGGATGTCATCCATGAAGTGACTGATGTCTGGATGCTGTAGTGGGTCAAGTAATTTTCTCATCATACGTGTAAAGACGCTGGGAGCATTACTTAATCCGAATGGAAGAACGTTGAACTCATAGTGTCCTCCAGGCGTGCTGAAAGCTAACCATGGTCTAACTTCCGGTTTTACAGGAATCTGGTAATATCCCTTACTGAGATCAATCCTAGTAAAGTACTTAGCTCGGTTGAGTGCTGTGAAGAGTTTATTCTGATCAGGCAGAGGTTCTGCTTGGAATTCAGTTATAGCATTGAGCTGTCGATAATCGATGCACAATCTATGTTCTCCACATGGCTTTCTCAATAATACGACGCTAGCACTGTAAGGTGATTCAGATGGTGAGATTATTCCTGCGGTGAGCAGCTGTTGTATTTCTTCTTTTAAAGTCTTTTGCTTTGCATAAGGAACTGGGTAAGTCTTGACTCGCACAGGCACTGTGTCATTCAACTTCATGTCAAATTCCTCCAAATCAGTTCTTCCTGGCTTATCAGTAAGTACTTCTGCATATTTTGCCATAAGTTCCCTAATCTGCTTTTGCTGATCCTTTGTTAAGTTGGGATTGATTTCCACATCCTTAAAGGTCTCTTTGGCTTGCAGTTGGCACTCGACTCCCATTGTTGATCCTTCTTCGACTTCAGTAGCCACACTCATGGCCATCAGATGTGCAGGATCGGTGGTTGAGGGTTTTTCATGATATTTCTTCAAGAGGTTTATGTGAAATACTTTCATCTTGCCTTTGACTGAAATTCTGTAGTTGGTACGTGAGATCTTCTCCGTCACTACATAAGTCCTCTCCATCCTATTTGCAGCTTATTCTGACTGGTTGGAAGCAGCAACATCACCTTCTCTCCTACCTCTAACTCTCTATCCTTTGCCTTGCGGTTGAAGTTACGAGCAATTCTTCGTCTGGCTTGACGTAGATTGACATTCGCTTGTTTCCAACTGTGTTGTAAACGATTTTTCAACTCGGCAACATATGTAGATGCAGTCACGACTGTATCATCTGTAGTATTATCAGTCCATGTTCGCAGTAACGCCTCAAGGGGTCCTTTGATCGGTCGTCCAAACAACAGTGTGGCTGGAGCAAAACCTGTTGAGTGATGGGGTACTTCCCTGTAAGCGAATAAAGCTGCGGGTAAATACAAGTCCCAATCCTCTGTCTTCTCCTGGGCAATTTTGCGCAGGATACTAATCAATGTCCCGTTCCACCTTTCCACAAGTCCATTTGACTGAGGGTGATATGGTGAACTGAAGATATGGCGTGCATGAAAAAGTCTGAAGGTCTCTTCCATGAGCTTACCACGAAACTGTGAACCGTTGTCCGTCAAGATCCTTTGTGGGAATCCTAGACGTGTGAATATTCCTAATAATGCATCAGCGACGTGTTTGGAGTCACAGCTGGGCATAGGAACTGCTTCGGCCCACATGGTTGTTGTGTCCACAAGCGTTAATATGAATCGGTTTCGCCTCTTCGTTGCTGAGAGAGGTCCGATTATGTCTACTGCCACTTTCTCAAATTGAATTCCAGTGATTGGCGATTCACCCAACATTGCCGGTGGTGTCCGGTGTTTTGGTGATACTTTCTGACACTGTGGGCATGATTTTACAAACCGTTGTATGTCTGAATTCATCCCTGGCCAAAAGTAGTGAGTGGTAATCCGCTGTGTAGTAACGTTGATACCCATGTGCCCACTGAATGGTAGACTGTGACCCATCTCTAAGATCTGAGTCCTGTATTGAGTTGGTACAACAAGTTGATTAAACTCTTGTCCAGCTCGTCCTGCTTTTCTGTAAAGAAGTGCTGACTTCATGAACAGATCACCTTTACGTAGAGGTAAATGTGATTTTGGCAGTTTTCTGAAGCAGGGTTCCAAGGTGCTGTCGGCTTCTTGTGCCCTCTTCAGTTCCTCCGTTCGAGGGATTGGCGTAGTTGTTTCTGGAGTTTTTGTTGCCTGTGATCGAGTGGTCATGGTCGCCATCGCCACAGGTTGAACAGGTTCTCCTAGAACGATAAATCTACGGCCGAGGATTACAGGATATATCGGATCGTCAAAGATTGCTGCCTTGATCGTCCCAGTGACATACCGCGAGGCTATGTTCACTTTTGCCACTGGAAGAGACATATTTGTTGAACTCTTCAGTGGTCCCTGTAATTCCACTATTTCCTCTGTCACCTGTTCAGGGTGAACTAAGGATGATGAGACAACACAGTCATATGATAATCCAGTATCATATAAACAGGTCGTTTGGAATCCATTTAGTAAGATGGATTCCACAACCGGAATACGAGATGAGGTGTCTTGATGAGGTGTCTGTTTGGACGTTTCACCAGTGCTCACTTTTTTCTCTTTTCGGTTGGCCAAACATGCCGCTGTGTGTGGAGGTGGCTTCTTTCTGCAACTCTGAAATGTGTGACCTCTAATCTTGCAATGGGTACAGAATGGTTTGTCCTCCCTCGGCGCTGTTTGGACTGAATTTTGAGTGTTTTTCGGGGATTTCCCCTTTTTCCCGGTGGCTACAGTGTTTTCACCCACAGTGGTAATGGAAGAAACTAACTCACAAAATACCCCAGACGGGAAAGAAAATTCGTTCTGGTGCATGTGTGGTCGGCGAGTGCCTCGACTAGAGATTGTCTTCTTCTGTCAACTGGTCGTTATATACACAGTCATTGGCGTATCACTATTTAATCTGTCTCGAGACAACGTCAACGCGGTCGAGGGCAAGTTGTGGATCGCTCTTCTAAGCAGCTGTCTGGGTTACATGCAACCAAACCCTAAAATATGAGCTTCTACCTGACATTACCGAGTAATGCTTCACCGAACATATTTCCCAGGAACTCACCAGGTCACTATTTCGTCAAGTTACCGCAGACTATAGAGGTGAGTCAATATTTTGAAGTGGGTTTGGCCGAAATTCAATTCCCCAACTACTACTGCAATGTGCAAGAGAATGAAGTATGGCTAAGATACATCCCACCCAATGGTAGAGTGGTAAGAAAGGTGTGTCCCTCATGCCTGTACAGTTCACCACACGCGTTTATAGCTGCACTGAATCGCCTAATGAAAGATCGAAAGGTGGACGATTAACTCGGTGTTCTATTCCATTTCGACAATGCATCAAAGAAAGTCATCGTGAAAATACTCGAACCCGGGGCCACTATTACATTTAGTGAGAAGTTACAAGAGATACTAGATACAATTGAAGGTGAAGGGTCGATAGACCTGAATAACGACCTGCAAAATGTCTACATATACTGCGATCTCATTGCGGCAAGACCAGTTGGAGACGTCATGGTCCCACTACTAAGGATGGTTCCTATCATGAATCAGCGATCGACCTCAGTGTTTCGAACCTACGACAAACCTCACTACATACCGCTGAATCGTTACTCCTTCGACACGGTGGAAATACTTCTAACCACTGATACGGGTACAAAGGTCGCATTCACTACCGGGACTTCAGTGCTGACGTTACATTTTCGAGTTCGGAAGAGATCAGACCTAAAATAATGGTGAAATACGGGGCAGTACATCGAAACCCCAGACTATCCGAAGACATGATGTGCCCGACACTCAGATGATTGATGCCTCGGGTATCTACAAGACTCAGATATCAGCCCACCAAGCAGGAGACCAGTTTTATGATTACATGCTAAGTGACATGTACATACCAGGCTACCAACCGACAAAACCAATCTACTCAGACAATGGCTTGTAGAAATCCAGAAACAACATACAATGTGTATAGCTTTGTACGTGAAAATAAAATGTTGTGATGATACTATGTATACCACCACATAGCACATCATCCATTTCGTATAATGACATTATGCATTTTTATTCTTGAAAAATGGACTGAAATACTGTAAAATGTACTTGAAATACTGTAAAATAAACAGGCATATATTATAATTACGTCTTGGTTGTTGAATTTTTGTTAGTGTTTATGGTGTATATAGTTATCATGTGATGAGAGAATGATACATATTGGTGACAAATACAATAAATATTTCAACAAAACTAAGGAAACGGGTTAACCAAAGTAGAAAAAACTGTCGACCATAATCTGAAATAGTTCAACCAAAATTATGAAAAGTAGGAAACTTTGCAAAACGTAAGAAAATCTGTTACCCAAAAAGGGAAAAAATATTTGGCCACATTTCAGTCAAATTTATGAAAAGTAGAAAAACTTGTTAACCAAATGGCAAAAATCTTGGTCAAGTAAGAAAATTTGTTAACCAAATGTGAAAAGGTTAGTCGAAATTCAAACCAAACTTATAAAAAATCTCAGTCAAACATATGAAAAGTAGGAAAATTTGTTAACCAAACGTGAAAAGTTTGGCCAACTGTCACCCAAACTTATGAAAAGTGGGAAATTTTGTTGTCCAGCTGTGAAAAGTTTGACCAAATTTCACCCAAACTTATGAAAAGTAGGAAACTTTGTTAACAAAAAGGCGAAAAGTTTGGTCAAAGTTCAACCACAAGCATCAACAAGTACGAACATTTGTTAACGAAAGTGAAAAGGTTAGCCAAAGTTCAAATGAACTCATAAAAAGTAGGAAACTTTGTTAACCAAATGGCAAAAATCTTGCCCAAGTAATAAAATTTGTTAGCCAGAGGGTGAAAATTGTGGCTACATTTCAACCAGACTTTTAAAAAGCTCACCCAATCTTATGAAAAGTACTCAAGAATAATGCGCATAGCTTCATTCTGTATCCTTTCCATCCTTTCTATCTGCTTATGGCTGAGAGTCAGGATTGCCATTGCCTACTCCAAAACAGACATGACCAGCCCCTCGTACAGAAGACATAGATGGCGCTGCTCACAGTTTGCTGCCGCCATCACCCGCATCGCTGCCAAGCCCCGCTTGGCCTTTGTTATCACCTGGTCTATGTGCACATTATAAGCAAGGCTTCGATCAAACCGTATCCCCAGGTAATTCATTGCCTGCGTTCTTTCCACCGTCTCTGAACACAGCATTACAGTTGGTGTTGGATTGTTGACAATATGATTATTCAACGAGAACCAAGTCACTGTTGCCTTTGTTGGGTTGACCATTGCCCCAGCTTCATCACACCAAGTACTTATGCGATTGAGTTCGGTTTGTAGTTCCACAGCAACCTCCTCTCTATCCTTACCCTGACGATACACTAAAACATCATCGGCATATGACAATGTCCTGCCAGGTCCAGTGATCTGCTCACTGGTGATTCTCACTGTGTAGGCGTTGAACAGTACCGGAGATAATGGTGATCCCTGTGGTAGGCCAGGATATATTGTTGTTGGTTCCGAAGTCCAACTGCCACATCTAAAAACTACTTTCCGTTGGAAGAGGGCTGCAGCGATCCAACTAAGGAGGAATGGACTTACGTTTAGTTCAAGAAGCTGAAACATTAAAAAATCCAGTGGTACTCTGTTGTATGCGTCCTCAAGATCAATCGCTGCAGCAACAGTTTCAGTGCCTGAGTGGAAACCTTCATAGACATCATGGGCAAAGACTGCTGCATTGGTCCAGGTTTCTCTTTTTGGACGGTACTCACCCAGGGTAGGTGGGAAAACACTTTGCCTCTCTAGTTGGCTTGATATTTTCCTGGCAATTACCTTCTCCAGCAGCTTGCCTACTGTATTCTGCATGGTTATAATTCGATATCCCTGAATTTTTTTGTGGTCTTTGTCAGGCTTCGGCAAGGGAATTAGATAGCTATGTAACCATTCCTCCTTGATGCTAGCACTCCCTATACTGTTGTTGTACATGTCTGCTAGTTTCTCTAGCTCATTGTCGGTACACCTATTTATGTCGTCGTATCTTATGCCATCAGGACCTGGAGCACTGTCTTTTGATCGTCGAAGCACAGCCTTGATTTCTTTCACTGTCACTGTGTCTTCATCCGAAGTGTTCTGGGCCTTGCATCTGTCTGAGGTGACCTCCTTGGCCAGATTCCGGCCTCCCATGTCTGTCTGGTTGCTCTGCTCAAGGTAGCGTTCAAAGAGGGCTTTGCCCTTGTCCTCATCAGTCCTCTGCCAGATGAGGTCAGCACCTTGGAAGTCAGAAATGCTCTTATTCTTGACTACCCCACTCATGCTTTCATGTAGTCGCCAGAACAATTTCAGTGACTTGTCTGTGCTTACTCTTTGACACACCTCTGCCCATTTTTCGCTTTTAACCACCGTGACCAGTTTTTTGAAATAGCTTACTTTTGTGTGCATCTCTCTTTCTAAGTGCAAGCAGGGACTAGGATGACCAGCTCTGTTCTTCTTGGCATTTTGCCATCTCCTTACAGCACTACGCTTATCCACCCAAGCCTTCTCCACCTCGAAACTCCACCACGGTGGCTGCTCCCAGCTTTTTCTCCTGCCCTGAAACGTTCTGCGCTTGTCACGTCTTATTTTGCTCACCACATCTTGCCCTGTACTGTCATACTGGAACGTCTTTACCTTTAGCTTGTGCTGCCTGGTTCTGCCTTTCTCCAAAAATATGCTGCAAGGGTGGTGGTCGCTGCCATGGTGTCCTAGGACACCCCATCTACACACTGTAGTGAGTGAAGGTGAAACTAGCGCCAGATCAATAGCACTGTCCTCATCGCCTGGACGGCTTGCTGTCCTGGGGACACAGCCACTGTTGATACAAACCAGGTCGATGGTTTCCAGTGCAGTCTCGAGCTCCTCCCCTTGTGTATTGGAGGAAGTGTTTCCCCATGATCTGCCTTTAGCGTTGAAGTCACCACAGAAAATAACAGTCATCTAAAGCGGTCATCTACACAGATGGGTCGGTCGTCCGACATATGAGAAGCTCATGGGCCTTTACAGCTCGGGCCGGAGGGAGAATTGTGAAGGAGGACTCTGGTGCTTTCACTGAAACCACAAGTAGCCTGACCATGGAAGTCATGGCAGTAAGTAAAGCAATAACATGGCTCGAGACACAGACATTCACTAGGGCTTGTTTCCTTAGCAACTCAATGAACATGATCAAGAGGATAGAGGAGGGGTCGATCCGAAGAGAATGGTTGCTGCCTCTGGCGCGGTCTCGGCTGGCAAAGATTAGTTTCATCTTCGTGCCAGGTCATGCGGGAGTACAAGGAAATGAGCGGGCTGACAAGCTCGCAGGTGAGGCTACTGTGGAGGGCGGACGCGCCATGGACCAGGCTGACATTCTGAATGCTCTACGAGAAGTGAGACTTTTGCAAGAACCAAGTGATGACTGTGAATCTACAACAATGGCCAGACTGCGAGAGCAGCAAATTAAAAGAGGGGTGGCCAAACAAGAACACTACGCAGGAAGCCAAAGAAGATTGATAAACCAACACAGAACTGGCGTCGTTAGCCGCTACACGCTGCGGGATTTGCTGAGGAGGGGATCCGAGCACTTATGGACTGAATGGTCCGATGTGCAATGAGGATGATCTGTCGACTAACTAACTAACTAACTAACTGGTATTCTCCAGTTACTCGTCGAGAGGCGAGTTTCCTATACTCTTGGGAAACCCTTGCTCATAAGCACTCAATGCCCTCTTAGTTGACACGAGTGTGTCTTGTTGTCAAGCTAAATATAGTGCCCATGTCTCTCCTGTCTGGTGTTCTCTATATAGCTCCGTCTTAACTCTCTAAGCCCTTATGTAGATCTTTAACACGCTCCTCTCCTCTCTGTGTAGTGTTACAACCGTTTAACTCCTGTATGTAACACGTATGGTCACTGAAAAATTGGCTGTCCAATTTTTTCAAAGATCTCATAAGTTTTAAGTATCTCTTCTGGGGATAGAACAAACTCTCTTGTCTGCCTTTTCACACTGTTATATTGATTCACTCGGCTAATTGAGTAGTGCATCACATCCATATAGTCGGCTATAGACCTCTATTATATTCTTGGGAATTGTATTGATCGGGAATCATTGTCTTATGACTTATGTCCTGACTTCCGTCGTTTGACCCTATGTCTTTTGACTTCTGCCCGTTGACTTATGTCTTGACCTGTCCTCAAATTGCCCAAAATGACAACCCGCTACAAGTTGTCTCTGTTACGAGAACAACACATGAGCAAAAATGTTCATGTTCCCCTATAATATCAGCACCAACTCGTATGCTCTATGTTCTACTCTTCACCTTCTGACTTCTGTTTGTGAAGAAATATTTTCAATGTTACCTTCAGGTTTTTAGAAGTTATTGTGTCCCCTGTTTTGAGTTACTGTTCTTTGACACAAATGATGAATGCAACTTTTATGTGATTGTTTTCCTGTTTGTTTGCATGTTATTTAATAAACTACAATGTAATTAACTTGCTAACGTGTGTATGCATTTCTATTCTACATGTATGTATTACTTCAAGCGCCGTAAATCGGATTATTGTGGCTACAAATGTCGGTTACTTTTATTTATGACCACAATTTCGTTTTAAGATGCTCAAAGTACTTTCTCTATTTACTACTACTATTACTAAAGTATTGCAGTTACACACTTAAAACTGAACAACACATTGGTTACACAGATTGACACAGACAAGTCATAATAAGACGATTTGCGCGGAGAAACAACATTTCCGCTAAATCTCTCTCTCTCTCTCTCTCTCTCTCTCTCTCTCTCTCTCTCTCTCTCTCTCTCTCTCAATCTCTCTCTCTCTCTCTCTCTCTCTCTCTCTCTCTCTCTCTCTCAATCAATGTTTACTTTGTCTTCATTCACTTCTCTCATTTATACATCTTTCGTTCACTTTCATACCATAGTCATGTTAAAACATTCAAATGGTGAATACAACTTTTATGTGTTTGTTTTCCTGTTTGTTTGCGTGTTATTTAATAAACTACAATGTAATTAACTTGCTAACGTGTGTATGCGTTTCTATTCTACATGTATGTATTACTTCGAGCGCCGTAAATCGGATTATTGTGGCTACAAATGTCGGTTACTTTTATTTATGACCACAATTTCGTTTTAAGATGCTCAAAGTACTTTCTCTATTTACTACTACTATTACTAAAGTATTGCAGTTACACACTTAAAACTGAACAACACATTGGTTACACGGATTGACACAGACAAGTCATAATAAGATTATTTGCGCGGAATAACAAAATTTCCGCTAAATCTCTCTCTCTCTCTCTCTCTCTCTCTCTCTCTCTCTCTCTCTCTCTCTCTCTCTCTCTCTCAATCAATGTTTACTTTGTCTTCATTCACTCCTCTCATTTATACATCTTTCGTTCACTTTCATACCATAGTCATGTTAAAACATTCATCCGTCCTTAAAATATGGTTCATAATATTACATAAATGAACATTACATATTTACACTAAATGATTGGCTGAATCGTACAAGTTTTCATGCCACATGACTGTGCTATGTCTTTGCACGTGTCATATCTATACAAAATATTACACAAGTTTGTGAGGATGGTTTGTTACCGATCATGTGATACTAACTAATCTAAATACGCTATAGTAATTTCGTGTGTTGTCCTAAATTAACCTTAGGGAAATAACCTAATTAATTAATTATATTTAAGCAAAGTGGGTTAGTTACCTTATAGTCTTATTGGTAAATGAAATGATATTAATTTTCCAATGGTTGGGTTAATTTAGAAATGATATTTTAAGCAAATTAATCTATAAATGATTATGTTCACATGGTGATGTGATAAAGTAATGTCTACTAATTGCATTTCTAATGTAGGTGTTAACTTAAATGAGTTTTTTTTTTAAAGTAAATGTTGGTGACTTATACCTATGAACTAACATAAATAACGTCATATATTTACTTGAACATTTGCAATTCAATTATAAATACACACAATGAGGTTATGCGCACTGTTTAAAAAAAAAAAAAATGTAGTATACATATCACAATTACTTTTATATATAATTACACTAATATCGTCCTTTCCAGTGTAATGTTCGAGCACTGTTCCTTGTAGACTAGTTTCATAACATAGTTCAATTAACCACAGTCTTATATGCTCTCCTTTCAGGATAGTGTTTATATATAAAGTTCCCTACCAGTTTATGTAGGTTCACGTCTAACACTTTCGATGTAATTATGGCTTATCTATGTGTTAGCGATGTAGAAATATTACTAATGTGCCTATTCGTTTCCTCATAATGGCACTGTTTCTCTTGCACAGTTTAGTCGACTGGCGATACTAACACACTAAACGTGTAACTTTTTACCACATGCGGCACTGTTTCATTAACAACTACAGTGTCACTGTTTCTGGTGATAAATCGTCGCTCTTTTCCTGTACTTCAGGTATCTCTATATTTGAAGGTCGACTTAAAATGTCTGCCAAAGAGTTTAACGATCCCTTCAAATGCTGGATTGTAAAGGCATAGTTTGCCAGTATTAAGGACCATCTGTAGATCCTGTTGTTTTGAGGGATGCCAGACTGCATTACAGCAAGCGGAGAGTTGTCGGACTGGATTACAAACTCTGTACCTGCCAAAAACCTATGAAGTTTTCTAACACAGTAGATTACGCTAACGCCCTCCAATTCAGATGCTGAGTATCTTGATTCAGCTGGGCTGATTTTCCGGCTTACATACATTACTGGGTGGAACTTCCCGTCATAAAACTGGCCCAATATTCCTGATATGGAAATCGCACTTGCGTCTGTACGAAGGAAATAGGTACGATTTTGATTAGGTAAACGCAGAATAGGTGGAACACTGAATAAATATTTCAATTTTGATAATGTACCAATTAACTTTGCATCTTTTACATCCAATTTTGCCTAAGCTTTCAAAATATTGGAAAAAACACTGGTGATTTCCGCCAGATTGGGAATAAATTTACTATAATAGTTTACAAGACCAAGTAGACCTCGGACCTGTTTCTTTGTCGTTGGCATAGTCAAACTGAGAATTTTCGTGACTATTTTCTCGTCTTTTCCGAGTTGGCCTGTGCAGATGGTATGGCCTAGGAAGTCAATTTCCTCCATGCCCAACTCTACCTTAGTTGGTTTGACGGTAAGACCGAATAATCGCAACCTATCAAAGACATGTCGAAGTTTCTGTAGGTGTGACGTCCAGTCTACCGTATGAATACATATGTCATCTATGTATGTAGCTGTATTGGTTACCCTGTGGAGAAGATCTCTAGTAAGACGGACAAAAGTGGCTGGAGCATTACGAAGGCCAAAAGGAAGACATCGCCACTCATAGAGCCCTAGAGGTGTAGAAAAAGCTGTTAAAGGAATTGAATTTTCTTGCATCGGGACTTGCCAGTAACCTTGCGTGAGGTCGAGTTTGGAAAATATACGAGATGTAGACATATCCAGGATCAAATCCTCGCATGCTGGGATTGGCTCAGCAGCGACCTTTGTCACTCTGTTTAAACGTCGAAAATCGACGCAGAGGCGAATTGTTGAGTCCTTTTTGGTGACAAGAACGATAGGAAAAGAATATTCTGACTGTGATCTTTGAATTATTCCACTCGACTCAAGAGATAGTAGTTCTTTGTCGAGATTTGCCCTATAATTTAGAGGGATGGAATAAGGTCGAGATTTGATAGGGATGTTATCAGTCAGAATAATGGAATGCTCTATTCTGTCTGTCTTTCCTGGGATGTTGAAGAAAATGTCCTTGTACTCTGTCACTAAATCTATCATCTGTCGTCATTGCTTGTCCGTAAGTTTGGTTTCTATCCGTATACTATCGATGGTCCCAATCGTGTCTACAGTAGGGACTGGTAATTCTATTCCATCGTCATCTGTCTGATTAAGTACTGTTGTGGTATTAGCTGTGTGTGCTGTTACCTGGCTAAGTGTATTTGCAATGTCGTTGTCGTGTGTCACCCTACCTAGTGTAGTTGTGTTGTGTACATCTGTCGTCCGATTGATTGGTGTGGGTGCATTTTGTTCGTCTGTCGGTAGTTCTTGTCGTGAGAACTATGGTTTCAGCATGTTGATATGAAATATCTTTAATTTTCCCTTTATCGATATTTCATAGTCGACATCCGATATTTTCCGTTTGACGTTGAATGGCCCTTGCCATGATGTTAGCAACAAATTACGTTTATCTGGTAGTAAAAGCAGAACTTTCTGATTAGGTTCAAGGGTATTGTTTTAGCACCCTTATTTGCATACTCGCGGTACATCTGTCCTTTCCTCTCCAAAGATGCTTTGGCTATTTCACACGCTTTCATAATTCTATCGCGTGTCTCTGTTACCATCTCATATGGTGTTACTGATGTTGGAATTTCTGGTAAGTTAGTAATTAGCTGATGGTATATTGATAGGGGTCCACGAGGGTTCGCCCCATACATTAATTCAAAAGGTGAGAAACCCGTACTTGAGTGCGGAATTTCTCGATGGGCAAATAGCACAGCTGGTAATAGCGTGTCCCATTCAGCTGGGTTTTCGGCTGTTATTTTTTGCAGCATGTGTTTCAGATCCCCGTTAATTTTTTCTATGATGTCGTTACTCATGTGGTGGTATGGTGTACAGAAATGCTGCTGTATTCCTAACAATTTTGTTAAGGCTTGCATAGCAACCGAAATAAACTGGGTTCAACGATGTGATAAAATCGTTCACGGAAAACCAAAACGACAAAATAAGTGCAAAAATACATTTGCCACATCTTTGGAGGTGATGTATTTTAGTGGAATTGCTTCGATCCACCTGGTACATGTATCCACGAGAGTTAGTATGAATCGGTTTCCCTTGTTCGACACCTGATTCAGGGGTCCAACAATATCGACCGCTACACACTCAAATGGTCTTGATGACAATAATGACCGTTGAACTTCGGCCGTCACATGCTTTCCCTTTCTTACAAGATGTTGACAAATAGTACATGAACGACAGAAAATTTTTATATCAGTACAGAATTTAGGCCAGTAGAAGTGTGACAAAATTCTGGCTCTGGTTTTGTCATAGGCCAAATGTCCAGCAAACGGTGACTCATGTGCGATCTTTAGCACATTTTGTCGGTATGTTACAGGTAACACCGTTTGCTGAATTTTATGGTTATTATTTGTGTAATAACGCATGAGAATTCCGTTGTGTATTCTAAAATACCAAGATGCATTTTTAGTCACTTTCGCTCGCTCACCTAACAATTTAAAATAAGGTGCGATAGTTTGATCGGTGCGTTGTGCCTCGATAAATTCTTGTCGAGTATTATTGTTAGTAGCACCGCAAGGTGTTAACAGCTGTAACATCTCATTTTGCAGGTCAGTGTAGTGTGTTTGCGTTTCTGACCTTGTTACAGCATTAGCCAACTTCGTTTCCTTCCAGGCTACTATGTCATCGTCAGTACATTTCTTTAATGAAGCTAAACATCCTAAAATAAGATCCGTGCAAGGGTGTTGCAGGATTGTGCACGTAAATGTGCCGGTAAGGAACAGGGTATTTATATGTGCTTTTGCCAGTGGGTATTTCTCAATCGTTCCAGAGAAAGTACGGCATTTGACAAATTCACCCGTGTAATCTTCTGGTCTAACCAGCTCTTTTCTCAGGCCAAGTAAAGTGCTGCCGCTGTCCAGTAAACAATGGCATGGTTGATTATTGACCAGTGCATCGTAGAACTTCAATTTACCTCTGGAGGCATTAGCTGCACTAGCATCTTCGATGGAACATGGAATAACGTGACCAGATATTAGTTTTCCATCCGCATGAAACTGGTGACATATATCACATTTATTGAAATCTAGTATATCAGTAACTACTGCCACACTTTCACATACATTCTCTGGTAGTACATTCTCAAGTTCAGAGTCAATCACACTATCATCGTCAGATGACGTATCGATGAGCATAGCATTGTTTGCCTTCATTCGTTGCCTGCCCAGACGGCAGAATAATGTTCATAGCTCGAACAAAAATAACATTTAATAGCACGTTTAAACGAATTTCTTCTATTTTCTTGCTTCTTTATGATAATTTCTAAATGAGATGGATATGCTGGGTTCTTGTCGCACATAGAATAGCTAGGATGATATAATTTGCAATATCCACACTGTGGAGGCTTTTGATAAGGCTGGTCTTTCCTATGATACTCTTTTTGCCTATACGATCTACTAGGTTCGTTTTTCACAAAGGCAGTGATCTCAGTATCATGGATGGTGGTTTTAAAGATATCACGATTTGACAAAAAGTAAGCCGACCCCCGTTTTTCTAGCTCTTGAATGGATGCTATGTCTGCCTGTTGGAGGAACTTAGCAAAAGGGGTAGGGACTGTGGCTATAACCTTATCCATTACCATTAGATCTTGTAGTTTATCAAAGTTTTTCCCCACTTTTGCCGCCTTAAGCCATTTATTAAATGTACTTTGCACGTTAGAGATATAATCTAGGAAGGTTTCAGTAGGTTTTGGTTTTATTTGTGAGTACTGAATCTGATACCCCGGAGCATCAAGTAGGAAGTGTTGCATGATTCTATCGTGGATGTACTGATAGTTACTCCTTAGTTCCGTAGGTATTGATTCTATCACTTTTAATGGCTCCCCACTGAGATTTCTCATGTAGATCATTACCCAATCTTCTAACGGTATTTTCTGAGTCGTAAGTTGAAACTCTATATTCTCACTCCATGCTGAGATTGAATCGCCTACGCTGTATGGCTTGATCAGGCCTTTATATTTGGAAAATTTATTTTGTTCTTCCTGGCTCTTTTGTTTACTAGAGGCTATTTGAATGTTTGACTCTATCTCTAACTCTTTCATCTTTAACTTTGTCTGTGACTCAGCCTCAATCTGCTTCTGTTTCATGGCATGATCTAACTCTAACTGTTTTTGTTTCGTGACTTCTTCTACCTCAATCTGCTTTTGTTTGGTGACTTCCTCTACTTCTTTCATATCTTTTTGACGCTGTCTTACTAATGCTCTTTCATCTCTATCTAGAGCAGCTTTTCTCTCTGCTTCTTCTCTCTGTTGAGCTATTTCTTCTTTGTATCTTTGATCAACCCATTTTTCTAATTTCTCTCCAGTATGGCCTAGTTCTTTGCCCGCCTGGATGCAGTCATTTAACGATGCCATTTTATGTTATTTTACAATAATAATATTTCAATTTCACACAATAGTTGTACAGTTATGTATTAGTTATTTACATTCTCACTGAAAATAAAGATGCATCGTTAAAATGGTCAGTATCAAAATTATTCGAAAATATACTCATCTAATCGGTTGGAAACACTGGCACTTGGGATGTTCCACCGCTGTCTTCCGTACACAAAAATGATCGACTTGATTGGAGAACTGACGCTTCTGTTTAGTAGAGCATCAATACTTTAGAAAACATGTCTATGCTACAAAAACATGTTCATCTTTCATGCGGCTGATCAATAACAAATGTGATTTGGATAATGATAAATGATGTTAATGAATGAATGTTATGATAGTATCAATGATCGTCATGATTTGTAAGATGATTCGTCATATGAATGTCACTGTCGTCTTGTCTTCACTTTCTATCGTGCTTGGTACAACTACGCTATATGGATTCTGTTTAGTAGCTAATATACTCTCTTTTGAGCAAAAGAAATTTATTCTGCACAAATTTCTATATAATAGTGATGAATGTTGACATTGATGGCTGTCTCACCCAAAATGAATTGTACACGATGGTGTGCTTGAAAACCTTGCAACATATATGTACACATATTCATTTAACAAAATTCATACACATTTCCTATCACCTTTCGTAGAATCACACAATTTGTAAATTATTTTCTGTTAATTGTGGTTCAAGCTCCACAAATGGTACTTTTAAAGTATTTGGTGTTCACTCACGAAAAACAATTTATTTCAAACATTATCTAATAAATAATTCACGTTTGGGTAATTTTAACACATTAAAAATTTTTTTTTGAGTCTATAGACATTGGTTCAGAAACTTCTGACACCAAATGGGTCCTGCCTGTCAGCAACTTACTCGCGACAGGTAATTTAGGACTCCCTACTTTTGCACTACACGAACCAATAACTCGTGTGATTTGCAAAAGGATACATTTTTATTTAGAGCTGATTACAAACAAGCTCTGCGAGCAGAATACTTCATTGACATTAAACATCATGGTATGTTTCACAGATGCAATGAAGAGGTGATAATAATGATACTATTTACTATTTGGAATCTAAAGCCTAGCTAACACTATTGTCTATAAACTATATAAGGTTCCTAGCGAACACGTCTGCTCTCTAGCTGTCCTTGTCCCAGTCTGAGCCACGCTTCTAGTTGCGCGTTCAGCCACAGACATTCAGTCCTCCCTACGCTGGCGAGTTTGCGTGCGTGGAGTCTCAGCACGCTGGTCAGTTAACTAAAGTAACTGGTATTCTCCAGTTACTCGTCGAGAGGTGAGTTTCCTATACTCTTGGGAAACCCTCGCTCATAAGCACCCTCTTAGTTGACACGAGTGTGTCTTGTTGTCAAGCTAAATATAGTGCCCGTGTCTCTCCTGTCTGGTGTTCTCTATATAGCTCCGTCTTAACTCTCTAAGCCCTTATGTAGATCTTTGACACATTTGCGTAATGCAATAGTGGCTACAACACACATAAAAATACACACTACACATGGTTTACACAGAAACGGACAAGTCATAAAAACACGTGTGTGCGAAAAAAAATTGCACCACTGTTCACACTCAAAATTTTACTTCTCTCGTTCGTCCGTATACACATCTCACATTCCTTCATTCATACCTTGTCAATTTTAAAAATGTTTTGTTAAAGGCTCGTGTTAAACAATATTGAGCCGAGATACGTTATTACATATATCACATTGTTATTTACATGTTTTAATGTATTGCTTAAAGCAATACAACAGAAACTAACTAAGTCTAACTAATTCTAACTATTGTAATGTATAATTGGTTTAATCTGTAATTGGACTGATGATTAAATATCCTTAATCTTCTTCTACGGGATGATCTAATACTATTAACTAAGGGATTTAATCTAAAGTAAATTAAATAAATACTAAAGGGAAATAAATTAAATAAATTATTAACTTATGATATTAAATACAATACAGATGTAATTTAAGGATTAAAGGATGTTATTAAGCTAAACAATGTATTTAATCTAATTAAATAAAGGATGGATGTATCAATCAATCAATCAATCATGTGCCATGCCGGAAAGCGTGGGCGGTCATGACTCGCCATTTCACTCGATCACCAGTGTCGTGGATCAGCTCAGTGTTCCTGTCTCGTCAATGCCATGTGGCCAAGCCATCCAGGTATTTTCCTCTCGGTCTTCCTCTTGATCTGTTCCCCTCGATCTTGCCAGTTGTCACTAAGTTCTCCAACCCATTTCTTCTCATAACATGTCCACAAAATTGTGACTGTCTACATCTAATTTCTCTAATCAGTCTACGATGTTCATTTGTCTCCTGTAGTACTTGGTCATTGGTTTTTCTGTCTGTCCATGGTATTCTTTGCATTTTCCTCAGAAACCACATTTCTGCAGCCATCAGATGCTTTTCAGCTTGACTGCTCATTGTCCAAGTTTCACATCCATACAAAAGAACAGGCTCTGTGTATCCCCTCAACACTCTTTTTCTCGTTTCAATTGACATCATTTTATTGGTCAGAATGTTTTTCATCTTGCTAAAAGCTACTTTCGCCATGGCGATTCTTGTTCTAATCTCTTCAAGGCATCTCCCATCAGATGTTATAACTGTTCCAAGATAATTGTACCGATTCACTTGTTGAAGAATATTTCCATTTACTCGTATATTACATTGTGGCACTTCTTCCTTCCTACTGACGACCATAACCTGAGTCTTTTTACAATTTAATTCTAACCCCAGTTGCTCACTGTGTACAACAACCGCATCTACTAATTGTTGCAGGTCCTGCGCATTGTCTGCAATTAATACTGTATCATCTGCATATCTAATGTTATTGATGTTTCGTCCTCCAATGCTGATTCCATTTATATCCTCTACATTTCTGAAAATATTTTCACTATACAGGGAAAAAAGATCTGGAGACATCACACATCCCTGCCTAACACCTCTCTTAATTGGCTGATACTGTCCCACTTCATTATCAATCCTTATTGCAGCTTGTTGTTTCCAATATATGTTTTTTATAAGTCTAATGTCTTTCCCATCAATTTGTAGATCTGCAAGCATATCCACCATGCTGACATGTCTAACGCTATCAAAAGCCTTTGTATAGTCAATAAAGCAAAGATGTATATCCTTGTTTACTTCTATAGCACGTTCAATAACTGTTCGCAGCATATACACAGCATTTACTGTACCCTTTCCTTCTACAAACCCGCATTGTTCTTCCCCTATTTCAGGTTGTATCTTCTTCGTCACTCTTTGCATGATAATTCTTAGGAAAATCTTTGTGATGTGACTCATTATACTAATTGTTCTATGTTGATCACATTCCAAGGTTCCTGATTTCTTTGGGATTGCAATAAATATCAATCAATCATGTGCCATGCCAGAAAGCGTGGGCGGTCATGATTCGCCATTTCACTCGATCACCAGAGTCGTGGATCAGCTCAGTGTTCCTGTCTCGTCCATGCCATGTGGCCAAGCCATCCAGGTATTTTCCTCTCGGTCTTCCTCTTGGTCTGTTCCCTTCGATCTTGCCAGCTGTCACTAAGTTCTGCAGTCCATTTCTTCTCATAACATGTCCAAAAAATGTTGACTGTCTACGTCTAATTTCTCTAATCAATCTACGATTTTCATTTGTCTCTTGTAGTACTTGGTCATTGGTTTTTCTATCTGTCCATGGTATTCTTTGCATTTTCCTCAGAAACCACATTTCTGCAGCCATCAGATGTTTTTCAGCTTGACTGCACATTGTCCAAGATTCACATCCATACAAAAAAAACAGGCTCTATGTATCCCCTCAACACTCTTTTTCTCATTTCAAGTGACATCATTTCTTCTTCTTTGCGTTCATCCGGAGTGATTTTTTCAGATGTGATTTGCGGTGTGTCTGGTTAGGCACCCTCGGGTCGAAACCCTCAGGCCAACACATCCGACTTTTAGCGTGCATTTTTGACCAGGTTAGCAATCCTGGGAGACTCTCACTTTTGTGGTACCGTCCACATCTCAGCTGGTCTAGTTGGAACAGTCGAAGACTACACGGTCATCCCTCAAGTGAAGGCAGGGACAGTCCATAGCATTTTCCGCCATCCTAGATGGCTTCCATAATTGCAGAGCCGGCACATAACGCTCTGGTGCTGGGTTTACCGAGGGAATCGTCACGTCCTGCTCATGGCTGTTTTAATTCCTCACTTCGATATATTGGGCGTTTCGCTCGCCCTGGGCCGTTCCTGCACAAACCAGTCAGCTCTGCGGTTGGTTTCCACTAAGCGAGTTTTCGGACATGTGCTTGTCCCTGTACCCATCAGAGCTGTTCCAGGCACGGCGGACATTCGGAAAACTACCTAGTCAGAGCTGTTCCGAACAAGAGCGGCATTCGGAAACTAGGTAGTCAGAGCTGTTCCTAGCATGAGAGACATTTGGACGAGACATTTCACTCGGACGTAATTGCGTAGTGTCAATTTTTAGTTTGCCACCCGTAGGACGACACTTCCGACTTCCGGCGGGCATTTTTTAATGAGGTTAACCTTCCTCTGATTTCGAGGCACGTTAGACTGTTGTGATGTCGCCCACATCTCAGCTGGTCAAGATAGAACGACCAACGACATCGCGGTCGGCCCTCAAGGGAAGGCAGGGGCAGACAATGGGCAGTCCCTCGCTATCCAAGGAGGCTTCCATAACTGCAGAGCCGGCACATATTGCTCCGAGACTGGGCTCACCCGAGGAGTTGCCACGTCCTGCTCATGGCTGCTTTAGTTCCTCACTTCCATGTATTGGGCATCTCGCTTGCCACTGGTCGCTCAAGTGAGCTCCAGGGGCGGTCAGACTGCGGGCGACATCCACTCGGTAAGCTTTTGCTTTTGACTTTGGACCACGCAATAGGTTCGCTCGCCGTGCGTTCCATTTCGCGTTATTGAGACGTTTCTCCACTTTTATCTACACTCTCTATGAGTTAGATACAGACAGTTTTCGGAACCATTTCCTTCGACTGGGGCATTTTACTGACTTTTTGTACTCGCTCACGAGGTAGGCTACATGTGCTGCCGGCTCAGCACCTTACCTTCGTGCAGCAGTCAGTGAGAAACGGCCAGGCCATCTCATCCGGGAATCCAACATATCCCTCAGCTGAGAGCCTTCAGACAAGTGTCAGAACTGGGCATGTAGCTTGCTCAGTATCTCGATTCCAATTTTTCGGTAGGTGGATATCGGCCCGACTCTCAGATTCGAGGGTCTGTGGCTTAGAGGCGTTCAGCCTAAACCCTCGACAGAGAGCCTTAGAGTATTGTCCGAAACAAGATTTGCCTTCATGCGCCTGATTTAAACTTTTGACTGCTATCCTCAGTCTCCTGCAGAGCAGCAGGTTGTGTCTCTCTTAGTCTGGTCCCTATCCCATACGCTGTCCGATATGTAGTTTCCACCCATCGGCAAGCACATGGGGTCAACGGGACACTCAAGCTCCCCCACCACGGCAAGGTGGAGACACATCGGGGGAGTGACATCATTTTATTGGTCAGAATGTTTTTCATCTTGCTAAAGGCTACTTTCGCAATGGCGATTCTTGTTCTAATCTCTTCAAGGCATCTGCCATCAGATGTTATGACTGTTCCGAGATAATTGAACCGATTCACTTGTTGAAGAATATTCCCATTTACTTGTATATTACATTGTGGTACTTCGTTCTTCCTAGTGTCGACCATAACCTGTGTCTTCCTACAATTTAATTCCAACCCCAGCTGCTCACTGTGTACAACCACAGCGTCTACTAATTGTTGCAGATCCTGTGCATTGTCTGCAATCAATACTGTATCATCTGCATATCTAATGTTATTTATGTTTCGTCCTCCAATGCTGATTCCATTTAGGTCTTCTACATTTCTGAAAATATTTTCACTGTATAGGGAAAAAAGATCTGGAGACATTACACATCCCTGCCTAACACCTCTATTAATAGGTTGGTATTGTCCTACTTCATTATCAATTCTTATGGCAGCTTGTTGTTTCCAATATATGTTTTTTATAAGTCTAATGTCTTTCCCATCAATTTGTAGATCTGCAAGCATATCCACAATGTTGACATGTCTAACTCTATCAAAAGCCTTTGTGTAGTCAATAAAGCAAAGATGTATATCCTTGTTTACTTCTAAAGCACGTTCAATAACTGTTCGCAGCATATACACAGCATTTACTGTACCCTTTCCTTCTACAAAACCACATTGTTCTTCCCCTATTTCAGGTTGTATTTTCTTCCTCACTCTTTGCATGATAATTCTTAGCAAAATCTTTGTGATGTGACTCATTATACTAATTGTTCTATGTTGATCACATTCTAAGGTTCCTGATTTCTTTGGGATTGCAATAAATACAGAATTACATAATTCAGAAGGTATATCTCCAGTATCATATAATGTGTTCAGCAGTCTAGTCCAAATTCTTCTAAAGCTTTAATCATTTCTGTTGTGATGTTATCTGCACCGGGGGCCTTGCCAGCTTTCATATGCTTAAGAACATTTTGAACCTCCATCTTTAAAATTGCTGGTCCTTCATTATTAAATCTAATAGCATACTGTTCCTCTCTGTTATCATTATACAGGTCTTTCACATAATCTGTCCATACATGTAGAATCTGATCGTCTTCTATTATGATTTTGCCATCTTTAGTTTTTAGACAGCCTGTTGATGTACTTGTTCTTTTATTAGTAAGTTCCTGAATTCTTTTGTGCACTAATTTGGTATTTTGACTGTTGTGTTGTTTTTCAATTTCTAAGCACTTTTCCTCAAGCCATGATTCTTTTGCCTTTCTACATAATATTCTGACTTGTCTGTGAATTTCTTCATATTTGGCAGGATTATTTTTGTTGAGTCTTCTTGTTTCCATTAAGTGTAAAATTTCCTCAGTCATCCATTTCTTACGACCCACCTTCTTTAATTTTGGAATAGATATTTCTGCAGCCACATTGATTGAATTCTTTAACATTTCCCATTGATTATCCACATCCTGGAATAGGATCTCTAGATCAGACAAAATTTTGAATCTGTTCTGTACTTCTATGTTGAATTTGTTTTGTATTTCCTTGTCATTACTCAATGTACACAAATCATATTTAGTGTTTCCTGTTATATACTTGACTTTCTTCAACTTTATCCTCAATGTTCCTGTGAGTAATCTGTGGTCACTATAACAATCAGCACTGGGAACTGTTTTTGCTATTGTTAATGCGTTTCTAAATCTTCTGCTAATGAGAATGTAGTCAATCTGGTTTCTAATCCTGCTATCAGGACTCCTCCATGTCCATAATCTTCTAGGGTGTTGTTTGAACCAGGTGTTTCCTACAATCATTTTCTGTTCTTTTGCCCACTCTACGAGTCTGTATCCTCTTTCATTTCTCTCTCCTAAGCCATAGTTTCCTACTGTGTATCTATCTCCTTGATTTCCTACTTTTGCATTGAAGTCCCCTATTATGATGGTTATTTCTCAAGTTTTACATTTCTTTAAGGCAGACTCTATGTCATTATAAAATTCTTCTACACTATCTTCACTGGATTCTCCTGTTGGGGCATATACTTGAATAATATTTATGCTAAAAGGTCTGCCACTTAATTTAACTTGTAGAACTCTAGTGTAGTGGATGTAATAAATAACTAAATTTAAAATAACTAAACTAAATATTAACTGATTGTTAAATATGGGTATCTAATTATCTAAGTATCAATTTGTGTATGTTTCTAAGGGAAGGTAATTAACTAAACTAAACATTCTTTAAGAGAAATGTGTTAGTTCCCTTAAATGTACTGAAGTTATTAATTGCTAAATTTCTAAATTATTCTAACAATAATCTAATTAATTTCTAATTAAATCTAAATATATTACCTCGCCGTTTTAACTGGCTTAATTGGTAGCAGTCTCGTTAGAGAAATGCTTCCTCTGTTTTACTAACTAAATTTAAATAGTATCTACATTTCTAACTATAAGTAATAATTGTAAAAGTTCTTAATTTAATTAAGTGATGGATAATGCTACAACTGTTTGTAATAACCTATCAGTTTACATATTAATGGTTCTACTACTGCTAATGTTTCTAATATGATGAACCATTAAATCGCTTTAATGCAGCTTCGTTAAAATATGTTATACAACAATAATACATACATATTATATACATAAATATATTACATAATGAGCTAACTAATTAACTACTCGTAGGTCCAGGCGATGGCGATCACGACGTGTCGTTCCTCTGGGTTTTCCTTTGCGATAGTCTATATACAATTGTCACTGAAGTTTCGTGACGATCTGTGGTGTCACAGTATGTTCACACTATATCACCGTTTCTACACAGTATGTTCACACTATATCACAGTTTCTACATGGTGGATGACTCTATCACTGCATTCTTAATGCGTTAAATTACTAGTAGAGTTCCTCTTGAGTTCATGTAGTGATATTTATCTTACACAAAAAATCTTGATCTTATGATATTAACACTATCTCTATGTGAACTATTAGGTCGTGACAGAAAGTACTTGTGGTAGTGTTTCTTCTGCTTTCTGTATCACCTCAATGCCTGACGGTCTTGTCAAAAGGTCTGCAAGGGTGTTGTTGCTCTCTTTAATTTGTCGAATGGAAAAGGAGTACTTTTGCAGAACCAAGCCCAATGATAAATTCTGTTTTTTCTGGGCAGGCTTTTTTCCATCCCTAACAGCGGAGATTTGTTGGTCTCGACTAGAAAGTGAGTTCCAGCCTAATATCTATGAAGTTTCGTAATGCAATATACGATAGCTAGAGCCTCTACCTGAGAGACGTCATAACATGATTCAGCTATGCTAAGTTTGCGGCTGACATACAAAATAGGGTGAAGAATCTTTTCGTGTTCTTGGAGCAGTACACCAGAGATTGTAGTTGCGCTGGAATCACATCTAAGGATGTATTGTAAATTGGGATTAGGTAAACGTAGGATGGGAATTTTACTGAACAATAATTTTAATTCTGACATAGCATTGACTAAAGTAGCATCTTGCACATTTTATCTTTGCAGATGACTTTAATAAATTTGAAAACACACATGTTACTTGTGCCAAATTGGGAATAAATTTGCTGTAGTAATTCACAAGCCCCAGCAGGCTTCTCACTTGTTTCGTTGTTGTTAGAATCGTGAGGTTTAGAATTTCAACTGGCCATTGGATATTTTGTATGGCCCAAGAAATTTATTTCCTCAAACGCCAATTCATTTTCCTTTTATTGTCAGTCCACACAATTTTGTTCTCTCGAAGACGAGTCTTAAAGTTTCTAGCTGTGCTGTTTCGTCTGTTGTATGGATATGGTTGTGTTTGTGATTCAAAACGATTTTGTTTGTATTGCGTTCGTGATGCTATTGTCTGCTGTTTCTGTTTGTATGTCATATTTGGTCTTACGTGTATGTTGCTGATTGTTGTGGTGCTTTCTACAGTCGGTACTGATAATTCATAGTCACCTTATTCTGTCTGGTTGATCACTGTTGCTGTAATGTGTTCGTCTTTTATCTTGTTCACTGTTGTGTTTGTTGTTTGTTTGTCTGGAGTGTGGTTTGCTGGTGTGGTTGCGTTGTGTTGGTCTTCAGTCTCCTGTTCTTGACTTCTGTAATAGGGCCTTAACGTGTTGCTAGGAAATATTTTGAGTTTGTCTTTTAAAGATATTTCATTGTCAACTTCTGAAATATTTCTAACCACTTTAGATGGACCTTGCCATGAGGTCATAATGATAAGTCATTTTTATCTGATAATGGTAACACTACATCTTGATTCGGCTCAAAGTGTACACTATTTACACTTGTATTGGGCTGTCCCGAATATGGTGGTATGTTCGATTTGGCGTGCTGCGCCTGTAAGACCTTTTGTATGGTGTTGTTGTTCATGGTACCACTGGATGTGCTGAGGTGTGCTGTTTTGTTTTGTAGGTCATTCTGTTCTTTACTGGTTTTTGATCTTGTAATTGCATTAGCCTGATTAAAAAAGGTTTCTCTCCAGGCTGTTATCTCATCAGTGGTACATTTCTTCACCTGTGGCAGGCATCCAATTATTAAGTCTGCAAATGGGTTTTCTAAAATCGTGCAAGTAAATGTGCCAGACAAAAAGGGGTGTTTATATTAGCCCTGGCCAACGGGTAAGTCTCTATGCTGCCTGAAAAAGTGCGGCAGTTAACAGTTTGTCCCGTGTAATCTTCTGGCTTGGCCAGTTCCCTTCTTAACCCAATGAGTGTACTGCCACTATCTAGAAGGATTTTACATGGCATGTCATTGACTATTCCGTGGTGAAACTCTACACTGCCTCTGGAGGCCATTGCTGCATTTGCGTTTTCAAGTGAACACGGCACTGCATGCCCACATTTAATTATTCCGCTATTATGAAATTCATGGCATGTTGTGCAATTGCTATAATTCAATACATCAATTGATGCTGCTGCATTTTCACTCTTCAATATTTCACTATTACCATAGAACTCTTCCAAATCATTCTCACTCTCAGATGATGACTCAACTAACGCTGCATTTACTGCTTTCAATCTCTTTCGTCCAATGCATGCAGAGGAATAGTGGCCAAAACAATGGCAGAAGAAGCATCTTACAGCATGTCTAAAGGTCTCTCTCTTTGCTTGTTGTTTCTGTATCATATCTAAGTGCTCTGGATATTTAGGATTCTTATCGCACATAGAGTACTCTGGATGTTGAAATTACAATACGGACATGGTCGTTGGTTGCCCCTTTGTTTTTCTTTAAATTTGTAGGGTTTTTGTGGTTTTCCTATTGCAGCTGCTACAATTTCACTTTCTTCTATGACAGATTTAAAAACATCTCTGTTTGATGAAAAATATGCTGATCCTCGTTTTTCTAATTCTTCTAGCGAATCTATATCTGATTGTTGTAAGAACTTAGCAAATGGACTAGGGATGGTTGAAATAATTTTGTCCATGATAATGAGATCTCTAATTTTCTCCTAATTATTGTTAATTTTAGATGCCTTCAGCCATTTGTTACAAACGTCTTGTACTGTTGAGATGTAGTCAATGAATGTTTGATTACTCTTAGGCTTTAGCTTGGAGAATTGAACTTGGTACCCTGGGGCGTCTAATAGGAAATGCTGCATTACCCTTTGGTGAATATATTCATAGTTATTCCTAAGTTCTTTGGGAATGGATTCTATTACCTTTAAAGGCTCCCCCGAAAGATTCTTCATGTATATCAAAGCCCAATGTTCTTTTGGTATTTCCTGGGCTTTTAATTGGTATTCTACATTTTCTGACCAGGCTGAAATGGAATCGCCCTGGCAATATGGTTTGATAATCCCTTTATATTTGGCAAACTTATTCTCTTCCTCTTTACTTTTGATTTTGGTTGTAGCGATCTGAATATGAGACTCGATCTCGATCTCTTTTAACTTGATCAGTTTTTGGGATTCAGTTTCTGCTTGTTTTACTTTAGCACTTTCCGCTATCTCTGCAAGCTCCTTCTGGTGCAACCGTTCTTTTGCCCTTTCATATCTTTCTTTGTCTTTTTCCTCTTTATCTATGGCAGCTTGTCTATCAGTGTATTCTTTAAATTTCTTCCCTACCCACTGTTCTAGTCTTTCCCCAGTGTAATTTAGGTTTTTCCCTGCTTCTATCAGTTCATTTAATGACGACATGGTTATTCTCTATCTTTCACGCACTTCTAAATACAATAATAGTCAATTGTATAATAATCAATTTACAGTGACAAAATGAAGAAAAAAAAGATGCTACTCTAGTATGCAAGTCATAATCAAAGGTACTTAACTGATCGATGTAGATGATCAGAATCTTTCTTTCGGCTTGGGAATACACGATCTTCTCTTCTTCTATCGCTATTTTTAGCTAGATGGTACCACTAAATTCATGCACATCCTGGTGTACAGAGAGCAAGAAATTATTATCTGATATAATTAAATTGTATAGATATACACAAATGTATCATGAGTTGGCTGGACACATTTCCTGTATAGAAAACTGAAATGTGGTTTATTAATTTTGAAATGTTAATTCGAATGTTGTTAATTATCGCTGTCGTAATGTCCTGTCCGTCGTCTGTCTTGAGGCTTGACCTTCAGCTGAAACGTCTTACAATACAACACATGATGGATTCACAACATTTGAATTCAATTCAATTAATATTTGTACGCTAACATGATCGCAATGGTCACTAGTTCAATCAAAGGTCACTTTGCGCACTCCACATCTTTCGTTCTTGCTACTTTGTTAATCTCTTCAGGCGTGCGTAAACAAGTTAGTGTGAGGCATTTTATATAAGCTTGTCCAGAACTACTGTTAGCCAGCTTTACTGCTCACAAATTAGAAACAGGCATACTTAGAATTATTCACTTAGCTATGTCGCCTTTTCGCACTGCCTGTTTTCTGATCTAGTTGTTTAACCTTCAGATAGCTGTGCGCTTGGGTGTGTGTTCAATCTGAACAATTCTGACACCATAAGAATGTAGGTGTCAGATCTTTTCCTTACAGACTGTCTCCCGTCTTAGCCGTGCACTTGAGTGTGGGTTCAAATCGAATACTTCTGACACCATAAGAATATTGGTGTAAGATATTTTCCTTTCTTTTCCCCACTTGTCCCTGCGCTTGGGCGTGTGTTCAATCTTTTTCTTCTGACACCATAAGAATGTGGCCTGTCACAGTCTTGAGTTCACTCACACTCAGGCCACACCATCTGTATCCTAAGTACAACTAAGTACAACCAGTAATTTGATACAGAGTTTATTTTCAGGCAAGCCTGACACTCAACATAAGGCTTTATCTGCCTGATACATCTTCAATATAATTATCACTCGCTACACAATAAATGAATACACATTGTCACATATGGTCACTCTCTCTCTCAACATCGTATGCATTCACTACACTAGATATTCGCTTCAGAATAACACTACGTCCAGTCGGTAGGCCAGTCTGTCCCCTGTCTGAAGCAGCTCAGTTGGTCGCTTGCCGAGGTGGTCAAACTCCCTTGTGATTTTGCAACTCGGTGTGGCATTCCTCTGTGCACGCAGCACTCGTTACCTAGCTCTCATTCCCCTCTAAGTTCTACTCTAGTTTACGTGGTCACGGTATTCCCCTGACCTTACTCACTCGCCCCTGTTCTCGGGTCGGTCCCTCTGTTATTCTAATTATACCACATTAGTGTCCCCACCCGAATCTAGTCTAATTACTGTTCTCATGTCCTAGCTTGGGTGCTGTCTGTATTCTGTCTATACCTTTATAGATGTCCTGTCTCTAAGTGCTATTAGTCCTTGCCCCTCTTCTGTTACTAGCGGTCTAACACCTTGACACTCTGTTTCTCGCATTGAAGTCTCCACATATGAGTAGCCTATCACCTGGTAAGTCCTCTAATTCCTTAAGCCAGTCCCAATGTTCCTTTCTGACAAAGCAGTCCACTGTGGCATATACATTTATGATGTTCCAACTTAAGCCACCAATCTCCATTTGTATACCCTGGACCTCTCTTGCACTGTGATTCCACTGGCTCAAGTCAAGTGCCACATGCTTTACTCCTTTCTTCACCAGCAGACCTTGCCCATGTCTCTTCTGCCCAGTGGGGTTTATATAACTGACGTACCCAGGGCAATGGTATTTATCTGTATTTAACTCCTGGAGCATGAGGACATCAAAATCATATATTAGCCTCTCCAATACAGGACCTCTCTGCCTGGCACTACGACAGTTCCAGTATCCCACTCTTACATGGTTGAAACCTAGTCTCTCCACTTTTCATCTTGTTCTCCTGGCTCCTGTCTTCCTATTTCTATGCCGTCTTCTCACACCATTTCCTCATATTCTCCTCCTCACTCTCTCTTTGCTAGCCTCTGAGTGATGTGTCAAGCGCAGAGCACGTGCTCCGTAGCTCCGGCGACGATTCCCGTGTTTAAATAAATCCATAGGCAAAGTTTAGATAGTGCAGGAAATAAACGGTCACCCTAGCATTGCCTGCTTACTAGGGAAGGGGCAGGGGATGTCCCTCAGGAGTTCATACGCCTGGCGCCGCCCCGCCCGCATACCAGACATTCCACGTTCACGACCAACTCACCCATGGCCATTCAGTCCTTGGCACGTTGGTCCACCTTAAACTTAGGGGTTTATAATCGGAGTTTTCCATCTCCTAGATTGGCCGCTTTATTAGCTAACGGGCCCAATCTACCCAGGGGCAAGAGATTCCAGCGCCTCATTCCTGGCGAACACAATATATACATGTATACAGGGAACAAAATAAATGTAATAAAACATCTATCAAATTGTAAGTACATAGTGAAAGTCACCACACCATGGAAACCTAATTCTCGTCACCAAAGGAAGCAGTGACAACAGTAATCTGATAATCAGTACTCTAAACGATATACGTTGAGCTCTGCAGTACAACATGTGACCATAATACACACTGCCAACCAGTACAAGCCACATGACTTCTGCTGTATGTCAATAGATGAGGTGGGATTTATGAATTAGCCTTGTGTTTCTTTAAGCCACATATTCTAGCCACAGTGCATATAGATTCTGTAAATGGCAGCTTGGGTGCATTGGAGGTTCGCTTGGAAGTTGAAACCAGAGTTTCATTCAGAATGTCCAGATGTTGTATCAAGGACTTGTCATCGAACATGCTCGTCTCTCGGATGGTGCCCAGGACTTTCCCAAAAGAGTGGATTCTGAACATTGACGGCATTTGTATTAAAAACAGGCACTTACATAGATCGGAATATCACTGGCAGTCCACTGCCACAAATTGATCGCTGTCTTGATGTCTTGCTGCTTTTTTTTTTTTTAAATTGGCCTAGGTTGCATCAGTTTGGGTGTCGAGTGGATCATAAAACATAATCATTGCCAGATCCTTTTATTTGACAACGGCATGAAAGTTATCATCGTCCAGCCCAAACACTTTCTGACCGTCAAAGAAAACATCATAGGATCTTTATCTTCTAGAGTTGAGTAACCTAGAATTGATTGTTGCCCTGGGCATAGCTGTTCATCACAGACAAATCGTTCATCACCACTTTTGTCCAGAGCCTGAAGAAGTTCAAGGAGTATGCGTTTTCATTGGCCAGGACAGTGCCACTCAAGTTCCCATATATCAAGCTATTTTCTGGGGTAGAGTTTCTTAAGGGTGGTAAATCCACATGTACGCTGCCTCAAGATTGTAGAGCCGAGATCCGTGTGCCAGGATAGTTCGAGTAACTACTCTCATCAAGGTCTGGCTTAGGGAGTCTCGGGGGAGGCATGTTGTGGGTATGCGCCTAGCGACGGCTTGAGAGCTTCTGATAGTGATTTAAGGGGAAATTTCTCACAGATGTGGTGTTGTTGTGACCAAATATCGATACATAATTGTTCAAAACGTAATTGAGGAGACCCAGGAGTGTCGTGTCCTCCTTTAAAGTGTCGTCCCTAAAGTGAGGAGAGTCAACACCCACATTATAATATTTTTTTCCTTATCAATATCCTGGAGAATCCACCAGCTTCCGTCCAACACTCTCCATCAGCCTGTGGACACCTTTCCCTATCACTCTCTCACTGTCGTACTATGCCCCCTCTCATACTTCCCCAACGCAACATACTCAACAACTCTTGCTTCTAAGAATTAATAAAGATTAATTTATTAAAAGAAAAGTGTAACGTATATGAGACGTGTATGCGAAGAAAATGTGTGTCGTGTATTATAACATAAATGTATATGTCAGCCTTCAAAGTTCAGGATCATAGTGCACACATCATGGCAAGGATTACACGACATCACACGAGTCAGTACAATAGACCTCACCGAAGTCGTATCCCTCTCTCCAGACATGTCCTCCTCCAGGAGCTCTGATGACCATGAGATCTGAATCCCATGTAAATATATAATCCGTGGAAAATACTATTATTGTTCCTAACACAACGGTTCCTATTAGTTCGGTATTTTCACTCTTAAACAGTCAATGTATCTTAGGCAACAATGGCTTGCTTTATTCACTAGATATAGTCTGACAGTTCTGATTTCCTTGATACGTGGAACAACTACCCTTCAATGTTTGGTTTCATCTAATGTGAACATCAGTTCCTACTGATCTAGTTCCACATGGGCTGAACCTCCATCACTTCAGGTGTGTTAACGACTGGTATTCACTCATGTAGGATACATATACCATTAGGCTCCACCGAGCAATGTGTATTAACTTCTTCCGTTGCGAAAGTTGCTGGCCCATCTCTCTACATCATAATTTATCCGGGATCGGATTTTTCATTGGTTCCGGGTTCTTCATTCCGACCAGAGGAAACCTATAAAATAAATCATACAACTGGTGATAGCCTCCCCGTCACTGATCTCTATTAGATGATCGTGGCCATCGGCCTCGCTCAGAACATACAGTGATCCTACTCTGTCAGGGACAGATGACTCAACCCATTGGTTATCATCAGGCCAAGACAAGAAAAAAAAAATCAACAAACAGAATGCGGAACCCCGCCCACCAGGGACACCTACTGGAATATCCCAATTATCCCTCATTACTCAATTCTCAACTAGTAAAGCTTATCAATACTTCACTAATTTATTTTCAACTAACAGAGCCAAGTATCACTTCCCTACTCTAGCTAGTTTTCCACTAACAGTGCTAATCATCACACTTTAGTTTTAACAAGGCTACAGCCTATAGTAATTAGAACTAATTATAATAGGTTCTACCTTAGGCAACACCGCAGTTAGATCCAATTACATCCACTCTTGCCATGACAGGCACGTGTAAAATTAAATTAACTCAATTCGCACACGGTAGACATTTTCCAATCAGAACCGCAGTGCCGAAGCACGTCCGCTAAAATCCAAGGTTTGAGTTCAACTGTCCTCTCCAATCATGGTTTTTGGCAAAACCTCAAATTGGTCACATGACGGTATTCTTCCTGTCCACACAGGTGTAATTTGGACATATCATCCATTGTCAAGAATCCATTTTCCCTGGCTTAGTCACTGTCAGAGTTGTCATCACTTGTTTTGACATCCCCAAACAAGCTAGCTAGTTACTGTATGATCCCAACACCAGTTTTCCATAACAAGCTGCCAATCTGCGTGATGTCCGGAAATTCCAAATTGGCAGACGGACTGTTTTCTTCCGAGCTGAGTACTTCCGCTTTCAATCCGACCTGTTTATAAACTGTCAAAGCGATGTATGATTCAGCTCACCCACTTCCCCTACACATCTGCAGCTGTTAACTTTGCCCGACATGTGATGGCTGACATCCGATTGCAACCAGGATCCAACGGGTTCCATCTGTATTCAAATGTTGACAAACTGTCAAAGTGATGCATGGATTTGTCTCACTCACCACCGAATGTTCCCATTCTGTCCACCAGATGTAAACACGTGCCGCTACATTTTCTGGATTTGTTGAAACAACCTTTGGCCTCGACCATGCCGCTAATTCAGATCGCCTTGATTCTCATAATGGTTAAATCACGTTGGTCCATCATGTGACATAGGCCCCTCTTAAGAGAGTAGTCCATCTCACTCTTCTCCACCGTGATTTTAATCCAGATGATTCACTCTTCTTCTTCAGGAGCTGGGTGTCTTGACAAGAAGTCCGCTCCAACATTTTCCTTCCCAGGAATGTACTCCACTGTGAAATTATAGGGTTGCAGTAACAACGACCACCGCATCAAACGGGCGTTGAGCTTATGAGAAGTAGCCAAGAACATCAGGGGCTGATGATCCGACTGGACTCGAAACTTAACTCCATACAAATATGGCTGGAATTTTTGCACTGCCCATACGAGGGACAAGCACTCTCTCTCGACGGTTGAATAATTCCTCTCCGCTTGTAGAAGTTTCTTACTTGTGTATGCTACAGGTTTCAAAACCAAAGCATCGTCTTTTCCTTCCTGTAACAAGGCTGCCCCAATCCCAATCACACTCGCATCTGTTCTCAACACAAATGGCTTGGAAAGGTCAGGGAGCTGTAATACAGGTTTGCTGACCAAGGCCTCCTTTAACTGACTATAGGCATTCTCACATTCTGGTGTCCAAATGATTTGGTCCGGGAATCGCTTTTTCAAGGTTTCCGTCAACGGAGCTCCCAGTTCAGTGAAATGTGGGATAAATTTGTGGTAGAACCCACACAACGAGAGAAAATATCGCACTTCCTTCTTCGTTTTTGGCCTTGGTGCATTTCTGATTTTCTCCAGGTTCTTCTCTTCTTGGACAATGTGTCCTGGAGTGATGGTGTGACCTAGAAATTCCAGAGTCTGGTAACCAATCATGCACTTGGTTGGACGAGCAGTAAGCCCTGTTTCCTTGAGCCTATTAAACACTCTCTCCAAGGATTGTAAGTGGTCATCCAAGCTGTCACTGGAAAGCAGAATATCATCCATGAATGAGATAATAGACGGATCCTGTAACGGATCTAGTAAAGTCCTCATCATGCGTGTAAACACACTAGGTGCATTGCTGAGTCCAAAGGGCATGACCTTGAATTCGTAGTGTCCACTGGGTGTACTGAAAGCCAACAGTGGTCGAATCTCCGGTTTGACTGGTATCTGATAGTACCCCCGACTCAGATCCACCTTTGAAAAGTACCGAGCCTTATGGAGCCTAGCGAATAACTGAGTTGGATTCGGCAAAGGTTCCACCTGAAATTGTGTGTGACTGTTCAGAAGTCGGTAGTCTATACACAACCGGTGTTCTCCACTTGGTTTCCGTAACAAAACTACCCCCGCATTGTATGGGGATGTGGATGGTGCAATCACGTCATCCTCCAGCAGTTTTTGTATTTCCTCTTCCAGGGCCTTTTCTTTAGTTAGTTAGTTAGTCGACAGATCATCCTCGTTGCACATCGAACTATTCAGTCCATAAGTGCTCAGATCCCCTCCTCAGCAAATCCTGCAGCGTGTAGCGGCTAACGACGCCAGTTCTGTGTTGATTTATCAATCTTCTTTGGCTTCCTGCGTAGTGTTCCTGTTTGGCTACCCCTCTTTTAATTTGCTGCTCCTGCAGTCTGGCCATTGTTGTAGATTCACAGTCATCACTTGGTTCTCGCAAAAGTCTCACTTCTCGTAGAGCATTCAGAATGTCAGCCTGGTCCATGGCGCGTCCGCCCTCCACAGTAGCCTCACCTGCGAGCTTGTCAGCCCGCTCATTTCCTTGTACTCCCGCATGACCTGGCACGAAGATTAAACTAATCTTTGCCAGCCGAGACCGCTTCAGAGGCAGCAGCCATTCTCTTCGGATCGACCCCTCCTCTATCCTCTTGATCATGTTCATTGAGTCGCTAAGAAAACAAGCCCTAGTGAATGTCTGTGTCTCGAGCCATGTTATTGCTTTACTTACTGCCATGACTTCCATGGTCAGGCTACTTGTGGTTTCAGTGAAAGCACCAGAGTCCTCCTTCACAATTCTCCCTCCGGCCCGAGCTGTAAAGGCCCATGAGCTTCTCACATGTCGGACGACCGACCCATCTGTGTAGATGACCGCGTCACTGTCTAGCGAATTCTCGAAAATCAACGCTTGTACTTCAGCCTCCACAGCAGCCGGATTTTCTTGTCTGCATTTTCTATCTAGTTGGATGCAAACTGAAAAGGATGTGCAGAAGTCTGTTGGCACTTGCACCCACTCCTCGCCAGGTTCTAAGTCCTCAAGTGAACACACCTGTTGAAGAATGTCTTCGGCTTGACCCATCCACGACCGTCCTCTTTTTAACCTGCTGCCCTTCACCTTCCTAATTTCACTATGCAGTGGATGTTGTGTGTTTGCGTTAATTCTGAGGTAGGCGCGTGCCCTGCAAACTTGTATTCTCTCTTCAATGGTTGGAAAATCAAGAAGGTAGCGCATCGCCCTGCATGCTGTATCTCTTGTACATCCAAGAATAATGCGCATAGCTTCATTCTGTATCCTTTCCATCCTTTCTATCTGCTTATGGCTGAGAGTCAGGATTGCCATTGCATACTCCAAAACAGACATGACCAGCCCCTCGTACAGAAGACATAGATGGCGCTGCTCACAGTTTGCTGCCGCCATCACCCGCATCGCTGCCAAACCCCGCTTGGCCTTTGTTATCACCTGGTCTATGTGCACATTATAAGCAAGGCTTCGATCAAACCGTATCCCCAGGTAACTCATTGCCCGCTTTCTTTCCACCGTCTCTGAACACAGCATTACAGTTGGTGTTGGGTTGTTGACAATATGATTATTCAACGAGAACCAAGTCACTGTTGCTTTTGTTGGGTTGACCATTGCCCCAGCGTCATCACACCAAGTACTTATGCGATTGAGTTCAGTTTGTAGTTCCACAGCAACCTCCTCTCTATCCTTACCCTGACGATACACTAAAACATCATCGGCATACGACAATGTCCTGCCAGGTCCAGTGATCTGCTCACTGGTGATTCTCACTGTGTAGGCGTTGAACAGTACCGGAGATAATGGTGATCCCTGTGGTAGGCCAGGATATATTGTTGTTGGTTCCGAAGTCCAACTGCCACATCTAAAAACTACTTTCCGTTGGTAGAGGGCTGCAGCGATCCAACTAAGGAGGAATGGACTTACGTTTAGTTCAAGAAGCTGAAACATTAAAAAATCCAGTGGTACTCTGTTGTATGCGTCCTCAAGATCAATCGCTGCAGCAACGGTTTCAGTGCCCGAGTGGAAACCTTCATAGACATCATGGGCAAAGACTGCTGCATTGGTCCAGGTTTCTCTTTTTGGACGGTACCCAACCAGGGTAGGTGGGAAAACACCTTGCCTCTCTAGTTGGCTTGATATTTTCCTGGCAATTACCTTTTCCAGCAGCTTGCCTATTGTATTCTGCATGGTTATAATTCGATATCCCTGAATTTTTGTGTGGTCTTTGTCAGGCTTCGGCAAGGGAATCAGATAGCTGTGTAACCATTCCTTCTTGATGCTAGCACTCCCTATACTGTTGTTGTACATGTCTGCTAGTTTCTCTAGCTCATTGTCGGTACACCTATTTATGTCTTTGTATCTTATGCCATCAGGACCTGGAGCACTGTTATTTGATCGTCGAAGCACAGCCTTGATTTCTTTCACTGTCACTGTGTCTTCCTCCGAAGTGTTCTGGGCCTTGCATCTGTCTGAGGTGACCTCCTTGGCCAGATTTCGGCCTCCCATGTCTGTCTGGTTGCCCTGCTCAAGGTAGCGTTCAAAGAGGGCTTTGCCCTTGTCCTCGTCAGTCCTCTGCCAGGTGAAGTCAGCACCTTGGAAGTCTGAAATGCTCTTATTCTTGACTACACCACTCATGCTTTTATGTAGTCGCCAGATCAATTTCAGTGACTTGTCTGTGCTTATACTTTGACACACCTCTGCCCATTTTTCGCTTTTAACCACCTTGACCAGTTTTTTGAAATAGCTTACTTTTGTGTGCATCTCTCTTTCTAAGTGCAAGCAGGGACTAGGATGACCAGCTCTGTTCTTCTTGGCATCTTGCCATCTCCTTACATCACTACGCTTATCCACCCAAGCCTTTTCCACCTCGAAACTCCACCACGGTGGCTGCTCCCAGCTTTTTTTCCTGCCCTGAAACGTTCTGCGCTTGTCACGTCTTATTTTACTCACCACATCTTGCCCTGTACTGTCATACTGGAACGTCTTTACCTTTAGCTTGTGCTGCCTGGTTCTGCCTTTCTCCACCAATATGCTGCACGGGTGGTGGTCGCTGCCATGGTGTCATAGGACACCCCATCTACACACTGTAGTGAGTGAAGGTGAAACTAGCGCCAGATCAATAGCACTGTCCTCATCGCCTGGACGGCTTGCTGTCCTGGTGACACAGCCACTGTTGATACAAACCAGGTCGATGGTTTCCAGTGCAGTCTCGAGCTCCTCCCCTTGTGTATTGGAGGAAGTGTTTCCCCATGATCTGCCTTTAGCGTTGAAGTCACCACAGAAAATAACATTTCTCTCGTGGCCTAATATGCCACTTAAGCACTGCCACTTCTGGGCGTCCATACTCGCATTGCGGGCATAAACATTAACCAACACGAATGGTATACTGGAATGAACTCTCAACGCCTGTATTTGTATATCGTCACTGTCCCAACGGGACATGTCTAGCTCTGACGCCACCATGCTGTCGCGAACGAGAATCGCCGTTCCCAGATGTCGTCTGTTGTAGAAACATTTGAAGCCGGCAATTCGGAGTAGCTGATTGCCCAGTCTCGTCTCCTGGAGTGCTACAATGTCGTTCCTGTAAACTAGGGTTTCTAAAATAGAGCCCCGTTGTTTTACACTGGCACAGTTCCAATATAGAATACGGATGTTCCTGAGTCCTAGACGGTGACACTTGAGTCTAAAACGTCTCAAACCACCGCGCTTACCTTGTTTCTTTGTCCCTGCGCGGCTACCACGCCGCTTCGTTATGTTGACGGCTGACCGCTCCGAAAAAACACGTTCTTCCGCCATGTTGAAAAAACGTAAACACAGACTGCGGAGAACCACACACGCTACTGAAAATTCACTCAAGGATGGCTTCGCTCGATGCACGAACTCCGTAGCACCCGCGCAGATCTTGAGTAGAAACTCCTGGTGCTACATCCTGGCACACCAATTACACGCAAGAGATGAATAAATCCATCCCCTACGCGAAAAAGTTAACGAACACAAAACAACACGACCGTCCGTCGCCATCTTGAAACCGGAATCTAATTCTTTAGAGAATGGCACTGGGTAAACCTTTTGGCGAACAGGTTCCTGCGTGGTCAAAGTCATCTCGAACTCCACCAACCTCGTTCGTCCTGGTTTATCAGTCAGTATCTCCTTATGAGACTTGAGAACCTGGGTTATCTTTTCCCTCTCCTGTGAGGTCAGATCAGGGTTCACTTGTACATACCTATAGGTTTCCTGGTGTACTAAGGGATATTCCCTGCCCTCGTTGGCTCCCACTTCTGTCTCCACTGCAACTGCCATTGCCATGAGGTGAGCTACCTTGTCTCCGGGTCTCTCTTCGTATTTCCGCAAGAGATTGATATGGAAAATCTTCGACTTTCCCCGGATCCGGATCTGATAGTTGGTTCTGGATATCACCCTTTCCACGGGAAATGGTCCTTGCCAACCTATCTCCAGTTTGTTGTTTCCCGTTGAGAGTAGCAACAAGACTTTGTCTCCCACCTCTAGAGATCTTTCTTTAGACCTACGGTTTTAGTAAGCCGCATGTCTTTTCCTGGCCTTTTTCAAGTTTTGATTTGCCAGAGTCCATCCCTTGTGGAGTTTTTCTTTCAGTTGCTCCACGTATTTATAGGATGAGATCACTTCTTCTGACGTCCCCTCTTCAGTCCAACTCCTCAACATGGCTTCCAACGGTCCTTTGATTGGACGACCAAACAGCAACGTAGCGGGTGGTAGTCCTGTTGAGCCATGAGGAACTTCCCGATAGGCAAAGAGTGCTGCTTTGATATATTCATCCCACCTATCAGGTTTTTCCTGCGCTAGTTTCCTGAGCATTGTCATCAACGTGCCGTTGAAACGCTCTACTTGTCCATTTGCTTGAGGGTGGTAAGGGCTGGTATGTATGTGGTTAGAGTGAAACACCCTGAATACATCCTCCATGAGTTTTCCACAAAACTGAGACCCATTGTCCGTCAGAATTTGATCCGGAAAGCCTAATCTGGTAAAGGCCTCCATCAGTGCGTCCGCCACTCGTTTCGAGTCAATCGTGGTCAACGGTATGGCCTCACCCCACATTGTACAGCAATCCACCATTGTGAGTATATACATGTTCCTCTTCTTAGTCCTGGGAAGTGGACCCACGATATCGATGGCTACCCTCTCGAAAGGAGAGTTCATGATGGGCATCTCACCCAACACCACCGGTGCTGTCCAGTGTTTCGGTGCCACCCTCTGGCACTCAGGGCATGACTTCACATACCGACGCACATCATCTGTCATTCGCGGCCAATAGTAATGGCAGGAAATCCGCTGCATGGTGGCGGCAATACCCATGTGTCCACTAAATGAGATGGTATGCCCCATATGAAGAATCTGAGACCGGTGAGCTTTCGGGACCACCAACTGACCGTATAGGTTGTCTCCCCTTCCTGCTCTCCTGTAGAGTATCCTATTCTTCATGTAGTACTGCCCCCGTCCTGGTGGATCAGCACTTTTCTGCAGCTTTCTGTAGCAAGGACGTAAAGTATCATCCTCATTCTGGGCAGTTCGTAGCTCCCCCTGCATTGGGTTGGTCACAATTGCGTCTGCCTCTTCCGTTTTCGTCTGAGAGCGAGTCTGCATTGCTCCCATATGGATTGGCTCCCTGGGCATTCCCAGAAAGACATACCGGCAACCTAGGATTACTGGAAAAATGGGATCGGTCAATACAGCGGCCTTGATGGTGCCGGTGACGTACCTTGACCGAATCTCCACATTAGCAATGGGTAACTTCATGGCTACAGCACTCTTCTGTGCAGGCTGTATATCCAAGGTCTCACCTGTGAATTGTTCTGGATGTACCAGATCCGCAGAAATCACGGCCTCCCCGTCCAGTGCTGTGTCGTATAAACACTCCACTTGACGACCGTTAACCTCTACCAATTCCACTACAGGTGGTTTTTCCTGGTCTGGAGTCTCTTCCTCGGCCTCGACCTGTTCGGTGGGCTCCACCTTGGTTTCCCGGGGCACACGACGAATTGAGTGTCTCCTGACTGTCCCCTGCAGTCAATAGCATTGTGCGTGTTTGACTTGCAGTGGTTGCACCATTTCCCTGTCCTAGATTTTCTAGTGCCGGACTTGAGTGAGCTCTCCTGGTATCGAGCTTCCTTGTTGACCTTGGCATTTTCCGTGACAACCTCCTTGGAAGTCACTTGACATGCTGCGAAGTGAGGGTTCTTAGCCTTTTATTTGCAGTCCCTCGTATTGTGAGAGGGTGACTTACAAATTGAACACCACTTCTCCGACCACGGTCGTTTTGGTGTAGAGCTTGAAGTGCTCTTGCTTCCCTCCTTCTTCTTCTCTGAACTATCCTCTGATTTTTGCACATAAGGTTCCCACTTTTTGGTTCCTGAGTTTTTGGCTTTCTTCTTGTCATGTTTCTCTTGACTTTTGGAGGTGGTGGAAAGGTTTTCCCCTGCCTCCCCATGTACCTCGACGAACCGTTCTGCTAATTTTGTCACGAGGTCAATACGTTCCGCTCCTTGTTCTCCCAGGAACGTCCTGAGAGGTTTAGACATTTGCTTCTTCAGCTGGTCGACCACCATGAGCTCTTCCAGACTCTCATAGTCATGTGCGAACCCAGCCAAATCCATCCACTTATGGAGATACGATTGTAGACGCAAACTGTAGGCGGCAAACAATTCCCCCGGTTCTCGTTTCGCTGCTCGAAATTTTTTCCGGTAGGTATGTGAAGTAACCTCGAATCGGTTCAGCAGAGCCGTCTTCAATTCGTCATAATTGTTCTCATGTCCTGGTGGCAGGCGAGAATAAACCTCATAGCCTGTCCCGCATAATCCCTGGGATAGCTTGAGATTCCATTTGTTACGCTTCAGACCCATAGCAACTGACATAGCCTCGAAGCGTTGAAGGTACTGGTCAATCTTCTCTTTGTCCTCCTTGTAGACCGCTAAAGGAAACTTCATAGCATGGTACCCATGTCCACCTACTGGTGTTGAGCCTGGGATGGAGGACCCTCCAACTGCGGTGTTGCCTAAGGTAGAACCCTCAGTTAAAACCCTATAGAACCCTATGCTAAAACTATACTCTAATATTAGTCTTAGCTTATATATATATATATATATAAGCTAAGACTAATATTAGAGTATAGTTTTAGCATAGGAAAATAGATGTGTGTGCATAGCGTTTACCATTGCTTTCTATTAGTGAATAGTTTAGACTTTGGTGAATTCATATGTCTTATGTGGGTGTTTACTTCGGAAGCCTTGTCATTATGGCTGGAGAAGGACACTTGCATAAGTAGTATTAAGTGGCAGACGCTTATCACTGGATCTGTTATACTTTTCACAGGTTCAAACTCCCATCGGGATATAGCAGAGAAGATAGACACATACTTCTTGTGTGCTGGAAAAAGCTTTGGTGATACACTCAAGGCATTTCATTTGTGGGGAGAGCAAATACCCCAATAAACCAAGTAATAAATTAGACAGGATCAAATAAGAAATAAACTATACTATATATATATATATATATATATATAATTAATGTAAGTCCCCGAATCGAAATTTATCCGCACATACGCACTCTATCCCATTGTAAGGGAGGATATTTCTTTTCATTACGGGACACATAAATCCATCTTTCCGTCCAGTTTGGTAGCACACTAAACAGAAACCCCATGTTCTGCTATTTATAACGAGTGTCCAATCCTCCGTTGATTGTTTGATCTACAATCAAGTTTGCCGTATCCTGCCCATCAAACAGCGGTGAAATCACGTAGTGATTAGTTGTTCGTTTCTCTCCGTTCATCACTGGTCGCACTTCAAAGAAATCTATGCTTTGATCACCGTCTTTCTGTTCCCAGTTTTTCTGTCCGTTTGTTTTCCCGTCGGCCTATACGAGCGGCAGCCACTGACCTCGGCGAGTACCTGTATCCTATTTTTATATTAGTAGGTCAATGATCCTTACTTTATTCCTCCTCTCAGAATGAAGTACACAATTGTTAACCCTCCTCCTTCATTGCATTTTGATATTTAAGTTATCAAGGAATCACCAAACTGCATTTTTTCCGTGACATAGGCCCCTTCTTAAGAGAGTTGACCGCGTCGACTCTTCATCAATGTAGTTTTGATTCCTATGATCCTCCAACTTATTCCTCTTCCTCTGGAGTTAGATGTCTAGATAAGAAATCCGCTCCTACATTCTCCTTTCCAAGGATGTATTCCACTGTGAAGTTGTACGGCTGTAGTAACAACGACCATCACATCCACCGTGCGTTGAGCTTCTGCGAAGTAGCTATTAACATCACGTGTTGATGATATGATAGGATCCTCACATGGATCAACACCTCATCCAGTAGGCGACCTCATAGACACCCTACCATACTACTCATAACTGAAACTAGTGTTGGCTCATCGCTCCTGTCCGTCCTGTCGACCTCCTTTCGACTTGCTTAAGCGACGGCTCACAATACAGACGAATTGTCCCATCCTGATTGTAACACTGCCTCCATGTCCTCTTAGTTTCCCCCGGCTTTGCCTCTGGGGATGTTCCACCTCGTCCTAGTTGGACCGAGTCGTCTTTCCCAAATCTCTTGGACTTTTGCTTCCAGGACCATCTTGGGCGATATTGTATCTGGTCAGCCAATCTTCGGTTGGAGTCCTGGGTATTTCTCGCATTTCCAGACGTTACCCACCCCGTCTGAACTTGGTTACCGGTGAAACTTTCACTCTTGTCCTTTCCCTGACTTGTGATTTCCCTCCTCCTGTCGTTGGGTAAATCTGACCTATCACTACTGTCCCATAGGCCCTCCTATGTTGTACTGGCGATCTCTGGTCTTCATCTGGACTGGTAACCTTTGTCCCAATGGCTGCGATCTCCATAAAGTGTGAAGCTTTACTCCCGGATCTCTCCTCATATTTCCTAATGAGATGTCTAGGGATATGTTTCTGCTCTTCCCCGATCCGGATTTTGTAGATGTTCTTGGACACCACCTTTTCCACAGGATAAGGTCTTTTCCATCCTACTTGGAGTATATTGGTCTCTGCTGGACTCCACACTTCCACTTTGTCTTCCACTTTAAGAGCTATTTTACTCTTAGTCCGCTTGTTGGGTGGTGCGTTCTGGCACTCCGAACAAGACTTCAACCACCGGCGTACATCTCCGGTCATTCCTGGCCAGCAATAATGGCCGGAAATTTGCTGCAAGGTCTCTCTGACACCCATATGTCGATTCTCGCCTATGATGTGTCCACTCTGAAGAATGTGAGGACGGTGGGTCTCTGGAACCACCCACTGCTCGTGCAGGTTATCTCCCCTCCCAGCTCTCCGATAGAGTAGTCGATTCTTCAGAAAATACTGTCCCCGTTCTGGTGGCTCAGCACTTCTTTGCAGCTTCCTGTAGCAAGGACGCAACGTAGTATCCTTCCTCTGGGCAGTATGCAATTCTCCTATCCCTGAGTTGTCGCATAGTGTCTCTGCCTCTTTTTCCTTCCCTTGAGATCCACTGACTACTGTTCCCTTGTGGGCTGGCTGTTTGGGCATCCCCAAAAAGACATATTTCGTGCCAATGATCATGGGAAATAAGGAGTCAGATAATACAGCAGCTGGAATAATGCCCGTGACGTACCTGGATTTAATCTCCACCTTGGCGGTTGGCAGCGTCATGGTAACAGCACTCCTCATTGCCGGCTGTATTTCTATGGTCTCCCCTGTAAGTTGGTCAGGGCTTACTAGGCTGGCATCCACCACCGCTTCCCCATCCAAACCGGTATCGTAGAGACAAGCAAACTGTTGGCCATTTACTTCAATCAGTTCCACCACAGGTGGTCTCTCTGGTCCGGAGTGTCTTCCATCTCCTTGACCGTTTCCTTGCCTTCCTCTTTTGATTCCTCGAGGTTGGTTATGCAATTGGCGTCTTCTGCCTTGCATCTGCAGTCCACAGTATTATGTGTTGTCGACTGGCAGGGTGTGCACCATGTTCCCTTCCTAGGTTTCCGTATGTCCTTTTTGTTCCTTTCTCCTTTGCCGACCTCAGCCTTGTCTGTGATCACCGTCGTAGGAATCACTTTGCATGCTGCGAGGTAAGAACTTTTAGGTTTCGATCTGCAATCCTTCGTGTTATGAGATGGCACCTTGCAGAATGAACACCACTTCTCGGACCACTGTCGTTTCGCTGGAGAATTCGAGGTGTTCTGGTTTCCTTCCTTCACCTTCTCTGAACTCTTCATTGACGCCTTTATATAAGGTTCCACTTTTTCTCCTTCCCAGTTCTTAGGTTTCTTTTTCTCTTGTTTCTCCTGACCTTTGGTTTGTGTACTTAGTTCCGCCGCCTCCCCATGTACCTCTACGAATTGTTCCGCCAGCTTATTCACAACATCAATCCGTTCCGCCCCTTGTTCTCCCAAGAAGGTTCTGAGAGGTTTCGACATTTGCTTTCGCATCTGGTCGACCACCATCATCTCTTCGAGACTCTCATAATCCCTCTTGAATTCTGCCAAGTCTATCCATTTCTGGAGATAGGATTTCAACCTCAGACTGTAGGCGGCGAATAGCTCTCCCGGCTCTCGTCTAGAGGATCTAAATTTCTTCCGATACGTTTGTGCTGTGATGTCAAAATGCTTCATCAAAGCGGCTTTTAATTCCTCGTAATTATTTTCCTGTCCTGGTGGTAAGCGTGTTTACACCTCGAATCCCGAACCTATTAATCCCTGGGATAATTTATGAGCCAATCTGCTCCTATCCAGCCCCATAGCGACTGACATTGCTTCAAAGCGAGAAGCGTACTGGTCAAAGCGTTCCTTAGACTGATCATAGACAGCTAAGGGAAACTTCATGGCATGGTACCCATTTCCAATGATGTGGGTTGCACCAGGTGAAGAAGAACTTCCTTCCACTCCATCCATTTCTCCCTTAGTTTGTCTCTTGAGTTCTAACTCTTTCATGCGGTATTCATGTTCTCTGATCTTTGTGGCTTCTTCTGCATCCAACTGGGCCTTTCGATCTTCCCTTTCTGCTTCCAACTGGGCCTTTCGATCTTCCCTTTCCGCCTGGCGAAATTCTCGCTCTCTTTCCTGTATGTAATCAGTTAGTTCCGAACCAGCTAAACCAATTGCCTCCCCGTTGGCCCTTAGTTCTGCTGTAGTTACTTTAGGAGTTGCCATAGTTAAGAAGGTACGTCCGCAAATAGAGTACAGACACTTCAAGGCAGTAAAGCAATACTCACTATAGAATTAAATTCTACCTAGAACCTATATCATTATCTATGTCTATTTAATATATTTAATCTACAACACCACACAGTACATCACAACCACTCTCTCATCCACAAGAGGAGATATAGGATAAAGACTTATGTAGACGTGTGACTAGGTATGTAATGTGTCTTACCACCTATCCACATTCACCCTGTCTGGAACTTTCTCACTGTAAAGTCACCAGCATTAATGAAATGTTTCTACCATAAACGTAATGGCACCATATATCCAATGGACGTCCTTCCATTAAAAGTCATCAATGTATAGATATATTTATTCCAATCAGTATGTCCCAACATGCAGGTACTCCGCTATGCCTGTGCCAATATGCAGGTACCCCTCTATGCATATGCCCTGTTATGCCTTCAGGTCATGTGGGTATTATGTAGCTACCCCGCTCGCTCCACCAATTATGTCACTTGTTTTCCTGGGAGGAATGTGGAATCAACAAGCACATCTTCAAACTTATTATCTGTTGGGATTATTGACTGACTTCTGTCTACACTCCTCCCTTCTGTCTTCCCTTCCATATATCTATTTCTTTCACTCTCTCTGTTATTCCCTCAACGCATACTCCGACAACAGTTCCTTTCAACGATAAATAAAAGATTTATTAATAACAACTATGTCTGGTGTATGTATGGACTGTGTAAGCGTAGTTGATAGTGTATTCTACTGTTGGTGCCAGAATGAACTCTGAATGTCTAGCAGCAGTGTCACATCTCGCCCACTCATTATGCAAAACCACAGGACAGCACATCAAACAGGAAAGATCTCACCCTGGATGATCCGTATGCTTGAGTCTGACGGTAAATCCGTTATTGAATGAAACAAAACTGTTCACCACTGGATCACTGTACAGTAATAATATTCCAGTAAGTTTATGCCTTTGCCCGAGTCTGTTTCATGAAGGTAATTATCCAACATCGGAAAAAACCACATCACCACAGTTCGGCATATTGTCGTTAATGAGTAGCAATGTTTTTACTTGTCTATTCTTACTTCAATAGGCATACAAGACGTATGTAGTTTTATTTTGCTTTGCTTTCTGCAAACTTATATTACTTTTTTCCTTATTACTTTGGTTATCTGGATCTTCTTTTTCAAAGTTCCTTTAAAAGTATAGTTTATTTCTTATTTGATCCTGTCTAATTTATTACTTGGTTTATTGGGGTATTTGCTCTCCCCACAAATGAAATGCCTTGAGTGTATCACCAAAGCTTTTTCCAGCACACAAGAAGTATGTGTCTATCTTCTCTGCTATATCCCTATGGGAGTTTGAACCTGTGAAAAGTATAACAGATCCAGTGATAAGCGTCTGCCACTTAATACTACTTATGCAAGTGTCCTTCTCCAGCCATAATGACAAGGCTTCCGAAGTAAACACCCACATAAGACATATGAATTCACCAAAGTCTAAACTATTCACTAATAGAAAGCAATGGTAAACGCTATGCACACACATCTATTTTCCTATGCTAAAACTATACTCTAATATTAGTTTTAGCTTATATATATATATATATATATATATATATATATATATATATATATATATATATATATATATATATATATATATATATATATATATATATATATATATATAATTAATGTAAGTCCCCGAATCGAAATTTATCCGCACATAAGCAATCTATCCCATTGTAAGGGAGGATATTTCTTTTCATTACGGGACACATAAATCCATCTTTCCGTCCAGTTTGGTAGCACACTAAACAGAAACCCCATGTTCTGCTATTTATAACGAGTGTCCAATCCTCCGTTGATTGTTTGATCTACAATCAAGTTTGCCGTATCCTGCCCATCAAACAGCGGTGAAATCACGTAGTGATTAGTTGTTCGTTTCTCTCCGTTCATCACTGGTCGCACTTCAAAGAAATCTATGCTTTGATCACCGTCTTTCTGTTCCCAGTTTTTCTGTCCGTTTGTTTTCCCGTCGGCCTATACGAGCGGCAGCCACTGACCTCGGCGAGTACCTGTATCCTATTTTTATATTAGTAGGTCAATGATCCTTACTTTATTCCTCCTCTCAGAATGAAGTACACAATTGTTAACCCTCCTCCTTCATTGCATTTTGATATTTAAGTTATCAAGGAATCACCAAACTGCATTTTTTCCGTGACATAGGCCCCTTCTTAAGAGAGTTGACCGCGTCGACTCTTCATCAATGTAGTTTTGATTCCTATGATCCTCCAACTTATTCCTCTTCCTCTGGAGTTAGATGTCTAGATAAGAAATCCGCTCCTACATTCTCCTTTCCAAGGATGTATTCCACTGTGAAGTTGTACGGCTGTAGTAACAACGACCATCACATCCACCGTGCGTTGAGCTTCTGCGAAGTAGCTATTAACATCACGTGTTGATGATATGATAGGATCCTCACATGGATCAACACCTCATCCAGTAGGCGACCTCAAAGACACCCTACCATACTACTCATAACTGAAACTAGTGTTGGCTCATCGCTCCTGTCCGTCCTGTCGACCTCCTTTCGACTTGCTTAAGCGACGGCTCACAATACAGACGAATTGTCCCATCCTGATTGTAACACTGCCTCCATGTCCTCTTAGTTTCCCCCGGCTTTGCCTCTGGGGATGTTCCACCTCGTCCTAGTTGGACCGAGTCGTCTTTCCCAAATCTCTTGGACTTTTGCTTCCAGGACCATCTTGGGCGATATTGTATCTGGTCAGCCAATCTTCGGTTGGAGTCCTGGGTATTTCTCGCATTTCCAGACGTTACCCACCCCGTCTGAACTTGGTTACCGGTGAAACTTTCACTCTTGTCCTTTCCCTGACTTGTGATTTCCCTCCTCCTGTCGTTGGGTAAATCTGACCTATCACTACTGTCCCATAGGCCCTCCTATGTTGTACTGGCGATCTCTGGTCTTCATCTGGACTGGTAACCTTTGTCCCAATGGCTGCGATCTCCATAAAGTGTGAAGCTTTACTCCCGGATCTCTCCTCATATTTCCTAATGAGATGTCTAGGGATATGTTTCTGCTCTTCCCCGATCCGGATTTTGTAGATGTTCTTGGACACCACCTTTTCCACAGGATAAGGTCTTTTCCATCCTACTTGGAGTATATTGGTCTCTGCTGGACTCCACACTTCCACTTTGTCTTCCACTTTAAGAGCTATTTTACTCTTAGTCCGCTTGTTGGGTGGTGCGTTCTGGCACTCCGAACAAGACTTCAACCACCGGCGTACATCTCCGGTCATTCCTGGCCAGCAATAATGGCCGGAAATTTGCTGCAAGGTCTCTCTGACACCCATATGTCGATTCTCGCCTATGATGTGTCCACTCTGAAGAATGTGAGGACGGTGGGTCTCTGGAACCACCCACTGCTCGTGCAGGTTATCTCCCCTCCCAGCTCTCCGATAGAGTAGTCGATTCTTCAGAAAATACTGTCCCCGTTCTGGTGGCTCAGCACTTCTTTGCAGCTTCCTGTAGCAAGGACGCAACGTAGTATCCTTCCTCTGGGCAGTATGCAATTCTCCTATCCCTGAGTTGTCGCATAGTGTCTCTGCCTCTTTTTCCTTCCCTTGAGATCCACTGACTACTGTTCCCTTGTGGGCTGGCTGTTTGGGCATCCCCAAAAAGACATATTTCGTGCCAATGATCATGGGAAATAAGGAGTCAGATAATACAGCAGCTGGAATAATGCCCGTGACGTACCTGGATTTAATCTCCACCTTGGCGATTGGCAGCGTCATGGTAACAGCACTCCTCATTGCCGGCTGTATTTCTATGGTCTCCCCTGTAAGTTGGTCAGGGCTTACTAGGCTGGCATCCACCACCGCTTCCCCATCCAAACCGGTATCGTAGAGACAAGCAAACTGTTGGCCATTTACTTCAATCAGTTCCACCACAGGTGTGGTCTCTCTGGTCCGGAGTGTCTTCCATCTCCTTGACCGTTTCCTTGCCTTCCTCTTTTGATTCCTCGAGGTTGGTTATGCAATTGGCGTCTTCTGCCTTGCATCTGCAGTCCACAGTATTATGTGTTGTCGACTGGCAGGGTGTGCACCATGTTCCCTTCCTAGGTTTCCGTATGTCCTTTTTGTTCCTTTCTCCTTTGCCGACCTCAGCCTTGTCTGTGATCACCGTCGTAGGAATCACTTTGCATGCTGCGAGGTAAGAACTTTTAGGTTTCGATCTGCAATCCTTCGTGTTATGAGATGGCACCTTGCAGAATGAACACCACTTCTCGGACCACTGTCGTTTCGCTGGAGAATTCGAGGTGTTCTGGTTTCCTTCCTTCACCTTCTCTGAACTCTTCATTGACGCCTTTATATAAGGTTCCACTTTTTCTCCTTCCCAGTTCTTAGGTTTCTTTTTCTCTTGTTTCTCCTGACCTTTGGTTTGTGTACTTAGTTCCGCCGCCTCCCCATGTACCTCTACGAATTGTTCCGCCAGCTTATTCACAACATCAATCCGTTCCGCCCCTTGTTCTCCCAAGAAGGTTCTGAGAGGTTTCGACATTTGCTTTCGCATCTGGTCGACCACCATCATCTCTTCGAGACTCTCATAATCCCTCTTGAATTCTGCCAAGTCTATCCATTTCTGGAGATAGGATTTCAACCTCAGACTGTAGGCGGCGAATAGCTCTCCCGGCTCTCGTCTAGAGGATCTAAATTTCTTCCGATACGTTTGTGCTGTGATGTCAAAATGCTTCATCAAAGCGGCTTTTAATTCCTCGTAATTATTTTCCTGTCCTGGTGGTAAGCGTGTTTACACCTCGAATCCCGAACCTATTAATCCCTGGGATAATTTATGAGCCAATCTGCTCCTATCCAGCCCCATAGCGACTGACATTGCTTCAAAGCGAGAAGCGTACTGGTCAAAGCGTTCCTTAGACTGATCATAGACAGCTAAGGGAAACTTCATGGCATGGTACCCATTTCCAATGATGTGGGTTGCACCAGGTGAAGAAGAACTTCCTTCCACTCCATCCATTTCTCCCTTAGTTTGTCTCTTGAGTTCTAACTCTTTCATGCGGTATTCATGTTCTCTGATCTTTGTGGCTTCTTCTGCATCCAACTGGGCCTTTCGATCTTCCCTTTCTGCTTCCAACTGGGCCTTTCGATCTTCCCTTTCCGCCTGGCGAAATTCTCGCTCTCTTTCCTGTATGTAATCAGTTAGTTCCGAACCAGCTAAACCAATTGCCTCCCCGTTGGCCCTTAGTTCTGCTGTAGTTACTTTAGGAGTTGCCATAGTTAAGAAGGTACGTCCGCAAATAGAGTACAGACACTTCAAGGCAGTAAAGCAATACTCACTATAGAATTAAATTCTACCTAGAACCTATATCATTATCTATGTCTATTTAATATATTTAATCTACAACACCACACAGTACATCACAACCACTCTCTCATCCACAAGAGGAGATATAGGATAAAGACTTATGTAGACGTGTGACTAGGTATGTAATGTGTCTTACCACCTATCCACATTCACCCTGTCTGGAACTTTCTCACTGTAAAGTCACCAGCATTAATGAAATGTTTCTACCATAAACGTAATGGCACCATATATCCAATGGACGTCCTTCCATTAAAAGTCATCAATGTATAGATATATTTATTCCAATCAGTATGTCCAACAATGCAGGTACTCCGCTATGCCTGTGCCAATATGCAGGTACCCCTCTATGCATATGCCCTGTTATGCCTTCAGGTCATGTGGGTATTATGTAGCTACCCCGCTCGCTCCACCAATTATGTCACTTGTTTTCCTGGGAGGAATGTGGAATCAACAAGCACATCTTCAAACTTATTATCTGTTGGGATTATTGACTGACTTCTGTCTACACTCCTCCCTTCTGTCTTCCCTTCCATATATCTATTTCTTTCACTCTCTCTGTTATTCCCTCAACGCATACTCCGACAACAGTTCCTTTCAACGATAAATAAAAGATTTATTAATAACAACTATGTCTGGTGTATGTATGGACTGTGTAAGCGTAGTTGATAGTGTATTCTACTGTTGGTGCCAGAATGAACTCTGAATGTCTAGCAGCAGTGTCACATCTCGCCCACTCATTATGCAAAACCACAGGACAGCACATCAAACAGGAAAGATCTCACCCTGGATGATCCGTATGCTTGAGTCTGACGGTAAATCCGTTATTGAATGAAACAAAACTGTTCACCACTGGATCACTGTACAGTAATAATATTCCAGTAAGTTTATGCCTTTGCCCGAGTCTGTTTCATGAAGGTAATTATCCAACATCGGAAAAAACCACATCACCACAGTTCGGCATATTGTCGTTAATGAGTAGCAATGTTTTTACTTGTCTATTCTTACTTCAATAGGCATACAAGACGTATGTAGTTTTATTTTGCTTTGCTTTCTGCAAACTTATATTACTTTTTTCCTTATTACTTTGGTTATCTGGATCTTCTTTTTCAAAGTTCCTTTAAAAGTATAGTTTATTTCTTATTTGATCCTGTCTAATTTATTACTTGGTTTATTGGGGTATTTGCTCTCCCCACAAATGAAATGCCTTGAGTGTATCACCAAAGCTTTTTCCAGCACACAAGAAGTATGTGTCTATCTTCTCTGCTATATCCCTATGGGAGTTTGAACCTGTGAAAAGTATAACAGATCCAGTGATAAGCGTCTGCCACTTAATACTACTTATGCAAGTGTCCTTCTCCAGCCATAATGACAAGGCTTCCGAAGTAAACACCCACATAAGACATATGAATTCACCAAAGTCTAAACTATTCACTAATAGAAAGCAATGGTAAACGCTATGCACACACATCTATTTTCCTATGCTAAAACTATACTCTAATATTAGTTTTAGCTTATATATATATATATATAAAAGAAATATCTTATATAATTAATGTAAGTCCCCGAATCGAAATTTATCCGCACATAAGCAATCTATCCCATTGTAAGGGAGGATATTTCTTTTCATTACGGGACACATAAATCCATCTTTCCGTCCAGTTTGGTAGCACACTAAACAGAAACCCCATGTTCTGCTATTTATAACGAGTGTCCAATCCACCATTGATTGTTTGATCTACAATCAAGTTTGCCGTATCCTGCCCATCAAACAGCGGTGAAATCACGTAGTGATTAGTTGTTCGTTTCTCTCCGTTCATCGCTGGTCGCACTTCAAAGAAATCTATGCTTTGATCACCGTCTTTCTGTTCCCAGTTTTTCTGTCCGTTTGTTTTCCCGTCGGCCGATACGAGCGGCAGCCACTGACCTCGGCGAGTACCTGTATCCTATTTTTATATTAGTAGGTCAATGATCCTTACTTTATTCCTCCTCTCAGAATGAAGTACACAATTGTTAACCCTCCTCCTTCATTGCATATTGATATTTAAGTTATCAAGGAATCACCAAACTGCATTTTTTCCGTGACATAGGCCCCTTCTTAAGAGAGTTGACCGCGTCGACTCTTCATCAATGTAGTTTTGATTCCTATGATCCTCCAATTTATTCCTCTTCCTCTGGAGTTAGATGTCTAGATAAGAAATCCGCTCCTACATTCTCCTTTCCAAGGATGTATTCCACTGTGAAGTTGTACGGCTGTAGTAACAACGACCATCACATCCACCGTGCGTTGAGCTTCTGCGAAGTAGCTATTAACATCACGTGTTGATGATATGATAGGATCCTCACATGGATCAACACCTCATCCAGTAGGCGACCTCATAGACACCCTACCATACTACTCATAACTGAAACTAGTGTTGGCTCATCGCTCCTGTCCGTCCTGTCGACCTCCTTTCGACTTGCTTAAGCGACGGCTCACAATACAGACGAATTGTCCCATCCTGATTGTAACACTGCCTCCATGTCCTCTTAGTTTCCCCCGGCTTTGCCTCTGGGGATGTTCCACCTCGTCCTCGTTGGACCGAGTCGTCTTTCCCAAATCTCCTGGACTTTTGCTTCCAGGACCATCTTGGGCGATATTGTATCTGGTCAGCCAATCTTCGGTTGGAGTCCTGGGTATTTCTCGCATTTCCCGACGTTACCCACCCCGTCTGAACTTGGTTACCGGTGAAACTTTCACTCTTGTCCTTTCCCTGACTTGTGATTTCCCTCCTCCTGTCGTTGGGTAAATCTGACCTATCACTACTGTCCCATAGGCCCTCCTATGTTGTACTGGCGATCTCTGGTCTTCATCTGGACTGGTAACCTTTGTCCCAATGGCTGCGATCTCCATAAAGTGTGAAGCTTTACTCCCGGATCTCTCCTCATATTTCCTAATGAGATGTCTAGGGATATGTTTCTGCTCTTCCCCGATCCGGATTTTGTAGATGTTCTTGGACACCACCTTTTCCACAGGATAAGGTCTTTTCCATCCTACTTGGAGTATATTGGTCTCTGCTGGACTCCACACTTCCACTTTGTCTTCCACTTTAAGAGCTATTTTACTCTTAGTCCGCTTGTTGGGTGGTGCGTTCTGGCACTCCGAACAAGACTTCAACCACCGGCGTACATCTCCGGTCATTCCTGGCCAGCAATAATGGCCGGAAATTTGCTGCAAGGTCTCTCTGACACCCATATGTCGATTCTCGCCTATGATGTGTCCACTCTGAAGAATGTGAGGACGGTGGGTCTCTGGAACCACCCACTGCTCGTGCAGGTTATCTCCCCTCCCAGCTCTCCGATAGAGTAGTCGATTCTTCAGAAAGTACTGTCCCCGTTCTGGTGGCTCAGCACTTCTTTGCAGCTTCCTGTAGCAAGGACGCAACGTAGTATCCTTCCTCTGGGCAGTATGCAATTCTCCTATCCCTGAGTTGTCGCATAGTGTCTCTGCCTCTTTTTCCTTCCCTTGAGATCCACTGACTACTGTTCCCTTGTGGGCTGGCTGTTTGGGCATCCCCAAAAAGACATATTTCGTGCCAATGATCATGGGAAATAAGGAGTCAGATAATACAGCAGCTGGAATAATGCCCGTGACGTACCTGGATTTAATCTCCACCTTGGCGATTGGCAGCGTCATGGTAACAGCACTCCTCATTGCCGGCTGTATTTCTATGGTCTCCCCTGTAAGTTGGTCAGGGCTTACTAGGCTGGCATCCACCACCGCTTCCCCATCCAAACCGGTATCGTAGAGACAAGCAAACTGTTGGCCATTTACTTCAATCAGTTCCACCACAGGTGGTCTCTCTGGTCCGGAGTGTCTTCCATCTCCTTGACCGTTTCCTTGCCTTCCTCTTTTGATTCCTCGAGGTTGGTTATGCAATTGGCGTCTTCTGCCTTGCATCTGCAGTCCACAGTATTATGTGTTGTCGACTGGCAGGGTGTGCACCATGTTCCCTTCCTAGGTTTCCGTATGTCCTTTTTGTTCCTTTCTCCTTTGCCGACCTCAGCCTTGTCTGTGATCACCGTCGTAGGAATCACTTTGCATGCTGCGAGGTAAGAACTTTTAGGTTTCGATCTGCAATCCTTCGTGTTATGAGATGGCACCTTGCAGAATGAACACCACTTCTCGGACCACTGTCGTTTCGCTGGAGAATTCGAGGTGTTCTGGTTTCCTTCCTTCACCTTCTCTGAACTCTTCATTGACGCCTTTATATAAGGTTCCACTTTTTCTCCTTCCCAGTTCTTAGGTTTCTTTTTCTCTTGTTTCTCCTGACCTTTGGTTTGTGTACTTAGTTCCGCCGCCTCCCCATGTACCTCTACGAATTGTTCCGCCAGCTTATTCACAACATCAATCCGTTCCGCCCCTTGTTCTCCCAAGAAGGTTCTGAGAGGTTTCGACATTTGCTTTCGCATCTGGTCGACCACCATCATCTCTTCGAGACTCTCATAATCCCTCTTGAATTCTGCCAAGTCCATCCATTTCTGGAGATAGGATTTCAACCTCAGACTGTAGGCGGCGAATAGCTCTCCCGGCTCTCGTCTAGACGATCTAAATTTCTTCCGATACGTTTGTGCTGTGATGTCAAAATGCTTCATCAAAGCGGCTTTTAATTCCTCGTAATTATTTTCCTGTCCTGGTGGTAAGCGTGTGTACACCTCGAATCCCGAACCTATTAATCCCTGGGATAATTTATGAGCCAATCTGCTCCTATCCAGCCCCATAGCGACTGACATTGCTTCAAAGCGAGAAGCGTACTGGTCAAAGCGTTCCTTAGACTGATCATAGACAGCTAAGGGAAACTTCATGGCATGGTACCCATTTCCAATGATGTGGGTTGCACCAGGTGAAGAAGAACTTCCTTCCACTCCATCCATTTCTCCCTTAGTTTGTCTCTTGAGTTCTAACTCTTTCATGCGGTATTCATGTTCTCTGATCTTTGTGGCTTCTTCTGCATCCAACTGGGCCTTTCAATCTCCCCTTTCTGCTTCCAACTGGGCCTTTCGATCTTCCCTTTCCGCCTGGCGAAATTCTCGCTCTCTTTCCTGTATGTAATCAGTTAGTTCCGAACCAGCTAAACCAATTGCCTCCCCGTTGGCCCTTAGTTCTGCTGTAGTTACTTTAGGAGTTGCCATAGTTAAGAAGGTACGTCCGCAAATAGAGTACAGACACTTCAAGGCAGTAAAGCAATACTCACTATAGAATTATATTCTACCTAGAACCTATATCATTTATCAATGTCTATTTAATATATTTAATCTACAACACCACACAGTACATCACAACCACTCTCTCATCCACAAGAGGAGATATAGGATAAAGACTTATGTAGACGTGTGACCGTGTGACTAGGTATGTAATGTGTCTTACCACCTATCCACATTCACCCTGTCTGGAACTTTCTCACTGTAAAGTCACCAGCATTAATGAAATGTTTCTACCATAAACGTAATGGCACCATATATCCAATGGACGTCCTTCCATTAAAAGTCATCAATGTATACTTATATTTATTCCAATCAGTATGTCCCAACATGCAGGTACTCCGCTATTCCTGTGCCAATATGCAGGTACCCCTCTATGCATATGCCCTGTTATGCCTTCAGGTCATGTGGGTATTATGTAGCTACCCCGCTCGCTCCACCAATTATGTCACTTGTTTTCCTGGGAGGAATGTGGAATCAACAAGCACATCTTCAAACTTATTATCTGTTGGGATTATTGACTGACTTCTGTCTACACTCCTCTCTTCTGTCTTCCCTTCCATATATCTATTTCTTTCACTCTCTCTGTTATTCCCTCAACGCATACTCCGACAACAGTTCCTTTCAACGATAAATAAAAGATTTATTAATAACAACTATGTCTGGTGTATGTATGGACTGTGTAAGCGTAGTTGATAGTGTATTCTACTGTTGGTGCCAGCATGAACTCTGAATGTCTAGCAGCAGTGTCACATCTCGCCCACTCATTATGCAAAACCACAGGACAGCACATCAAACAGGAAAGATCTCACCCTGGATGATCCGTATGCTTGAGTCTGACGGTAAATCCGTTATTGAATGAAACAAAACTGTTCACCACTGGATCACTGTACAGTAATAATATTCCAGTAAGTTTATGCCTTTGCCCGAGTCTGTTTCATGAAGGTAATTATCCAACATCGGAAAAAACCACATCACCACAGTTCGGCATATTGTCGTTAATGAGTAGCAATGTTTTTACTTGTCTATTCTTACTTCAATAGGCATACAAGACGTATGTAGTTTTATTTTGCTTTGCTTTCTGCAAACTTATATTACTTTTTTCCTTATTACTTTGGTTATCTGGATCTTCTTTTTCAAAGTTCCTTTAAAAGTATAGTTTATTTCTTATTTGATCCTGTCTAATTTATTACTTGGTTTATTGGGGTATTTGCTCTCCCCACAAATGAAATGCCTTGAGTGTATCACCAAAGCTTTTTCCAGCACACAAGAAGTATGTGTCTATCTTCTCTGCTATATCCCGATGGGAGTTTGAACCTGTGAAAAGTATAACAGATCCAGTGATAAGCGTCTGCCACTTAATACTACTTATGCAAGTGTCCTTCTCCAGCCATAATGACAAGGCTTCCGAAGTAAACACCCACATAAGACATATGAATTCACCAAAGTCTAAACTATTCACTAATAGAAAGCAATGGTAAACGCTATGCACACACATCTATTTTCCTATGCTAAAACTATACTCTAATATTAGTTTTAGCTTATATATATATATATATATATATATATATATATATATATATATATATATATATATATATTATATATATAGAATTAATGTAAGTCCCCGAATCGAAATTTATCCGCACATAAGCAATCTATCCCATTGTAAGGGAGGATATTTCTTTTCATTACGGGACACATAAATCCATCTTTCCGTCCAGTTTGGTAGCACACTAAACAGAAACCCCATGTTCTGCTATTTATAACGAGTGTCCAATCCTCCGTTGATTGTTTGATCTACAATCAAGTTTGCCGTATCCTGCCCATCAAACAGCGGTGAAATCACGTACTGGTTAGTTGTTCGTTTCTCTCCGTTCATCGCTGGTCGCACTTCAAAGAAATATATGCTTTGATCACCGTCTTTCTGATCCCAGTTTTTCTGTCCGTTCGTTTTCCCGTCGGCCGATACGAGCGGCAGCCACTGACCTCGGCGAGTACCTGTATCCTATTTTTATATTAGTAGGTCAATGATCTTTACTTTATTCCTCCTCTCAGAATGAAGTACACAATTGTTAACCCTCCTCCTTCATTGCATTTTGATATGTAAGTTATCAAGGAATCACCAAACTGCAGTTTTTCCGTGACACTGACATCCGATTGCAACCAGGATCCGACGGGTTCCATCTGTATTCAAATGTTGACAAACTGTCAAAGCGATGCAGGGATTTGTCTCACTCACCACCGAATGTTCCCATTCTGTCCACCAGATGTAAACACGTGCCGTTACATGTTCTGGATTTGTTGAAACAACCTTTGGCCTCGACCATGCCGCTAAATCAGATCGCCTTTATTCTCATAATGGTTAAATCACGTTGGTCCATCATGTGACAAGGAGCTCGTGGGGCGTCTAGCAACTCGTCGTGAATGTGTTGTAGTTTTAACTACTTGACTGATCACTGAAAACAATATGCGATTGTTACCATGGGAATGCTTGACTTGAGAACTGTAGCTCGCTACAAGTAGAACTAGCTGGGAATCTCTCAGTTATGCTTACTAGGCAACATTACCTTTTGATCTGAGCTCTGACACAACACGACAGAACTAGCGGCAACAACTAGCAGATCACAAGAAACACAATGGAACTAAACATTGCGCCTAACAAGCGGAAAGAATGAGCAACCATCTTGCCCCATCTTGATGACGTCATGACCAGTTTAAGCTTACCTTATCTTATTATATCTTATCTTATCATATCATCTATATATATATAATAGTCTGTCTGTCTGTCTGTCTCTCTGTATGTATGTCCTTTATGCGTTCGCGAACGGTCCATCCGATTGAGATGAAATTTTCTACACGTCTTCTTCTCAAATCCCGTGCTGCTAACTGTCATAGTTTGTTAGTCTACAAACATATTTCATCATCATCATCAAGTGGCATGCCGGCTGGCATAGGCGTTCATGGCTCTCCATAAATCTCGGTCTTTGGTTTTCTGGATCAACTCTGCTGCTGATATTCCTCCATGCCACCGTCTCAATCCATCCAGCATCACTTCTCTTGGTCTACCTCTGCCTCTCTTCCCCTTGATCTTTCCAGTTGTTACGATGTTCTCCAATGCCTCTCTTCTCATCACATGGCCGAGGAAAGCTGTTTGTCTCTGTCTTATTGTTGTATATAATGTTCTAGTTTCGTTAGCCTGTTTCAGGCAGTCGTCGTTAGTTACTCTGGCAGTCCAAGGAATTCGCAACAATCGTCTCAGGAACCACATCTCTGTTGCTTCTAATTTCTTCTTAATTTGTTCATTTACATTCCAAGATTCACTGCCATACAGCAAAACTGGTTCTACATAGCATTTCAGCACTCTCTTTCTTACATTCAGTGATAGTGACTTATTGCATAAGATACTCTTCATTTTCTGAAATGCGGCTTTTGCCTGCCCTATTCTGCTCCTAATCTCTACCCCATCTAATAGTCTTAACTACTACTAAATAAAGTTTCAAAAACTCTGAAAATGTCTACCGCAAGCGACATCATCCTTTCATCGTGCAATGTTCGCAAATCACGATCAGTGGCTTCACAAAGATGGCCTACGTATAGGCCATCTCAACATCTATCATTTGCTCAATAAATTACCTGAGCTTTCGGTAATACTGTGCAAACAATTCCATGTGTTTGGAATCACAGAAAGTCGTCTCAACGACAAAATATCCGACTCTGAAATCACTCTTAAGGGGTTTAAAGTAATTCGAAGAGACGCAAATCAAAAATTAGAGACAGGTATTGCTGTATACATTTCCAATTCTCTCAACTGTTCCCGTAGAAGTGATCTCGAGTCAGTAGAGATAGAATGTGTTTGGTTAGAGGTGAAGCCAGCCAGCCAACAGCCGTTTCTCATTGGATACCTATATAGGAATCCGTGTGCTGGGTACAATTGGTATGACTGTTTCACTACAATGATGGATAGAGTGTTTACAGAAGGTAGAGAAGTCATGATATTAGGTGACTTTAACATAGATATTACTAAATCCAACCAGACATGGGACGATATCATTCTTTCTTACAATTTCAAGCAACTAATAAACCGTCCCACAAGGGTTACTGACACATCCTCAACTATAATTGATCATATATATGTTACTTGTCCAGATAATATTATTGAATGTTCTGTTCCTGTTTGTACAGTTAGTGACCACTACTCGGTATGTTGTACATGGTCAAGAATTGGGTTCAAACCTCTTAAACATAAACATGTAAGTATCAAATTTAGGAATTTTAAAGCATTCAACCAAGATTTATTTTTGCAAGACTTAAGAAAAGCAGCCCTTGATCACGTTTACCAACTTCCTGACCCGGACGATGCATTAGTTTTCTGGACGAAGACAGTCTACAATGTGTTCGATAAACACGTGCCAATCAAAGAAGTTCGAGTCAAAAATCAACATAAATCCCCATGGGTCACTAGAGAAGTGCTGGAAATCATGAGAGAGCGAGATACAGCACACAAAAATAAAGACTTCATCAATTACCGCAGACTAAGGAATAAAGTTAAATATGAAATTCGTAGTAGATGTATAATGGGGGTTTGGGGCCAAAAAAAATTCATGGTATCACATGGACCCATATGGACCCACATGGACCCCACATAGCAGCCAGATAGGCTCTACATAGCACCAGCCTAGCACCCTGCTAGTAGATGTCAATTGGGGGTTTGGGGCCAAAAAGGTCGGGGCACTACAGGAGCGCCAAAAGAAAGCCCCCGGGGACCAAAAGGGTCGGGGCACTACAGGAGCGCCAAAAGAAAGCCCCCTAGGGACCCAACCCCCGGGGGCCCCACCCCCCAGGGCCCCGGGGCGCGACCGCCCGACCGGGCCGTCCTCTGTATCCCGGAGCGCACGCATGGCGACCGAGCCATCGATTTAGAGTGTATCATCTACAGACATACCAAGATGCGCACCGCGAAGAACAGTTGTAAGTGGCTACGGCTACGTTCCACAGAGCCCTGCAATCGGAGTTGTATGAGGGACTACTGCAAAGTCCATGCAGTGCTAATACGGAAGGGTTCATGTACCAAACCGTGCAGAAGCTGTGGGAGGGGGGTCACAAACTATCTATCAATTTGTAAGGAGTGTGGTTATAACGCAGCCAATCGCCGAACATGGTACCATGAAAAGGTAAAGCCTTTTAACGCCGAGTTTAAGCGATTGGCTATGATCACAGAAATATAAAAGTCAATTAGAGACATGGAACTATCCACTGTACGTACACACTCACCTGTTAGAGACTGACAGATCTGTGTATTTAGCCATGCCTACGCTGATTCAGTTGAAACAGCAAGCCCGCGAGTATGGCATGCCATACAGTGGGAGGAGGAAGGCCGTTCTTGAGGGGGAAATATCCAGAGCGCGTGAGATGGCTCGGGCCACCCTGCTCGAGAAGAACCCCAACCTACAAGGGGCACGACTTGAAGCAGGGATTACCACCGCCCTGAGATTTGTATATGGTACCGCCGCGGACCGAGCCGCGATCGTCGCCGAGCGACGACACCGCGCCCGGCAGCGTGCTCAACGCCACGCCGACCTCGAAGCAGAGTTCCTTGCCCGAGCTGATAGTGTGCGAGAGGAAACGGATGAGGAGTTGGCTGAGCTAATTCGCAATGCACCCGAATTGAAACTCACCCGGGAGATTGAGGGGAGCCTGAGAAAATATGAAGCAAGCGTCCCAGAAGGTAGCGTCGACTATGATGAGCCTGGACTATTTATGTTTTCGATGGAGCCCGCCATCAAAGCCCTGGTGGTAAAAGGGTTGGGGGATTATGGCAGCGTTAAAATGCAGCTGTATCTCCATCTAAAATACTATCGCACCACCCCAGAAGGCGAACAGATTACGGCAATCGCCACCCATGGAAGCAGGAACTATGAAGTACTGCACGAGGGGGAAATTGATGAGGGGCTGAAGCTCGCCAGAGCCAAGATATTCGCTGACAGTGAATGCTTCACCGAGCAGGGCTCGGATTGGCACTATGATGAGTGTGTGCAGCTCGACCTCTACATAGTAAAATACCAACCATTCCGAGGCTCTAGCTACTTCGCGACACCCAGCTTCATTCCACCACGTAGTGTTGTGAATGTAAAGAATGAGGACAACCGCTGCTTTGAATGGGCCATACTCTCAGCACTCTACCCAGTAGCACATGGAGAGCATCCTGATAGGCTCAACAATTATAGCGCCCACCTGGGAGAGCTAAACTTTGAAGGAATCGAGTTCCCAGTGCAGCTGACCAGCATTGCGAAGTTTGAAAACCAGAATCCTACCATAGCCATCAGAGTCTTTGGGTGGAACAAAGGACCAACCATACTCCGGACCAACACACTCCAGCGCAACCAAATCAACCTCTTGCTCCTATGTAAGGATGAGAATAGGCACTATGTCTGGGTCAAGGATGTGGGGCGGCTTCTATATGGAAACAGCAAACATAGGGGTAAGAAGTATCCATGTCTCAACTGTCTCCATGTACACTCCTCTCAGGAAACCTTGGACCAACATGTGCCACTCTGCCAAGGCATCAACACAGCCAGCCAGGTGAATGTCATGCCTAAAGAGGGAAAGATGAATTTCAAGTCCCTCCAGAAACAGATGAGGGCGCCATACATCATATACGCAGACTTTGAGACCTTGAACGTTCCAGTACATGGTGCGGCAATGGATCCAAGCCAGAGCAACACGCGCCAACTTGCTGAGCAGCCCCCCTGCGGCTTCGGCTACACCATTGTACGCTGCGACGGGCTCACCACAAACCCTGTCGTATATCGGGGGGAGGATGCTGCAGACGAATTCCTCAAACGCTTGGGACAAGAGCAGGCCACCATCCACCACAAGTTACAGCGGCCGGCTCTCATGGTGCTGGGGCAAAAAGACCGTGAAGACTTTGCCTCCGCCACCACCTGCCACATCTGTAAAGAGCCGCTGGAGGAGGACAAGGTGAGAGACCACTGCCATATTACAGGCAAATACCGGGGCGCTGCCCACAATGTCTGTAATCTAGCATGGCGCATCAATAGAGACAAGCTGAGGATACCTGTAGTCTTTCACAACCTCAGAGGATACGACTCCCACATCATCATGCAAGCGGCCGGCCGTCTGGACTGGGGAAAAAGAACGGTCTACAAGAAGAAGAAAAACGGCCAATGGCAAACCAAACAAGAAGACAACACAACAATCACCTGCATACCAAACACCATAGAGAAGTACGCCTCCTTCACCATCGGTCAGCTGCAATTCATTGACAGTCTACAGTTCATGAATAGCTCTCTAGACACCCTGGTAGGGAACCTCAGCGAGCTGACACACTGCGGTAAATCAATGGCTCTGACACGTAGAGGCAACGATATAATCTCAAGATGTGAGACGTGCAACACTGAGAAGCACACCCCCTGGGCTGTCTTAATGAACAAGTTCAGGACCACGCTATGCCAGAGCCAGTCACATCTCCTTCTCCGTAAGGGTGTATACCCCTACGAATATATGGACAGCTTCGAGCGCTTTGCAGAGGACCGCCTACCACCCAAAGAGGCATTCTACAGCAAGCTCACCCGAGAAGGAATCAGTGACTCTGACTATGCCCACGCCCAGAAAGTGTGGCAGGAGCTCGATTGCAAAACACTCGGAGGCTACCATGACCTATACCTGAAAACAGACGTCAGTCTGTTGGCTGATATATTCGAGGCATTCCGAGACACCTGCATGGAGGTATATCAGCTCGACCCAGCCCACTACATCAGTGCACCCGGCCTGGCATGGGACGCACTCCTAAAAAAGACGAAGGTGCAACTCGAGCTCCTAACCGACTTGGATATGCACCTCCTCTTTGAGAAGGGACTCCGAGGGGGTGTGGCCATGGTCTCCAAGCGGTATGCTAAGGCCAACAACCCCAAGACTTCAGACTATGACCCCACAACACCCAATTCGTGGATCATGTACCTAGATGCAAATAACCTGTATGGGTGGGCCATGATGGAATACCTCCCCACCGGAGGGTTCCAATGGGCCAATCCAACTCTCGAGGAGGTACTCAACACCCCCGACAACGCCCCAGAGGGATGGCTTGTTGAGGTTGATTTGAAGTACCCAGCGCACCTACATGAAGCCCACAGTGACTATCCGCTAGCTCCAGAAACCATGACCATCCCAGAGGCCTGGTTGAGCAGCTATCAGCGCGAGCTCCAGAACAAACTGGGGGGTAAGTTCACGGAGCAAACAAAGCTGGTACCTCATCTCCACAACAAGGAGCGATACGTCGTCCACTACCGCAATCTCAAACTCTATCACAGCCTCGGTCTAGAGGTCACCCAGATCCACCGAGCCATCAAGTTCAATCAGTCCCAATGGATGAAGCCCTACATAGAGATGAACACCTCTCTACGAGCCCAAGCCAAGTCGGAATTTGAGAAGGACTTCTTCAAGCTGATGAACAATGCCGTCTTTGGGAAGAGTATGGAGAATGTTCGCAAACGCATCAGAGTCAACCTTATCAGAGGCACCGAGACTGACCGACTCCGAAAATTAATCGCCAGCCCCAACTACGAATCGTGTAGAATCTTCAACGGTGGACTGGTGGCGGTGCACAGCATCAAGAACAAGGTCCAGCTGAATAAACCAGTCTATTGTGGGCAGGCCATCCTGGACCAATCCAAGTACCTCATGTACGACTTCTGGTACAATCGGCTTAAACCCCAATACGGTAATAGACTCCAGCTCTGCTACACTGATACTGACTCCCTTCTACTTCAGGTGGAGACTGAGGATGTGTACGCGGACATGAAGACTCACCCCGACTGGTACGACTTCTCAGATTATCCGCGTGACCACCCCAACCATTCGACTGCGAATAAAAAGGTGGTCGGCAAATTCAAAGATGAATGCAACGGCCGCTCGATAGCTGAGTTCGTCGGTCTCAGACCAAAGATGTACTCAATCCTAGAGGAGGCCGCCAACATCAAGAAAGCCAAAGGAGTGGCTCGGGCAGTTGTGAAGAAGGACCTCAGACACGAACACTACAAGGACAGTCTGTTCGGTCAGCGGGAATACAAGCACACACAGGTTGCCATACGAAGCAAGGGCCACCAGATAGGGGTTTATGAGATGAACAAAACATCTCTGAGCCCCATGGACACGAAAAAATGGATTTGTGCTGATGGTATCAACACTAGGGCCTACGGCTACCTAGAATCCTGCTAGGGAGTAGCTGTGGAGCTCCTCACATCCACGAGCTGGTCCATCTACGAGGTAGAAGTCCATAGAGTAGAGAACCGAGGGATGTATAACGGGCAGATCGCCAGCCTGGGCCTCATCGCTTAGGGAGGATCCGGTCAGGAGGCATTTGGGTGTCGGGAGGAACAATCATCAGCTCTTCGCGAACGAAGCCCCGCGCTGGCCCATCCACCAGGTAGTACAGCGCAGGCCGCCCATCCTGGCATACTGTTCTACGAATCTCGTGTACTGTTAATGACCACGAAGGATCAGTCGCCCGGCGCCGGCCACCTTCAAGCTCATGCTCCCCAGGCGAGCTTGCATACAGATACCGAACTAGAGCCTCAGACGGAATCACAGGCTCCTTGAGGCCGATAGTACGGTGAGCAGGAGCGGCCGGTGAATGGGATACTGAAGTGTCCTTAATGGCATCAACCGGCTTCCGACCCGTCAAACGAGTCACCTCACCGTTAAGAGCCGCGACCACCTGAGGAAGAGCCCGAACCCATTCAGCTGAACGTTCAGAGGACCCTCGAGCCGCCAGTAGTAACTCTTGGGCGTACTGGGCACCGAACAGTCTCTCCGCCAGAGTGCGATTGAACCTCTCGACGATCGCCTGCTGCCGGTGATTCCCAGCTTCTCCACGCCGTATCTGTGTCTTATGCTTTGCTGCCAGCTGGCTCACAGCACCCATAAACTCACACCCCGGATCAATCTGCAGAAGCCGTGGCCATTTGAGTGGCCCGCGTTTGTAAATTCGCTCTAGGGCCAAAGCCACCCCTTCACTGCTCTTGTCTGTCAAAGCCTCTGCTTCCTTAAACCGTGAGGCAACATCCACAACTGTCAAGGCATACTTAAATGTCTTACGACCAACCCGGTCATGTGGTAGGTAGAGCAAGTCAGCCTGATGGACGGCATTCGGTCTATCTTCATCAATAGATGGCCGCGGAATGTAACGAGGAGCGGGTAAATAGATCTGAAAAATAGCTTGCTTCTTGAGCCAGTCTCGGGCAACATCCTCCGAAACATTAGCTGCAGCAGCTAGCTTCTTAATGGCCGCCAAGCCTTTCCAGTAGCCCTGAGGGCTGTAGTAGATATCCTCCAGATCTTTCATTTTGGTAGTAGCGGTCAATCTCTAAAGCAACTTATAAGCAACAATACCAGTCGCTGCCAGCCCAAGAAGGATAAACGTGATCTCGCGGTCTTTCTGCGGCTCTGATGGCACATAGAAATCCGACAGGCGAGGTTCAGGCTCGAGGGGCTCGACACGTTTGCCAGAGATCAGGCTGTATTCCCGCATGGCCTGGTCGACATCCTGGAAAGAGTGAACGGCGTGGCCTTCGCGCTGTAGCTCATCGTTGAGCCAGTCCAGCCGCGCGGTTCTCTTTCTCATCCACTCAGCCTGGGCCGCCTGTAGCCGCTCGACAGCCTCATCGTGCCGCCTCATTTCTTCATGGGCGTCCGCATGCCCTAGCTTGGAAAAGAGGTAGTTGCCCCCCGTAAACGCGAGGGCATTGACAACAGCGCCCCCTATCATCATTGCGACAGAGGCCATAGCTAGCGGGGCTGATACTGTAAGGGTTTATGCAATATATCAGCGGGGATCAAGCCCTCTTTGATAAGCAAATCTCGGAGTGCTAAGGCGATGGACGTGTCTAAAACCATCATCCCAAGGTCATACATATCAGCGTCTAGCTTGGGCAAGGTTGCCCCTTTGAAAATCACCTTGGTCAGTTTTGCGGTGCCTACCGTAAGCGCGGCCACCACAGCGCCGTGGTAAACGGCGTTAACAATAGCTTTCCCGTCAACGCCTGCCATTATTCCATATAAAATGGATCTCTATTCTTTAATATGTTAGTCTCCGGTCGCTTGGAGTGCGCAGGCGGGGCATGTGCTTTAGTCCGCCGCATTTTCTGCCTAATTACTCCGACGACAACGACAACGCCAGCCACTCCGATAATCCAGGGAGTCCAGCCACGGTAATCAACTGGCACTATTGGAAACAGCGGTGGTGGGGCCTGCTCATGCTCGGGGGCTAACTTTCGTTTCTTCTCACGAACAGCCTGCTGCAGAGCTAGAGACAGCCTCTCTGCTTCACGACTCTTTCGGGCAGCAGCTCCTCTCTTCCCAGCAGCAACTTTCCTGGGGTCCTTCGTCACTAGTGTCTCCTGTGGAGAAATTTCGGGGGTCTCCTCCTCCATCTTGTTCTTGCTTAGGACAGATATGTCCAAAATGGCAGTGCCTAAAAGTTGCTAGCGCGACAGTTGCAGGTGCTAAGCACATACCGAACTTATGGTAGAGTTCACATGTAACTGTGTTTAGCGCATGCCCTAGAAACGGGTCGGCCTCCAGGTCTGTCACCAAAGCTTGATTATCAGCAATGGGGAGGAACATACTTGCCACTTGTGCGTACATCTGTAACATAGCCGTGCCTAGGGTCTTTGTAATTGCAGCTCCAAGCCTCGCCTCATGCCTCGCATATAGCTTCTCAATTTCTTGATCAGGCAAGGCCTCAACCTGTTCCATTGTAAGTTTGGAGTACTTACCGCCTATGTACTGCCCGGCACGCCCCCCAGCCGCAAGTGCTGCCAGCCTTTCACGATGCAACGCATGTCCGGACTGTGGCGTTGTGGTAGGTGGTGATGCATGTCCGGACTGTGGTGTTGTTGTAGGTTCCGGAGCAGACTCTACCGGCTTTGCCTCTTCACGTAACAGCTGGTCGAGTATGGTGTCACAATCCATCACAGCGTTTGCAAATACCCAACGTCTAACTCTAATATAGGAATGCACAGCCCATCCAAGCACACAACATGTGCATATAAGTTGTAATACAACTAAGGCTGTTACGGAGTAACAAAGCACTGCTTCATACATGCTTAGCTGATGCTTAACATATGCTTAGCTGATGCTTAACATATGCTTAGCTGTTGCTTAACATATGCTTAGCTGATGCTTAACATATGCTTAGTATCTAACAAACCTCACCAGCTTTGAGCACTTTATAAGAAAATGGGAACTTGGTCCTCAGTACCAGCTTTGAGAACTCATTGGTTTCGAGTTGCTTTCGCACCCCATCACGTTCCTCCCTAGAGTGGATGATGTAGTTCTCATCCAGGCAGTCTTCAAAGCTATCCTTATCCTTGGAATGGAAGAGCGCCACCCATTGTGTCTGCGCTCTGAGGCCTTTCGCAACGGCGTTGTACTTCTGGGTTTGAACCCACAGACTTTGCTGGGCATGTCGCCCGCTAAAAGCTAGATAAGTCAACATAGTCCGCTTCTGCGCAATAGCGTCCTCTGCGCTGCAGTCATCAATGATGTATAACGTTGGTGTCCCCTGAAACATTTTATAGAAGGCCTCTAGCCATTTGAGCAGCCGATCACCGGGGTCAAATATGAAGACCTCGCGATCTGACCACACCCACGGCCGGGCCCGGTATGTTTCATTGTATCGTACCGAAGGGCAAGCAATTACAATATGCTCGAAAACACCCCTGTACGGGCCTTCCAGGAGGTCGAGAATGAATTCTGTTTTACCACACGATGTGGGGCCTGTGATGATGGCCGAGTGTGGCTTAAGTGGGAACTCCATTAATAAACAGCACTAACGAATCTCCCGGTGTCGATGTTCAGCTGTCCGTCCATAACCAAATAAACGTAGCAGTACAGGGGCCCCGCCGGTTCGGCCTCTTTCGTGATCTGGAGAGTGATGCCCTCAGAGCCGTTCTCTACACGCCGGCCGCTGCCGTGAAGATGGTCATCGTCGGAGGTCCGGAAGTCCAGCCACAAGCAGAATTTTGACGTCAAGTACTCGCCTAGACTAACATCGAACAATCCTAGCTCTTTGGCGACTGCGCTTGTCTCAGGGTGCCTTTTGAGGCCACCAGCGAAGAATTTCCTCGCTTCGTCCCAGAGCTGGTGTGGTGCTAAGCCGTGCGCAAATAGCTGATTGGCTTGTCCTTCTACGATGACTTCAACTTTGGTGATCTGCGGGTTGTAAAACCACTCTGGTTGGCGTGCAAAATCCTTTTGGTGGGCGGGGTCTTCCCATAATAGGAGAATGCCTTTCAAAGACTTACAGGGTGTGTTCAGATTGATGTTCCATATCGAGTCCTCCTTTTTCTGAGGGATCCGTCTATGTCGTAGGACCCGCTCGTATAACACCACCATACGGCTCTCATACATGCTCCGAATTAGCCGGGCCAACGTGGGTTCAGTGACTACTTCGTACTCGAGACAGATGTTTTCTAGGGAGTATGAGGAGTTGCCGGCATCTTTACCAGTTGCGCGAATCACACGGGAAGCGTCGTTAAAGGTCAACTCAATCTCCAGCCGATCACTAAGAGCAGATTGGTAGAAGGGCGCATGCGTTTCAAGCAGCTCAAAGTCTAGTGGTATGTAGTACCTGTTTTTGAAGGCCTTCGCGATGGCCACGTCTCTCGCATTGGCGAGGGGCAGAACAACAGCATCCGCTGCACCAACACGCGCCTTGGTCACATTCATGCCGGTACTTGTATCGATGCCTTGATACACAGCGCTCGCCCGCTCCGATTGGCTCTTCCAAAGATCCAGATAGACGTTGTAGACGTCACTGTCCACAAGAGAGAAGACTTCATTGCCCGATAGCCTGACGGTCAGCTTTTGAACCAGTGCTCGGCCGAGGTTCTGGACCACGGACCGGTTGACATCAGGGGAGCTGAGGTCGACATTGAATGCCAGCCGCACCGACCCAGGCACGATAACATCGTGTGCACCGAGATTGGGAAAACGAACTAGTAACTGCTGCTTCGGACCGATCGTAGAAGGATTGTTGGTCACGATTATCGTTTGCCGCAATCCTTTCACACCGAGCGGCTCCCGGAGACGGCGGTAAGGGTTAAGCTTACGACCATATGCACTTGAAGACATGGCTAGTTGTTTATTATTGCTTTGTAGCAATATCTAATATGGATAGAGTTGAGCTGACTGATTTTGGTGGTGAAGAGGGGAGGCCTGAAACGGGCGAGGAAGAAGAGACAGGCTTCATCGACGACGATTTTGATGTCGATAATCCCCGCATTGTTAATACCGAGTGGCCGTCACAGGGGGAGACGTCACAGGGGGAGACGTCACAGGGGGAGCGCAACTTATTCATAGAACTAGAAAACAGCGCTATTAACGACTATTTTAAAAGGGTGGAGAAGATGTGGGGTATCAAACCTATAACTGGTATAGATTATACAAAAATTCGTTTGGGTCGCCGGAATGCTCTCTATGTTAACCACCAAAGGATTACACAGTATGATAATGGCATGCCGTTAGCTGTGAATAACCTCAGAGTGAGTACCAGAGAGGTATTGGGGTTTGTGGACAAAATACCACCAAAGGTTGTCACCATCCTTGAGGAGACTGCTAGTGATCTGGCGGAGGAAGAAGCTGCTCTAAGTGGTGCAGATATTCAGGCTGTCCCACAAATAGCTTCAAATGTTGGCAACATCTTAGAACGGGCTATGTCGAGTCCAGAAGTGCAGCGGGTTTTAGAAACCTCACACGTAGACCAATACCTGGGAGAGAAAGGCTTACCTCCAGTGAGAGAACTCCGGGGGCTCATGGCGCTTGACAAAGCGGTGACAACGATTAAAGGTAAACTCACAAACTATCTGGTTATTCTCGACCAGCAAGATAAAGAGGTCGCCATAAGGCGGCGGAAAATGTTGATAGCACCCAATGAGGAGAGTAGGGACTTTCAAGAGCAAAAGATTGCCGATATTGAAGAAGCTAAGAAGAGGCTTTTAATAGAGGTCGCTGAGTTACACGAAGACTTACGCACCCAATTCAGTCGGATCCGTGAAACCATTCATCGGGTGGTCAATGAAGACACCACACTGGGTGCGAGGCTGCGGACTCTGTTCCGAGAGCAGGGTATCACCATAGCGAGCATTCTCACAGCGATCGGCCTCTTAATTTCCACTATCACCCTAGCCATTACTGGTGGTGGTGGTCCTACGCCACCTATCCCACCACCTGGCCCGCCACCTGGCCCTGGGGCTAAGGCATGGATTCGGCAGAAACTGAAAGACCTAGCGAGCCTTCTAGCCAGGCTAGCTGGTAAGGCTGCGGAGGCACTCCCAGGAATCATAGGCGGTATTATCTCCTGGCTTCTTAACTTCTTGAGTAAGGGTGTGGGATGGCTGGCTGGAAATCTCTGGGCATTAGTGGTTGCACTCGGTGGCTTGCTGCTGCTGGCTATCAGAGAGCGGCTAATTGCGGTGAACAAACCATAGGACCACTAGACCGACTGCGACACCCCCAGCAATGAGTGCTATCTTTTCATTTTGATGCTGCAGCCCAGCTGCCTTATCAGCTATGCTAGTGGTCGGCAGCGCTGGCTGAGCAATGCTGGGCAGCTCTACCGTCGGCTGTGCAATGGTGGGCAGCTTAGGGGCATTAATGGTTGTATTCAGGCCACGCTTTAGGCCTGGCTCTGCGACGACGATCATGTTGTTATATCCAGCTATCTGGCCAATGCGGAGCAGCATGTCGCTGGGGGCCATATACAACCCCGTTCCAAAGACATAATTAACTTCTGAGCTCGCGTTTTGTAGCACATCCTGATATCTTTTGATGGCCGCCGCGAGATCGACGGGCGCAGAGATGGCGTCTTCTACTAATACCAGGAAATGCTTCTGGGCATCAAACGCCGTTCCGGTTCCCAGAATTCGTGTTCTAGTCTGAGCCTGGGCCCCTAAGATGGCCCACACATAGGTTCGAATGCTGTCATTTATTCGCTCAACACCGGGGCGTGTGAAGCCCTGTGACTTGTTAAGAATGAAAGCCTGCCAGCCAGAATCAGCGTGAATATCGTCTTGTGAGATATAATCTATGTGTAGTATGTCATTTGTGGTTTGTTGTGTGAATGAATGGCGCTTTGGGTCATATACACCATCATGTCCATCAGGCAGGACGCGATAACCAGTGTTCGTCCAGTAAATGTATACACTCCCCAACCCGTTATTCCTCCCGAGCCGTCTCCAGTTATCATTCTGGGGAATTCCAAATTCCGCGCATATACGCTGATAGGCTCTTACATCGTAGGGATTTTCAAAGGCGTTCCAACCCTGGTCTTGTGGTAGAGCCACACGCATCTCTTTGAGGATTCGACGAATCTGGTAGTAGACATGGAATATGAAGACGGCTCGCGTTAGTGGGTCAGGGCCGGACAGATGCTCCTGCGCGGACACCCCACACCCCGCCGTGGCACACCATACTGCGAAGTTGAGTTGGTTTTGCCAGAATTGCATCGGATTGCTGTACCAGGCTTGCACGATCTGGTCTGACTCCACGTATGGCAACCGGTATTTTTCAAACATGTTGGGGAACTGTGTTGGAAAGGCTCCTTGGAGGTTGACCTGTATGTCCAACTTTGTGAGATCCTTTATTTGTGCAAACGGGTATACCCCACCCGTCGGGTATTTGGCGTCCTTATTGAACTCGTAAGCAGTCATTATTATTAGCTGTGCTAATATGTTTTTCACACTTAGCAACGTCCAACATGGGGAACCCATCCCCCTCAACCCGGTCCTAGACAATCGCGATGGTGACCTAGAGGTGGCTATCGTGGAATTGTTGTTCTACCCCGCGTGGGTTAATATTTCCGCGAAGCTGAAAAACAATTGGTTCAAACTTGATGATGAAGTTGTTACTATCCCCGACGGGTATTATGATGTCTGTGCTCTTAACAAACAATTCTTTGAGCCACGGAAGCTCTCTCTTTCTCTCAACCCCGCAACAGGCCTTGTAAGTCTCAGTGGTATAAAATCGGGGGTGGCCTTAGGGTTCGGAGGGCTAGGTGGGGTTCTTGGTTTCGGCATAGACTACAGAAGTGAGCGGTTCAATGAGGTGTTTACATTCCATGCGGAGAAGTTTCCTAAACTTATCATATATAAGGAGTTGTACATTCATCTCGAGGGCCTATCATCATATGAAAACCGTCATAATTCGCTTCCCTCCACACTCCTCCGGGCTGTACCTGTTAAAAAAGAGGAATGTAATCAAGGGAGACATGAGATTTTCTCTGTGCCTCATTATAAAAGGCTAGAAACTGGAACGGTAGGGGGAATAAGACTTTCGGTCCTAGATGAAAAGGGTAACGACGTGCCACTGGCATATCTAAGCTGCGTACTTCACATCAGACATGGTTGCTCCGTTGGGTATTTACCATCCTTATGAACTCGTAAATTATTACACATGCTAATATGTACATCACATTAACCAACATCCAGCGTGGGGAACCCATCCCCCTCAACCCGGTCCTAGACAACCGCGATGGTGACCTAGAGGTAGCTATCGTGGAATTGTTGTTCTACCATGCGTGGGTTAATATTTCCTATAAGCTGGGCAATAATGAGTTATGGGTGGAGGGTAAAAAGATTGTTATCCCCGATGGGTACTACGACGTATGTACCCTCAACAAGCAATTCTTTGAGCCTCACAAGTTTTCTCTGACACTGAACCCCGCAACTGGTCTTGTAAGCTTCAATGGTGCACATGACGCCGATATAATGGGAGTAGGCTTATCCTACACTCTTGGGGGATCTGAGTGGGACTTGTATGATACCAAGATTGTTGGAAAAGAGTTTCCCAGACTCCTCTTATATAAGGAGTTGTACATTCATCTCGAGGGTCTATCATCATATGAGAACCGTCATAATTCTCTTCCCTCCACACTCCTCAGGGTTGTGCCCGTTCAAAATGTGGAATGTAATCAAGGGAGACACGAGGTTTTCTCTGTGCCTCGTTATAAGAAGTTGGAGACAGGAACTCTAAACGATATTAGACTTTCAGTCTGTGATGATAAAGGCAAAGCTGTACCGCTGGCATATCTAAGTTGTGAACTCCACATCAGAAAACACAATGGCTGATTCAGAAGGTCCAGGAAGGCATCGCCCAAGAGCATGCTCTACCCTAACCTTTGCTGATTTGGCCGACACTATTGGGTGGCGGGAGCCGGGTCATAACTACAAGATCTATGGCCTCCAGCTCACTCCCCAGGGGGTCTATGCTCGTGCCGCCATAGACCATCCCGACGACGATGACTGGGATCTGCAGCTTGAGCTTCGCACGGGATATACTCACCTCGAGCCCAATGGGATACTTATCAGGTTAACTAACATGGGCAAGGTGTTTGTGAGTTATCAGGCCTGCAGGACAGTCACACGCCCCAACAAGTCTCCTGTTGTGACCTACCAGTCATTTCTGAAAATGCAGTGCGCCAGGGCTCTCTTCTATGCCGTATCGGTGACTGAGGCTAAAGTCCAGGGGACTAAATATTGTCTGAAGGCTGTTACAGATTGTAAAGCTGACCTTGATATGCTAGGTAAGCCTCCTAAGGAGTCAACCATCTATCTCGAGTTAGTTATTGGGCCTGTGGCACAGACAGAGTTAGCCCCAGTCCTTCCTGGGGTCTCTATTAAATGGAGTGCGTCATCACTCCCCAGGCATGTTGCTCTCGTCATTACTTCCGCGGCCGACGGAACGTGGGCGGCCCGGGCAACAGAGACGGACATTATAGTAGAGCTCGGTGAGGTTGCGGTAGATGAAATCATTTTTACTACCGTTACTGCTTTTGTCCGGCTTTTGTTCACTACAGGGTCGATTAGCACCGTTCGCATTGAACATTTAATATCTCAGTTGAAGAAGTAGGTTTGACGCGCAAAGAATAATGTCGCTCTATCCTACAATCGATACTAGTGACGGCGGTGCCTATCGTATTCAAGAGCTTACCCGTCTTCGGAAGTCTCTGGAAGATGAAAGGGACAAACGGGCTGCACTGTATAAAAAATATCGGCGTGCCGTTAATGCATTAGACGCTGTGGACAGCGCGATGCTGGCGGCTAGCCTTGGTATGGGGGTGGGGGGTGTTGGGCTTCTTACCACCGTTATCGCTGCCCCTATAGTTGTCGGGCTCGAGATAGCTGCCCTAGCTTGTGGAATCATGTCCGCTGGGAGCAAGCTAGCGTCCCGCAAACTAACATCAAAAGCTAAGAAGCATGATGAAATTTGCACTCTGGCGACGGCTAAGCTTTCTAGTATAGCCGACCTTGTTTCAAAGGCTTTGGATGATGGGAGAATTTCAGACGTGGAGTATAAAATAATTACAGCTGAAGAAAATAAATTTCACCAGTTGAAAAAAGATATTCGGAGCAAGGCGCCGGCGGATCTGGACGAAGAGACAAAAAAATCTCTCATTCTGAAAGGCCGAGACGCGGCACGGGCAGAATTCGTCAAAGCTTTAGGGTCGAAATAACCTGTATACACGATCAGGACAGTTTGGAACCACCCCCCTACTCCACTGAATGATCCGCCTCTGGATTTCAGTAATGCGCGGAAGGATATACTCCTCAGATAAACAAGGTGTGTATGAACATTTTTTCTCTCCCGCGTGACACGGTTGCTCGCAATGGTGGTTGGCCGACGAAATTTGCGCTAAGTCACACCTATAGGCCCTCTGGGCTATATTGAGGATCTAACTTCACCCCTTTATAGAGTAGCAGTTTGATTCCAGTCGTCTTTTCAAACTTCCAAACCATCCTATGAAGTGCGTCTAGTGTGCAACGCTCACACATCTCATATGGTTTCCTAACACCCCTCTCACAGAATATACACTCTTCTATCACCTCGCCCCGCTTTGCCTCATGCCAAGAACAATAAAGGCCGATGGTTGGGCGGCCGCAATGATGTTCTTTGCCGAGCTTCGGCCACTCACATCCATAGGTCTCCATCTGTATGTGCCCAATAAGTCAGCCTCTAATTCGACGCGCCCTAATATTTTTCAGATATAACACCATAACGAAGAAAAAGCCGCCTAAACCATCACGCGAATTTAAAAAAAAAAAAGAATTAAAAAAAATGCAAAAGTCGGCTTTGTGATTCGTTCCCCCACCCCTCTCAGAGGATGACAACAACCCGGGTTTTTATGCACACAACTTGCCATCCTCCGAGAGATGTGAGGTGTGTTGGTTAAACCACATGTATAGAGATTAGGCGACCCCCTTGTTGGTTGCTAATCGAAACGAAATACTAGCGAAACCTAGAAGGTGCCCGCATCCGCACTACGGCAGCCTAGAATATTGAATGGAAACCCGGGTTTGAGCATGCAAACCATTCAATTTCTAGACCTGCTGAGTGTGATGTGGTTTAACCAACTTGACCACGCCACCGACCGAAGTAACACCAACATTTTGTGGTTATATATCACTATTAAAATATGTAGTATACATTTGTATATAATTTTGTACATACATTTGTATATAATTTTTTTGTACATACAATGTTTTTTTTTCAATGTATGTTATAAAAAAGCAAAGAAATTAATAAAAGCTTATAAAAGTATATCACTGGCTCAACGCGCATTGATTAACTTCCACGTCACTTGTTAGCGGGGGAAATAAGCGTGCTGTGTGTAGCACATTCTGTTAACGAACGTGTGGTGGTAAAAAAAATAGCCCGCCGTTTTTTTTGAGCTTTGTGGCTGCAGTGATATATCACACCGGCTTGTGTTGGGAGATATGACAGCTTTTCCAAAATATGTCTGAGTAATATATCGTGGCGGGCGGCTCGGTCGCCATGCGTGCGCTCCGGGATACAGAGGACGGCCCGGTCGGGCGGTCGCGCCCCGGGGCCCTGGGGGGTGGGGCCCCCGGGGGTTGGGTCCCTAGGGGGCTTTCTTTTGGCGCTCCTGTAGTGCCCCGACCCTTTTGGTCCCCGGGGGCTTTCTTTTGGCGCTCCTGTAGTGCCCCGACCTTTTTGGCCCCAAACCCCCAATTGACATCTACTTTCGTAGGATAAAAAAAGATCATTTCAAAAATTTGATTGTAGATAATTCAAACAGTACAAATATATGGAAGGCTATTAACTTGCTAACCAATAAGAAACGCCCTACAGAATCAGCAATACCAAATTCTATAACATGCGATGAATTCAGTTGGTTCTTTCAATCAGAAATAGTGAATCTAAAGTCTTCAATACCAGACTCATCGTGTAATTTAAGTTCACTGGCATCATTCTGTGAGGAGAAGTGCACCAGAAATATTCCCGATGAGATTCCTTTAATGTCTGTTGCAGACGTTTATAAATATCTCTTGAACCTCAAATCAACAAACTCACACGGCCTAGATGGTATCAGTAATAGAATTCTTCGTTGTGCTGCACCAGTCATTAGTGAGTCCTTAACGTTCATATATAACCAGTGCCTGGCCAAAAACTACTTTCCATCTGCTTTTAAAATTGCTAAAGTGTTTCCGCTAATTAAAAATGGCTCAATCGATAATAGCGTTTTGGGTAATTATAGACCTATTTCCTTATTATCGTCGCTATCAAAACCACTAGAAAAACACATTCATAAAATAACGTTACACCATTTAATTAACAACGATCTAATAATTAACAGTCAATCTGGGTTTCGACCTAAATATTCTTGCCATAGTGCTCTAACAAAAATGACCGATAACTGGCACTTAAACATCAACAACGGTAGAATTTGTGGAGCGGTGTTTGTAGACTTTAAAAAAGCTTTTGATATGGTAGATCACGATATTTTAATTAGAAAACTAAAGCAAATGAAGACAAGCACCAACATGGTGAACATAATTACGTCATTTCTATCCGACAGGCAACAAGTCGTGTCCTTCAACAACTGTCTATCAAGACCCACACAGCTTAATATTGGTGTGCCTCAGGGCTCAATACTAGGTCCGCTGCTTTTTGCAGTTTATATTAATGATCTTCCTTTATATATCAATACAACTTGTGATCTATTTGCAGACGACTGTACTATATATACTAGTCAAGAAAACCGTAGTGAATTAGAGAATTCTTTACAAAAGGAACTTGATAATCTTACTAGATGGAGCAATGAAAACCGCATGAAAATTAACATCGGCAAAACCAAATCCATGCTAATAACGACCAGACAAAAACTACAGACACTAGCCATAACTGGATCACCGCTCGAACTCCGCATGGGCACGTTACCTATAGTTAATGTGACTGAACATAAAACACTAGGGCTTTTAATAGACAGCCATTTGAACTGGAGCTCTCATGTTCACGCTCTTACCAAGAAAATAGCACAAAAAGTTTACCAACTTGCTAAAATTCAGCACTTCCTGGACGAAAGCACACGAAAAATATTCTATACATGCTATATCCAATCACATCTCGATTACTGTTCCACAGTTTGGGATGGTTGCCCTAAATCTAATTTAAAACGACTATGTTCTCTACAAAACCGCGCTATTCGTCTGGTTTCTGGCATAAAGCACGTTGAAAGTAATAATTTGTACAGACATCTAAGACTTCTACCACTACAAAAGCGCTTCCTTTTCAACAAAGCCAAATTAGTGAATACAATTATATCTCAAAATGCCCCAGAGTATCTTCTGCCGCTGATTCAATCTAATGCAATGAACAGCAAGCGCCTAAATTTGTTACATGTCTCAAAGCCTAGATTGGACCTATACAAAACATGTTTTGCCTATTCTGGTGCTCACTTATGGAATCATCTGCCTCCAGATCTGAAAACTCCAATGAGTCCCTACACATTTAACCGAAAACTCTTTCAATACTTAATCCATACCGACTATATGCCACCATAATTCATTTACTGGTAAAATTGTTCAGTATAATTGTTCATTATAATTGTTCACTATATATGTGTGTGCGTGTGGGAGCGAGAGAGAGAGAGAGAGAGAGAGAGAGAGAGAGAGAGAGAGAGTGGGTGTCAGAGAGAGGGAGAGAGTGAATGCGTGTGTGCATGCGTGTGTGTGGAGAGAGTGATTGAGCGAGAAATGGTGGGGGAATGTGTCAGTGCATGCATTCGTACGTGTATGTGTGAGAGTGAGTGAGGGAGTGTGTGCGTGCGTGCATGCGTTCATGTGTACGTGTATGTGTGAGAGAGTGTGATTGAGAGAGTGAGTGTGTGTGTGTGTGTAGGATTGTGTGTTAGAGAGTGAGACAGTGGGAGAGTTGATGTGTTAGTGTGTGTGTGTGAGCGCGCGAGCGCATGCGTGTGAGTGTGTGTATACGAAAGAATACAGAGAGAGAGAGAGAGAGAGAGAGAGAGAGAGAGAGAGAGAGCTGAGCAGATGCATGTCATGTAACACGCATGTTATGTAACACGCGAATCCATATGTTTGTGTATTCTCATCTGTCATATTACCAGTTAAATACCAATTGATTATCATGCATAATATAAACTCATGTTCATTACTGTAGTTTGAGTGAGAGAGTCAGTGAGTGTGAATGAGAGACAGAACGAGTGAGCGTGAGAGTGAAAGAATGAGCGGGAGAGTGAATGTGTGTGTGTGTGTGTGTGTGTGTGTGTGTGTGTGTGTGTGAGAGAGAGAGAGAGAGAGAGAGAGCATCACTATTTTTACGTCACATACATTTTATGTACACATTTTTCTCCATGTTTAACATTTTTATGAGACTGCTCATGACAAGTGTCAGTGAATGTGTGTGAGTAAAGTGTGGGAGTTTTTTCATACTAGTTTCAATACTATCGTGAGACATTTTGTATGTGTCTAGATGTGAGGAAGTGTGACTGTATGTGGAGGATGTGTGTGAGTGTGGGAATAAGTGTGGGTGGGGGTGCGTGGGTGGGGGTATGCGTTTGGATGGGTTGGGTATGTGGGTAGTGGTATTTGTGGGTGTTGGTGGGATGTGTGGATGGATGTGTGGGGGTGAAAGTAGGGGTGTTGGAATGGGTGTGGGGGATGTGTGTATGCGTGGAGGATATGTGTATGGGAAGGATGCGGGGGATGTGTGTTTATGTGGGTGGAGATGTGTGGATGGTTTGAGGAAGTATGTGTGGGAGGCGGGGTTGTGTGGATAGGGGATTGTGTTGGGTGGATTGGGGATGCAAGGGCGGGTGGGGAGATGTGTATGGTGTGTGGGTTTGAGATATGTGTGCGGTGTGTTGGTGGGGGATGTGTGAATGATGTGTGGGTGGAGGGTATGTTTGTGGTGGTATGGGTGGAGGATAGTGTGTGGTGTGGGGGATGTGTGTGATGGGTGCGGGGAATGTGCGTATGGGTGGGGTATATGTGTGGGTGAGTAGGGGATTGTGGTTGTTGGTTGAAGTATGCGGGTGTGTGTGGGTGGGAGATGTGTGTGTGGATGGGGAATGTGTGGGTGGGGTGGGGGGGGGTGTGAGTGGCTTAGGGATGTGTAGGTGGGTAAGGGAGTTGTATGTGTTGGGGTGGGATGTGTGAGTGGGTGGAGGATGTGTGTGGGTAGGGTATTGTGATCGAGAGATGTTTGGTTGGGGGTGGGTGGGTGGGGGTGTGTGAGTGCGTAGTGGAGGATGTATGCGTGAGTGAGTGTGTTTGGTGGACGGGTAGGGAATGCGTGTGTGGGTGGGGAGAGGTATGTGGTGTGTTGGTTGGGGATATTGTGTGAGTGAGGTATGTGTGTGTGGGTGGGGGATTTTTGTGGTGTGTGAGTGGGGGTATGTGGGGTGGATGGGTTAGGGTATCTGTGTGGGTGTGGGTGGGAATATTGTGTGGTATCTGGATGGGGGATATGTGTGTGGTGTGTAAGTGGGGATGTGTTGGTGAGGGATATATGTGTGTGTGGTGCGTGGGTTGGGAATAGTGCGTGGTAGGGGGTGTATGTGATGTGCGGGTGGGGGATTGCGTGGTGGGGGTTTAGGTTAAGGCATGTGTGGGTGGGTGGAAGTTGTATATGTGGGTGGTGGGGTGTGTGTGTGTGGATTGGGGATGTATGGGTGGTTAGGGAGGTGGGGATGTGTGTGTATGGTTTGGGGATGTGTGAGTGAATGTGCGATGTGTGGGTTGGTGGGGGATTGTGTGCATGGGTGGGGAATATGTTGTCGATGGAGATGTGGCTAAGGGATGGGTGGTTTGAGGTGTGGTTGGGGAGAGGATGTGTGGGTTAAGATGTGGATGGGCGTGGGATGTGTGGGTTGGTGGGGGAATGTTTGTGGGTGGCGAGTGTGTTTTGGTTGGGGGATCAGGTGAGGGCAGTGTGGGGGGGATGGGTCGGTTGGTGGGGTATGTATGTCTCCTTGGTGTGCGTGTGTGTGGGTAGGTGGGGGTGTTTATGTGTCCCTTGGTGCGCGTGTGTGTGGGTAAGTGGGGTTGTGTGGGTGGGGTGATGTATGGATAGGTGGGAGATGGGCTTCATAACATGGTAATTAGCCTTGTTTATGTTTACAACATTCATTTCACAATGTTTATTTTTCTTCCTATGTAAATGTATAATGCTCTTGATGAACGAAAGACGAGTGATTGAAAGGGCCGAATGTAAGACGGGCCTGCGCGCCCAATTTGTGACCCTAATAAAGTTGATTTGATTTGATTTGATTTGATTTGTTGTGCATCTTCCATCTGATGTTATAAATGCCCCTAGGTATCAAAAATTATCAACTTGGTTAAGGATTTTCCCTTCTATTTCTATGTCACATTTTGGTGTCACCATTTTCTTTGATATTACCATTGTTACTGTTTTCTTGATATTCAAGGAGAGTCCTTTCCTTGCACTCTCTGTTACTACAACGTCTAATAATTGTTGTAGGTCTGTTGAATTATCCGCCACCAATACTGTGTCATCTGCATAGCTTATATTATTTATATTATAACCTCCAACTAGTATTCCTGGCATCTCTTTGATCTCTCTCATTATTACTTCGCTATACAGGGAGAAAAGATCTGGTGACAAGACACACCCTTGTCGTACTCCTAGCTTTATCTGTTCGTAACTACCCTCTTTATTTCCCATTTTAATTGCTGCTAATTGGTTCCAGTAAATATTCTTTATTATTCTTAAATCTTTTCCATCAGTGTTGATATCTTCCAACATTTTAATCAGTTCATCATGTTTTACTTTATCAAACGCCTTAGTATAATCTATGAAGCACAAATATATGTCTCTCTGTTTCTCTATTGACCTTTCTATTAGTGTCCGTAATGTATAAATTGCATTGTTTGTGCCCTTTCCTTCCACAAATCCATACTGTTCTTCACTAATTTCCATTTTTATTTTCTTTTTGGTTCTTCTCATTATGATTCTGAGTAGTAGCTTAGTGATATGGTTTATAAGGTTAATTGTACGAAAATCTTCACAATCAATTGCTCCTGGTCTTTTTGGTATAGCTATAAATACAGATTTCAGCATATCACTGGGTAAATATCCACAGCTGTAAATATCATTCAACATTTTGGTTAATATATCTACTCCAAATTCTCCCAATGCTTTAAGTTTAACCAACTTTCTTTAGCCTTCCCACATTTATCTTTTATTTCTTTATTTATCTTAGCATATTCTTGTTTGTCATTTTTACTCTGTTTTCTTTTGTCCATCAGTTTAAGATATCTTCATTCATCCATTTTTTCTTAGCTATTTTGCCTCTCTCCGGTAATACTTCTTTGCTAGTTTGATTAATGGAGTCCCTTAACATTTCCCATTGTTCATCTATACTCTGTATTTTAGTTATTGCATTGTACCTATTTTTCACAGTCACTCTGTATTGTTCTTGCATTTCTTTATCTATTTTCAGAACCTCTTTATTAAGTCTCATGTTCTTAACCATTTTTTCCCCTCTCTTTAATCTTACTTTTATTTGTCCACATAGTGGTACATGATCACTATTACAGTCAGCACCAGGCATTGTCTTTACATTAATTTAATTAAAGCATTTCTAAATCTTTTATTAATTAGTAGTCAATTTGGTTGCGTATTTTCTTATCAGGGCTTATCCATGTGTACAGTCGTCTTTTATGGTGTTTAAACCATGTGTTTCCAATTATCATATCATTGATATTTGCCCATTCTATTAGCTTTTCCCCTCTTTCATTTCTTGTACCTAAACCATAATTCCCCACTACATCCTCCATTTTTCCCTTTCCTACTTTTGCATTAAAATCACCAAGTATTATCTTTATTTCTTGTGATCCAGTTTGAGCCATCGCCATTTCTATTTCGTCGTAAAAGTGTTGTATTTCTTCATCACTACTGCTTGCTGTTGGTGCATATACTTGTATAATATTTATGTCTATTGGTTTGCCTTTGATTTTTACTATAATAACTCTATCTGAAATACACCAGTATCCATTAATTGACTTGGCTGTTTTTTCGTCTAATATTATTCCTACACCTTTTTCATGTGTATCCCCTCCAGAATAAATTATTGCGTGATTGTCAGCTATAATTTTGCCCGATTCCTTCCATCTCATCTCACTAACGCCTAGTATATTCATTTTCATGCTATCCATCTCCCTTAGAACATTGGTCAACTTTCCTAGCTCATTTAATGTCCTAACATTCCATGTTCCTACTCTAAATTTATTTATTTTAGTTAAGATTTTGCCATCAGTAGCTGAATGATGGTCTGGTGTCACCTGTGGCTCATGACTGTCCCTACCGGACGAGGATGCCCTAAGACAGCCATTAACGTCCTTCAATCAATCAATCAATCATGTGCCATGACGGAAAGCGTGGGCGGTCATGACTCGCCATTTCACTCGATCACCAGTGTCGTGGGTCAGCTCAGTGTTCCTGTCTCGTCCATGCCATGTGGCCAAGCCATCCAGGTATTTTCCTCTCGGTCTTCCTCTTGGTCTGTTCCCCTCGATCTTGCCAGTTGTCACTAAGTTCTCCAACCCATTTCTTCTCATAACATGTCCAAAAAATTGTGACTGTCTACGTCTAATTTCTCTAATCAGTCTACGATGTTCATTTGTCTCCTGTAGTACTTGGTCATTGGTTTTTCTGTCTGTCCATGGTATTCTTTGCATTTTCCTCAGAAACCACATTTCTGCAGCCATCAGACGCTTTTCAGCTTGACTGCTCATTGTCCAAGTTTCACATCCATACAAAAGAACAGGCTCTATGTATCCCCTCAACACTCTTTTTCTCGTTTCAATTGACATCTTTTTATTGGTCAGAATGTTTTTCATCTTGCTAAAGGCTATTTTCGCCATGGCGATTCTTGTTCTAATCTCTTCAAGGCACTTCACTAACTTTGATATATGTTTTGCCATGAAGTCTTGGGAAGATAATGTGGTGGTTTCCCCTTGACTTCCACATTCACATGGTGGTCTTTTTACCTCTGCCTTTGACAGCCATTTCCGACTGTAAGGACAAGTGAGTGCCCTGCTCTGCTCAGCTGCAGAGTTGTCCACTTATTCCGGTGGATACTCGGTCACAAACATATTTAATTAATATTATTTAATATTTTAATTTACATTATAATGTGTATAGCGAGGGGACATAACTTCTAATTGCATTGCTATATATGTAAAATTGTTGCATATTTTTCAATAGGTGGACCTTTTCGCTACAGTTATCTACAGGCATATGCGTTATAATCCTCCTCCCTCCTCCTCCTCCCCTCCTCCTCTTCCTCCTCCTCCATCTCCTCCTCTCTCATCCTCCTTCTCTCATCCTCCTCCTTCTCTCCCTCATCCTCCCCTCCTGCCTTCCTCCTCCCCTCATCCTCTCCTCCTCTCTCATCATCCTCCTCCCCTCCTTTTCCCCCTCACCCTCTCTCATCCTCCTGCTCCTCCCACTACTCCTCCTCCTCCCTCCCCCTCCTCCTCCTCGCTCCCCTCCCCCTCCTTCTCCTCACTCAACCTCCTCCCCCTCCTAATCCTCTTCCTCCTCCCTTCCTACTCCCCCTTCCTCATCCTCCTCCCCTCCTTCTCCATCTCCTCCCCCTCCTCATCTCATCCTCTTCCTCATCCCCTCTTCCTCTCTCATCCTCCTCCCCCTCCTCATCTCATCCTCTTCCTCATCCCCTCTTCCTCTCTCATCCTCCTCCCCCTCCTCCTCCCATCCCCTCCCCTCCTCCTCCCCTCATCCTCCTCTTCCTTCTCCTATTCCAATTCCCCCTCCTCCTCCCCTTCTCCTCCCTCCACTGCCCCCCTCCTCCCCTACTCCTTCCCCCTCCTCCTCCCTTCCTCCTCCCCTCCTCCTCCTACCCCTCATCCTCCTACCCCTCCTCCTCTCCTCCTCGCCCCCTTCCTCCTCCCCTCCCCCTCCTCCTCCCCTCCTCCTCCTCCCCTCCTCCTCCCGCTCGCCCTCCTTCATCCTCCCTCCTCCTTCTCCTCCCCCTCCTCCTCCCCCTCCTCATCCTCCTATTCTTCCTCCTCCTCCCCCTCCTCCTCTCCCTCCTCCTCCCCTCCTACGCCCTCCTCCCAACCTTCTCCTCCACTCCTCCCCCTCCATCTCCTCTTTCTCCTTCTCCACCCCCTCTTCTTCCTCCTCTCTCCTCCACCTCCCCCTCCTCCTCCCCTCCTCCTCCACATATTCCCCGTTCTCCTCCTCCTCTTCCCCCTCCTCCTCCCCTTTTCCCCTCCTCTCCTCCTCCCCTTCCCCATCCTCCTTCTCCTCTCCTCCTCCCCTTCTCCTCCCCCTGCTCCCCTCCCCCTCTCCTCCTCTTCCCCTCCTCCACCCTCTTCCTCTCCTCCACCCTCTTCCTCCCCTCCTCCGCCCCCTCCTCCGCCCCCTCCTCCTCTCCCTCCTCCCCCCTCCTCCTCCCATCTTCTCCCCCTCCTCCTCCTCTTTATTTTTCTTCTGCTGCCTTATAATATATAATGATACAATCTTTAAGGAAGTTTCAAAGTTTTCATATAAATAATGCATCTATTTTAAATACATGAAAATTTTCTTACTCATATTTATATTTCTCTTCGACATCTGAACAGTCATCCCGGCATTTATGCGTTTTCGTGATATCTTGGTAAGTTCAATAGTTTCAGATTGCCCTATTTAGTTATTGGGATGAAGATTGTTCTCTTCCAATCTGTTCGCCATATTTCCGGTAACGGGAACTGTAGCTTATATGACTACTTATATGAATTTAATGAGATGCTCTCCACCAGGGACTGGGCGAAGTCGGGCCGGGTCATCTTTTTTTGGAACGGGAACGAGAGCAGGGGTCGAATATGAATTAAATGACCTTTGCCTTGCCAGGGGCTGGGCAAAGCCGGGCCAGGCTTCTTATTTGGGAACGGGAGCAGGGGCTGAATATGAATTAAATGAGATGTTTCCTGCCAGGGGCTGGGCGAAGCTGGGCCAGGTCAGACAGACAGACAGATAGTCATGAACGGGAACGGGAGCTCATATGACTTCTTATATGATTTAAATGAGATGCTCCCCACCAGGGGCTGGGCGAAGCCGGGTCATACAGACAGAAAGACTGACAGATAGATAGATCCCCGACAGGGACTGGGCAAAGCCGGGCCGGGTCAGCTAGTCTATATCTATATATATATAAAAGAGAATCTCCGTCTGTCTGTCTGTATGTGTGTCCTTTATGCGTTCGCGAACGGTCCATCTGATTGAGATGAAATTTTCTACACGTCTTCCTCTCATTCTCGCGCTGCCAACTGTCATAGTTTGTTATTAGTGTACAAACATGTTTTCTTATTATTACTTAATATTTAATTTACATTATAATGTATATATAGCGAGGGGACATAACTCCTAATAGAATTGCTATATATGTAAAATTGTTGCATATTTCTCAAATAGGTTAACCTTTTCGCTGCAGTTATCTACAGGCATATGCGTTATAATCCTCCTAGCCCTCCTCCTCCTCCTCTCCCATCCTCCTCCTGCCCTCTTCCTCCTCCTTCTCCATCCTCCTCCTCCTCCCTCTTCCTCCTCCTCCCTCCTCGTTCTCCTCCTTTCTCCTCCTCCTCCTCCTCCTAATCACTCCTCCTCCGCCCTACTCCTCTCTCATCCTCCTCCCTCCTCCTCCCTTTTCCCTCATCCCTCCCTCCTCCTCGCCTCTCCTCCCTCTTCCTCATCCTCCCTCCTCCTCCCCATCCTCCCTCCTCACCCTCCTTCTCCCTCCGCCTCCTCCTCCTCCCTCTTCCTCCTCCCTCTTCCTCCTCCTCCTCCCTTCTCCTCCTCCCCATTCCTCCTCCTCCTACTCCCTCCTCCTCCCTCTTCCTCCTCCCTCTTCCTCATCCACTCCTCCTCCTCCATCCTCCTCCTCTCTGCATCTCCTTCCTCCTCCTCCCTCTTCCTCCTCCATCCTCCTCCTCCATCCTCCTCCTCTTTCTTCTTCCTCCTCATTCTCCCTCCTCCTTGCTCTCCTCCTCTCTCCTCCTTGCTCTCCTCATCTCTTCTCCTTGCTCTCCTCCTCCTAATCCCTCCTCCTTCCTCCTCTGCCACCTCCTCTGTCCACCTCCTCTCCTCCTCACCCCCTCCTTTTCCCCTCCTCCTCACCCCCTCATTCTCCTCCCCCTCCTCCCTTCTCCCCTCCCTCCTCCTCCTCTCTCCCCTCCCTCCTCTTCTTCTCCCTCCTCCTCCTCCCTCCTCCCTCTCCTTCCTCTCCTCCTCATCCTCCTCCCTCCTCTTTCTCCCTCCTCCTTCTCCCTCCTCCTCCTCCCCCTCCCTCTTCCTCCTCCCTCTTCCTCTCTCCTCCACCTCCCTCTTCCTCCTTCCCCTCCCTCCTCCTCCCTCCTTCTCCCTCCTTCTCCCTCCTCCTCACTCTTCCTCCTCCTCCATCCTCTTCCCTCTTCGTCCTCCTCCCTCTTCTTACTCCTCCCTCCTCCTCCCGCCTCCTTGTAATTGAGGAGGTAGGAGGACGAAGGAAGCTTCTGGAACGGGAGCAGTATAACGGAGCAACAGGACACGAACGCGACTGAAGGAACGCAGAAGCCAAGCAGTACATTCTGTCTGAGTTTATTACAGGAGACATGTTCATATAAAAAACGTAGCATATTACATAGATGTAGACTCACGTCCTGCCGGGCTGAGAAATTGGTGGTAACCAATATGTATCCTGCCTCTACGTCAACGCGTGAGCGTCCCTAGTTACTTAACTACCGGTTGCTCACGCGTGCATCAGCTACTAAACCCTTTTCCCCCTTTGCACGCCACCTAAACCCTCTACCAAGCCACTCTGTTATATTTCCTCTCTACCCTCAACGAGACGTTTCCTCAAAAAGTCTTAACTCCAAACTCACCCAACCTAAATCTACGACCCCCTAGTTATGCTTCAAGATGACTATCCGTTAAATCTATATTCTTACCCATCTTACCCCAAATAAACCAAACGCTATTCACCTTTACTTCTTCTTCGTTTCTATAAAATCACAAGCTCAACTCCTAATCACGAAAATCATATACCTCTATGCTGGAACTGACTTATATTCATTACTCCACAGTTCTTCTACTCCTATATCTCCACTACTCTACTACTTATGTCTTATAGCCACCCGCTATGACCTCCAACAATTCTTACTCTTCTTCTATTATTTACCGTGAACTTATACTTCTTCTTCATTCACTATCAACATTACACCGTAATTATTTCTTCTATATTACAACATCTTTATAATACACTTCCCAAGCAAACCGCTTACACATATGTCCATCGAAATCATTGGTATATAAACAAAAATTGAAGATTATCATGCGTTATGCAACATATCATACTCTCGCAAACATCAACAAAACAACACAGGATAGACAGAGAAATGGTTGGTGCGCACCAAGAAGATAGTAAGAAGTAGTCACATTTATCCTCCCTTGCACTCATAAAACTTTATAAAATAAAGTTTTAAAAAAAAAAAAAACGAATCATATAATCCATGAAAGTGATATGTTCTTCAATTTTGTTCATAGTAAATATTCTTGTTAAAAGTTACCTCGATCTAAAACTCCATCTTTTTATACTCTCACGATTAAAATTATTATTCTACTCTCTGACCTGTATCATTTGTGCTGCCAACAACAGCCAGTAAAATATGACTTCATGTCTGTATCTTCCCCCTTGTCTATACTATATTAGTATCCTTTATTTATAACACACCTTCCCAAACCTCCATGGCTTTCGATCCATGTTACAAAAAAATATTTTACTGTTTCTATATTATTTCATGCTGTAACAACAGCGTCCATACTTACTCCCCAAATACTGTGCTGACATATGTTTCATGCTGACAACCACAGCCCCCATTTTGAGTTAAACCAATCTCCCCCACAATCCAAACATGGCCTTCAATCCATGTGTTTCTATTAATGCTGACTAGCGCAGCATCTATTACAACCCCCACATCCTATTATAAACATCTCTGGCATTCATCGTTCATTTGTTATGAACGTATCTAATTTCGTTCTGGACCATTATGATATGTGCTGCTATCTACAGCCCCATCTATGGCCACCCCCAGTTAACTAAGCTTTCAAACATGGCCCTCACTCCATGTCTATCTAAACTTACCACTACTAACAATGCGAATATGTCTCTCTTTATAGTCTAAAGTCGTTTGCTTATTATTATCTGAACGAAGAATCCTATTACTTATTCAATAAGGCCCAGTCTTATTGATTTAAACTAACTCTTTACTCAGAGCAAAATAATAACAGTTTTTTTTTAAACAAGTCTTAACAGTCATCAACTTAATATACTGATTTTAAACAAGGCAAAATAACTGAAACCACAAATTTTGAGTCATTAAAAATCAAGCGTAATTTAAAACAGAACGCTTTCCCCCAAATTATTCCATCATCATCATTTATCCCCAACATTTTCAAAATAAATATACATAATAAAACAAGCATCAACTTAAATCAAGACAAAATTACTTAGTGTCATCTACCATTACCGGTCTCTTTTACGGACCGTTACTTTACATGTAAAAGAAGGAAAACACAACAAGTCATATCCTAAAATTAAATGGTATGTAACAGGCGAATCCATATGTTTGTGTATTCTCATCTGTCATATTATAAGTTAAATACCATTTGATTTTATCATGTATAATCTAAACTTATGTTCATTACTGTAGTTTGAGTGAGAGAGTGAGTGAGTGTGAATGAGAGACAGAATGAGTGAGCGTGAGAGTGAATGAGTGAGCGTGAGAGTGAATTAGTGAGAGTGAATGAGTGAGCGTGAGAGTAAATGAGTGAGCGTGAGAGTGAATGAGTGAGCGTGAGAGTGAATGAGTGAGCGGGAGAGTGAATGAGTGAGAGTGAATGAGTGAGTGGGAGAGTGAATGAGTGAGCGTGAGGGTGAATGAGTGAGCGGGAGAGTGAATGAGTGAGCGTGAGAGCGAATGAGTGAGCGGGAGAGTGAATGAGTGAGAGTGTCTGTGTGTGTGAGTGAATGAGTGAGAGTGAATGAGTGAGAGTGAATGAGTGAGCGTGAGAGTGAATGAGTGAGCGGGAGAGTGAATGAGTGAGCGGGAGAGTGAATGAGTGAGCGGGAGAGTGAATGAGTGAGAGTGAGCGGGAGAGTAAATGATTGAGCGGGAGAGTGAATGAGTGAGCGTGAGAGTGAATGAGTGAGCGTGAGAGTGAATGAGTGAGCGTGAGAGTGAATGAGTGAGCGTGAGAGTGAATGAGTGAGCGTGAGAGTGAATGAGTGAGCGTGAGAGTGAATGAGTGAGAGTGAATGAGTGAGAGTGAATGAGTGAGCGTGAGAAGGAATGAGTGAGTGTGAGAGTGAATGAGTGAGCGTGAGAGTGAATCAGTGAGCGGGAGAGTGAATGATTGAGCATGAGAGTGAATTAGTGGGCGTGAGAGTAAATGAGTGAGTGTGAGAGTGAATGAGTGAGCGGCAGAGTGAATGATTGAGCGGGACAGTGAATGAGTTAGCGTGAGAGTGAATGAGTTAGCGTGAGAGTGAATGAGTGAGAGTGAATGATTGAACGGGAGAGTGAATGAGTGAGCCGTAGAGTGAATGAGTGAGCGGGAGAGTGAATGAGTGAGCGGGAGAGTGAATGAGTGAACGGGAGAGACAGAATGAGTGAGCGGGAGAGTGAATGAGTGAGCGGGAGAGTAAATGAGTGAGCGGGAGAGTGAATGAGTGAGCGTGAGAGTGAATGAGTGAGCGGGAGAGTGAATGAGTGAGCGGGAGAGTGAATGAGTGAGCGTGAGAGTGAATGAGTGAGCGGGAGAGTGAATTAGTGAGAGTGAGAGTGAATGAGAGAGAAAGAGAGAGAGAGTGTGTGTGTGTGAGCGTACGCATGCGTGTGAGTGTGTGTATATGAAAGAATACAGAGAGAGAGTGAGAGAGAGAGAGAGAGAGAGAGAGAGAGAGAGAGAGAGAGAGAGAGAGAGCTGAGCAGATGCATGTCATGTAACACGCATGTTATGTAACACGCGAATCCATATGTTTGTGTATTCTCATCTGTCATATTATAAGTTAAATACCATTTGATTTTATCATGTATAATCTAAACTTATGTTCATTACTGTAGTTTGAGTGAGAGAGTGAGTGAGTGTGAATGAGAGACAGAATGAGTGAGCGTGAGAGTGAATGAGTGAGCGTGAGAGTGAATGAGTGAGCGTGAGAGTGAATGCGTGAGAGTGAATGAGTGAGCGTGAGAGTGAATGAGTGAGCGGGAGAGTGAATGATTGAGCGTGAGAGTGAATGAGTGAGCGGGAGAGTGAATGAGTGAGAGTGAATGAATGAGCGGGAGAGTGAATGAGTGAGCGTGAGGGTGAATGAGTGAGCGGGAGAGTGAATGAGTGAGCGTGAGAGCGAATGAGTGAGCTGGAGAGTGAATGAGTGAGAGTGTCTGTGTGTGGGAGTGAATGAGTGTGAGTGAATGAGTGAGCGTGAGAGTGAATGAGTGAGCATGAGAGTGAATGAGTGAGCGGGAGAGTGAATGAGTGAGCGGGAGAGTGAATGAGTGAGCGGAAGAGTAAATGGGTGAGCGGGAGAGTGAATTAGTGAGAGTGAATGAGTGAGCGGGAGAGTGAATGAATGAGCGGGAGAGTGAATGATTGAGCGGGAGAGTGAATGAGTGAGCGTGAGAGTGAATGAGTGAGCGTGAGAGTGATTGAGTGAGCGTGAGAGTGAATGAGTGAGAGTGAATGAGTGAGCGTGAGAAGGAATGAGTGAGCGTGAGAGTGAATGAGTGAGCGTGAGAGTGAATCAGTGAGCGGGAGAGTGAATGATTGAGCGTGAGTGTGAATGAGTGAGCGTGAGAGTGAATGAGTGAGCGGCAGAGTGAATGAGTGAGCGGGACAGTGAATGAGTGAGCGTGAGAGTGAATGAGTGAGTGTGAATGAGTGAGCGGGAGAGTGAATGATTGAACGGGAGAGTGAATGAGTGAGCGGGAGAGTGAATGAGTGAGCGGGAGAGTGAATGAGTGAGCGGGAGAGACAGAATGAGTGAGCGTGAGAGTGAATGAGTGAGCGGGAGAGTGAATGAGTGAGCGTGAGAGTGAATGAGTGAGCGTGAGAGTGAATGAGTGAGCGTGAGAGTGAATGAGTGAGAGTGAATGAGTGAGAGTGAATGAGTGAGCGTGAGAAGGAATGAGTGAGCGTGAGAGTGAATGAGTGAGCGTGAGAGTGAATCAGTGAGTGGGAGAGTGAATGATTGAGCATGAGAGTGAATTAGTGAGCGTGAGAGTAAATGAGTGAGTGTGAGAGTGAATGAGTGAGCGGCAGAGTGAATGATTGAGCGGGACAGTGAATGAGTTAGCGTGAGAGTGAATGAGTTAGCGTGAGAGTGAATGAGTGAGAGTGAATGATTGAACGGGAGAGTGAATGAGTGAGCGGGAGAGTGAATGAGTGAGCGGTAGAGTGAATGAGTGAGCGGGAGAGTGAATGAGTGAGCGGGAGAGTGAATGAGTGAACGGGAGAGACAGAATGAGTGAGCGGGAGAGTGAATGAGTGAGCGGGAGAGTAAATGAGTGAGCGGGAGAGTGAATGAGTGAGCGTGAGAGTGAATGAGTGAGCGGGAGAGTGAATGAGTGAGCGGGAGAGTGAATGAGTGAGCGTGAGAGTGAATGAGTGAGCGGGAGAGTGAATTAGTGAGAGTGAGAGTGAATGAGAAAGAAAGAGAGAGAGAGTGTGTGTGTGTGAGCGTACGCATGCGTGTGAGTGTGTGTATATGAAAGAATACAGAGAGAGAGTGAGAGAGAGAGAGAGAGAGAGAGAGAGAGCTGAGCAGATGCATGTCATGTAACACGCATGTTATGTAACACGCGAATCCATATGTTTGTGTGTTCTCATCTGTCATATTATAAGTTAAATACCATTTGATTTTATCATGTATAATCTAAACTTATGTTCATTACTGTAGTTTGAGTGAGAGAGTGAGTGAGTGTGAATGAGAGACAGAATGAGTGAGCGTGAGAGTGAATGAGTGAGCGTGAGAGTGAATGAGTGAGCGTGAGAGTGAATGCGTGAGAGTGAATGAGTGAGCGTGAGAGTGAATGAGTGAGCGGGAGAGTGAATGATTGAGCGTGAGAGTGAATGAGTGAGCGGGAGAGTGAGTGAGTGAGAGTGAATGAATGAGCGGGAGAGTGAATGAGTGAGCGTGAGGGTGAATGAGTGAGCGGGAGAGTGAATGAGTGAGCGTGAGAGCGAATGAGTGAGCTGGAGAGTGAATGAGTGAGAGTGTCTGTGTGTGGGAGTGAATGAGTGTGAGTGAATGAGTGAGTGTGAGAGTGAATGAGTGAGCATGAGAGTGAATGAGTGAGCGGGAGAGTGAATGAGTGAGCGGGAGAGTGAATGAGTGAGCGGGAGAGTGAATGAGTGAGCGGAAGAGTAAATGGGTGAGCGGGAGAGTGAATTAGTGAGAGTGAATGAGTGAGCGGGAGAGTGAATGAGTGAGCGGGAGAGTGAATGATTGAGCGGGAGAGTGAATGAGTGAGCGTGAGAGTGAATGAGTGAGCGTGAGAGTGATTGAGTGAGCGTGAGAGTGAATGAGTGAGAGTGAATGAGTGAGCGTGAGAAGGAATGAGTGAGCGTGAGAGTGAATGAGTGAGCGTGAGAGTGAATCAGTGAGCGGGAGAGTGAATGATTGAGCGTGAGTGTGAATGAGTGAGCGTGAGAGTGAATGAGTGAGTGGCAGAGTGAATGAGTGAGCGGGACAGTGAATGAGTGAGCGTGAGAGTGAATGAGTGAGAGTGAATGAGTGAGCGGGAGAGTGAATGATTGAACGGGAGAGTGAATGAGTGAGCGGGAGAGTGAATGAGTGAGCGGGAGAGTGAATGAGTGAGCGGGAGAGACAGAATGAGTGAGCGTGAGAGTGAATGAGTGAGCGGGAGAGTGAATGAGTGAGCGGGAGAGTGAATGAGTGAGCGGGAGAGTGAATGAGTGAACGGGAGAGTGAATGAGTGAGCGGGAGAGTGAATGAGTGAGAGTGTGTGTGTGTGAGTGAATGAGTGAGAGTGAATGAAAGAGAGAGAGAGTGTGTGTGTGGTGTGTGTGTGTGTATGTGTGTGTGTGTGTGTGTGTGTGTGTGTGTGTGTGTGTGGGACGCGCTGGCATCACTACTTTTACGTCACATACTTTTTATGTACACATTTTTCTCCATGTTTAGCCTTGTTTATGTTTACAACATTCATTTCACAATGTTTATTTTTCTTCCTATGTAAATGTATAATGCTCTTGATGAACGAAAGACGAGTGATTGGAAGGGCCGAATGTAAGACGGGCCTGCGCGCCCAATTTGTGACCCTAATAAAGTTGATTTGATTTGATTTGATTTGGTAACTAAACAATATGCATCCCGTTAACCACGGTATCCCCGTAATGCGAAAACCACCCGAAAATGTCTATTTACTATAGAGCTCATTAATATGTATTGATACTCATATCCCCTAACCTTAATGAAAATAATATAACATAATCTACATGATGCATCGAAAAATCATATTCAATTAAAACCTATTTACTTATTATGAGTCACTTTTTTGGACTCATAACCAATTGTCTACTCGCTAAAGAAAAACACAACAAATCTTAACTAGGCTATCCACCAACCTGCTCTAATTACCACATTCATCTGTAATTTACAGCTACTGTATTTCATTAAACACAGTGGTATAAAATGATTTGTCTTCTAACCTCAATACATAGGTTTCACATTTTAAATCATCCTTAAATCAAGAATTTTCTCTCCTGCTATCTGCAACATTTCCTATCAATCTATTTGCCATACCCCCACTTCCTCAGTAATGCTAGATTTTTTTTCTATAAGTGCCATCTCTATATCAATGTCTTCATTTTCATTACGAGAACTTATAATGTCCTCCTTCATACTACTATTTTCATCAGTGTCTGATTTTTCATTCATTTCTTGTTTCTGTATTTACGTTACTAGCTTCCAATTTTTTCCCGTTCAATATCCAACCTAATCCGTTTATCCTGATTTCGTAATAACCTTTCTAAAACTGGGATATCTTCGTCACTTGATGAACCTTCCCTAGTTCTTTTTTGTCTTTTAACTTCTCTTTCTCTTTGTCTATCTATTCTTCTTTTCACTGCTTGTCTAGTATTCTTATACGGAGTGTTTACTTCCTCCAAAGACTCAACGCTATCAGGCCTGTATCCATCATATCCCTCGTTTTCCTCACTCATAAAAGTTTTTGGTATTGTCTCCGATTGTTCACCCATCACATCATGTAATGGTGGTGTTATTGTTTGTTTTGGTACAAGGACCTTTTCAGGTTCCGGAGGTATCACATATTTAACTCGTCTGACGAGTTGTCCGTCTGAATAAAACCCTTCTGAATAGTTATTATCACTGTTCTTGTCTTCTTCATCTCGTCTCAGGTGTTCCACATGTGAACGTGGTGATTTGGTTCTTAATCTTACATGAAACTGGGCCTAATTTTTCTAAAATATAATACCCTGGAACCCAATAACTATCAAATTTTGAATTTCTTCTATGTTTTTTTTTTTATAGTAAACTCTATCGCCTACTTTAAATTCTTGCAGTTGTGTGTTTTTATCAGCGTACTTTTTCTGTCTTTCTCTAGTTTTAATTACGTTGCTTCTCAATGTTACGTGTGCTTTGTGCATTTCCTGTAAAATCATTTCCTGAAATTCTTCTCCCATATATTTTCGTCGTGGTTTGAGTAAATTGTCAATTGGCAATATGGGTTCTCTTCCGTATACTAAATCCTTCCATCCATTATGTGCCATGCCGTTAAGCGTGGGCGGTCATGTTCTGCCATCTCACTCGATCACCAGAGTCGTGGATCAATTCCGTGTTTCTGTCTCAACCATGCCACAAGGCCAAGCCATCCAAATACTTGCTTCTAGGTCGTCCCCTTGGTCTGTTCCCCTCGATCTTACCAGTTGTCACCAAGTTCTCCAAATTATTTCTTCTCATAATATGCCCCAAAAATTGTGACTGTCTACGTCTAATGTCTCTAATCAGTTTACGATCTTCATTTGTTTCTTGAAGGACTTGTTCATTGGTCTTTCTGGCTGTATACCAAATAGAATGGTGAAAAACATGTACCCTCATTTTGATGTGTTCGTATCGCTCCCAATGCAGGTCCTAAGTACAGATCCCAGTCCTTATCATGTTCTTCTACATTTTTTGCTAATCTTATATATAAAAAAGGATCTCCGTCTGTCTGTCTGTCCGTATGTCCGTCTGTCCTTTATGCGCTCGCGAACGGCCCATCCGATTGAGATGAAATTTTCTACACGCCTTCCTTTCATTCCAGAGCAGCCAACTGTCGTAGTTTTTTTTTCTTCTTCCTCCTCCTCCCTCCTCCCTCCTCCCCCTCCCAAAATACCTACGTCCAGGAAATGGTCTTCTACATAGACACTTCTCTCTGAGGTCCGCGATAACATATTAACCTGGTGGGATGGAATTATCAATCATCCTACTACCTCCTCCCTCCTCCTCCCTCCTCCCTCCTCCCCCTCCCAAAATACCTACGTCCAGGAAATGGTCTTCTACATAGACACTTCTCTCTGAGGTCCGCGATAACATATTAACCTGGTGGGATGGAATTATCAATCATCCTACTACCTCCTCCCTCCTCCTCCCTTCTCCCTCTTCCTCCTCCCTCTTCCTCCCTCCGCCTCCTCCCTCCTCCCACTCTCTACTCCTCCTTCCTCCTCCCTCCTCCTTCTCCTCCCTCCTTCTCCCTCTTCCTCTTAATCCCTCCTCCTCCCTTCTCCTCCCTCCGCCTCCTCCCTCCGCCTACTCTCTCCTCCTCCTCCCTCCTCCTCCCTCTCCTCCCTCCTCCTACTCCCTTCTCCTCCTCCTCCTCCTCCTCTCTCCTCCTCCCTCCTTCTCCCTCTTCCTCCTCCCTCCCCCTCCTCCTCCACCTACTCCTCCCTCCTCCTTCCTAATCCCTCCTCCTCCCTCCTATTCCTCCTCTCCTCCTCCCTCCTTCTCCCTCCTCCTTCTACCTCTTCCTCCCTCCTCCTTCTCCCTCCACCTCCTCCCTCCTCCTCTCTCCTCCTCCTCCCTCTCCCTCCTCCCTTCTCATCCTCCCCCACCTACGTTCTCCTCCTCCCTCCTCCTCCTTCTCCCTCCTCCTCCCCTCCCTCCTCCCCCTCCTCCTCCTCCTTCACCCTCCTCCCTCCTCCTCCTCCTCCTTCACCATCCTCCCTCCTCCTCCTCCCTCCTCCTCATCCTCCCTCCTCCCTCCTCCTCCCTCCTCATCCCTCTTCCTCCTCCTCCTCCCTCCTCCCTCCTCCCCTTTCCCCCCTCTTTCTCTTAATCCCTCCTCCTCCCTTCTCCTCCCTCCCATTCATCCCTACTCCTCCTCCTCCCTCCTCCTCCTCTCTCCGCCTATCTCTTCCTCCCTCCTCCTCCCTCCTCTCTCTTCCTTCTCCCTCCTCTCTCTTCCTCCTCCCTCCTCCTCCCTCTTCCTCCTCCTCCTCCCTCCTCCTTCCTCCTGCTCCCTCCTCCTCCTCCCTTCTCCTCCCTTCTCCTCCTCCCCCTCCTCCCCCTCCCTCCTCCCCCTCATCCGTCTTCCTCCCTCCTCCTTCTTCCTCTCTCCTCCTCCACCTCCTCCTCCCTCTCCTCCTCATCCCTCCTCCTCCATTTTCCTCCTCCCTCCTCCTCCTCCCTCCTCCTCCTCTCTCTACCTCCTCCCTCCTCCTCCCTTCACATTCCTCCTCCTCCCTCTTCCTCCTCATCCCTCCTCCTCCTCTATCCTCCTCCCTCCTCCTCCCTCTACCTCCTCCCTCCTCCTCCCTTCACATTCCTCCTCTTCCCTCTTCCTCCTCCTCCCTCTCATCCTCTTCCCTCCTTCTCCTCCCTCCTCCTTCTCCCTCTTCCTCCTCCCTCTTCCTCCCTCCGCCTCCCTCCTCCCACTCTCTACTCCTCCCTCCTCCTTCTCCTCCCTCCTCCTCCTCCCTCTTCCTCCCTCTTCCTGCTCCCTCCGCCTCCTCCCTCCGCCTACTCTCTCCTCCTCCTCCCTCCTCCTCCCTCTCCCTCCTCCTCCTCCCTCTCCTCCTCCTCCTCCTCCTGCGATCTCCTCCTCCCTCCTTCTCCCTCTTCCTCCTCCCTCCTCCTCCCCCTCCTCCTCCACCCTACTCCTCCCTCCTCTTCCTAATCCCTCCTCCTCCCTCCTATTCCTCCTGTCTCCTCCTCCCTCCTCCCTCCTCTTCCCTCCTCCACCTCCCTCTTCCTCCTCCCTCCTCCATTTACCCAAGACAGACAGACATACAGATAGTCGGGAACGGGATCTTATATGACTACTTATATGATTTAAATGAGATGCTCTCCACCATGGGCTGGGCCGGGTCAGACATACAGACAGACAGTAAGACAGACAGATAGATAGACATACAGACAGACAGATAGTCGGGAACGGGAACGGGAGCTTATATGACTACTTATATGATTTAAATAAGATGCTCCCCACCAGGCGTTGGGCGAAGCCGGGCCGGGTCAGACAGACAGACAGACATATCCCCGCCAGGGTCTGGGCGAAGCCGAGCCGGGTCAGCTAGTATATTGTATAATGTTCGATGTGATCTCTCATTTTTCGCATTAGAGGAAGGTCTATAATAATAAGTTTTTATGTGTACAATATTCAGATCTTGTAATAATTTCTCAAACTTCTTGTTCACTAATTCTTTTCCATTATCTGTAAGGATTGTCTGGGGACAACTAAATCGTGGTATGTACTCTTGTAGGAAGATGTTGATAATGGAATCAGCACTCTTATCTGGAATAGGATAAACTTCTGGCCATAAACTATAGCAATCCACTATATGTAGTAGATATATATTCCCCGAGGGCGTCCTAGGATGTGGACCTGAGATATCTAAACTTATCTTTTGCATGGGGAATTGGGGAATATCAGTCTCCTGTAGGGGACATTTTATTACTTTCATATTTCTTAATTTGCATTTCTCACAGGCGTCAACGTACTTATAAACGCTCTTAAACATATTTGGCCAATAATACTTATTCTTAAGGGCTTTGAACAATTTGTCACGGCCAAGATGACCATTTTCGTCATGATATGCCTTCAATATCTCGATTTCTAAATGTTTTGGAATGTATTTCCTTAATACACTGTCTTCACTCCTTTCATTCACATAATATAACTATTTATCTTCCTGTAATTCAATAAAGCTCTTTTTAAAACTGTTTTCACCTGTTTCTTTCAACTTCTGTTTTATTTCTACTATTTTTTGGTCCATTTCTTGTTCTTTTTTCATATCGAAATGTACTTAGCGTGGTTCTTCCGCTATTGGTTCAGAATCTTGTTCTGTCTGTGAACTACCAAAAACTTCTCTATTTAATTTGGCAGAATCTAGTATATTTACTTGCCAGTTTCGGTCATCTATCTCGGGTTCACCCTCATCTTCAGTATTCTCAGATGTCTCTGGATACGGGATTCTGGATAATAAATCGGCACAGGTGTTCTCCTTACCTGATATGTACTCTACTTTTGCGTTATAATCTTGCAAATTTAGCGCCCATGTTTGTATTTTCCTGTTCTGTACTGGAGCCTCTAATAAAGGTTTTAATGGCATGTGATCAGTTTTAATAATGAAATTGGCGTTATGTAAGTAATAATTTAATTTCTGTAGCACATAGTGGATAGCGTAGGCTGCTTTTTCCACTGTCGACCACTTTTTTTTTTAGACTTACTAAGTTTGTGTGACAGAAAGTAGATTGGTCTTTCGTTCCTAACTCCTGGTATTCCTGAGTTTTCGCCTTCATATGGTTGTGTTAAACATTCTCCTATGGCATTATCTGAAGCATCTGTATATAAAATCAATTGTTTGTCTAGATCTGGATGTGCCAATAATGGAACTATTGGTAAACTATTTTTCAAAAAATCAAATGCTTTCTGACAATGTTCATTCCATTTAAATCTTGCGTATTTGCAAGTCAGGTTTGTAATGGGTTCTGCTACTTGTTCGAAATTTGGGATGAAACGACGATAGTACCCACACATACCGATAAAAGCTCTACCTTCCCTCATGTTGGTCGGAGAAGGTAAATCTCTAATGACTTTCACTTTATCCTGATCTGGTTTAATTCCTTCTCTATCGATGATGTACCCCAAGTACTTAGTTTCTGTTTTTAGAAACTCACATTTACTCAGTTTCAGTTTAACTTCGTGTAATCTTAGCATATCAAATACTAATTTCACATGTTTCAGGTGGTCTTGTACGTCTCCTGCTGTGTAGATCAAAATGTCATCTATGTATGCCAATGCGAACTTTTGCATGCCTTCTAATACTTGATTTATTAATAACATATAATGAGAAGGAGCTGTCCGTACGCCATAGCAGAACCTGTGAGAACCGTCCTTTTTGGTGACAATTACAATCGGCGACGACCATTCTGACTTTGATCTTGTTATTATTCCTGCTTTTAGCATATCTTCTATAGCTTTGTCTACAGTTTCTCTATTCCTTAAAGGAGTTCTATATGGTTTCAAACTGATTGGTGGGTGATTTCCTGTGTCTATTTCCATTGTAACTGTTTTGGTCCTACCCAGCTCCAAGTCATTAATAGCAAAAACATCCTGGTTTTCTCTCAATAATTCTTCCAATATTTTCTTATACTCTTGTGGGGCCTTTAATTGCGATAATAATTCTTGTTCTCTCTTCGAGAGTGACATTGCTTTGTCTACTGAATGTACTTGAGATGGATGTTTTCTGAATGCATGGATCAATTCATCATTCTGTACTTTCCAAATACGTCTATTTCTAGTATTGATTCTTTTAATGGGGGTTTCTGGATAGTTATTTCTCGACATTTCTTCTCTTCCTGTTGTTAATATGCTGTTAGGATCATGTGCTACTTCGGCGATTACACACCCTCTGTACAATTTAATCTCCTTCCCTGTGTTGTTAATAATCATCACTGGAAAGTTAAAGTGTTTGTCTAATGTCATTATTCCATCTGGGACTTCTAAACCAGGTTCGTCTATTATCTCTTTTTCCAACTCTGGTATTGTAACTGTTTGTCCCATCGAAAAATAAGGATCTTTTTTTCATTTTTGCCTGTATCAGATTGACTGTCTGTGGTTTTAAGGTCATGGACGTTTTTACTCTGACCAGTGCCGATACGTGCATATCCTCCTCTAAATCCACATAAACATCTTGCAATCTCAACTTATGTAAATCGAAATAAAGTCTTACACCATTTTTCAATAAGAAATCCCTACCAAGGATCATGTTCCTACTTAAATCTTTGACTACATGGAAAAGGTGTCTTACATTTATTCTTCCTAATTTGAAGTTTATCATTGTTTGACCGACCACCTCTAAATTTTGTCCGGTAACAGAGTGAAGGGTGTCCTGATTCCTGAATATTCTGAAATTCTTTAATATGCGGTATAAGCATTTTTCCTTGATCACGCTGACTTGAGCTCCCGAATCAATCAATGTTTTAATTCTAAATTTTCCTATTTATATTATGCATAAACTGGGATCAGTCATATTCACTGAGAACTGTTTTATCTCTCCAAGTTGAGGCCATTTTCTATATTCTTTACTTCTCATATACTTGTCATTTGGGTAATTGACATATTCCTTAATTCTTGGGACCTTTTTATTCCCCCCCCCTACCGCGGGTCCTATTCAGTAAGTGGGACGCCAGTTTCCCTGACCTCCTGATCTTGCAAGATTCCTCTACCTGTCTTCAAAATTTCTACTTGTTCTGCTGTTAACATTTCTATTCTGTGTATTTGCTTGGACAGTCTGTTGCCACAAAATTTATAACTGTGTCCCCTCTGTCCACAATTCCAACAGACTATATTTGTACCAATTACTGTCTCTCTTATAGGATGTCTCATCTGTCTTTCTCTATCGTGAGTACTTTCATTATTTCCCTGCAGTGTCAGTATTTCAGCCCTGGCTTGATCAACTCTACGTCTCCTCCATCCGTACCTTGTCTGTCCTACTTCCATAGGTTCTTCTATTCTTTGTTCAACATTACTTCCAATTTCTCTTCCCACTCGTAGCCTAAACCTCCTCCTTAAACTTTCTTCTTGTATGGCTATATCCACAGCCTGTGATAACCTAGCTGGATTTTCCCTCATTAGCTTGAATTTCAGTCCATCCGACTTAATTCCATCCACGAAAATTCCAACCAGCATCCTTTCTACCTCTTCCCCTTGTCCGTTCTGTCCTAGAAACGCCTCTTCAGCTAGATTAATTAGCCTATCACTATACAACTGACCACTTTCTCCATTGTCTTGTCTAGACTGTCTCAATACTGAAAATGAGTGTTGGGGATATGTGATCTCTGCGTAGTTATGTGCTAAATCATCATTAAAATGTTCCCAAGTCTCATCTATTCCTGCTTCTAATTGTCTCCTAATGTGTTCCGATACTGGCGTTACACTTGTCTGGTAAGCAAATCTTTTCTTCTCTTCATCTGTGGCTCCTACCAAAAAAGCGTATTTCTCGATTGCTTCAATCCATTTTTTGAAATATCTTGCCTGACCACTGAATTTCTCAATATCAATACCTATGCTCTTTTGTTTCAAGGCTGTGTCCAACTTAGATATGGCTCTACCTACTCCATCTAGAACCTGCGTCAAGTAAGCTTCATCCTGTGCCATTTTACTATCTTTGTTAACTATATTAATTAACTTCAATCAATTATAGTACTTAATTATAATAATATAATCACATTTATAATAAAAACAAATTTTTTTAACCATTAAATTTACATTATTCAGCTTGTCTTCAACGGCGGGCGTAGAAAGTCTGTAAGTTCCACCCAACGACAATGTTCTTCAAACTCGCGGGTCCCATTAACTTCTCAATGATAGTAGTGTTTGCTTCAGTTACATATCGGCTTCGGAAAACATACCATGTAGGCTTCTGGCTTCTGGCTTATGACCTCTGACCTCTGGCTTATGATCTCTGACCTCTGGCTTCTGGTTCACCCCTTGGGCAGTTAGTAAAAGGCGATTTGAAATTATCTTTACCCTTGGGCCATTAGTATAATGCGATTTGAAATTGTCCTTACCCTTGGGCAGTTGGTAGAAAGCGATTTGAAAACTCTTCAGCCTTGAGCGGTTGGTAGAAAGTGATTTGAAATTTCTTCAGCCTTGAGCGGTTGGTAGAAAGCGATTTGAAATTTCTTCAGCCTTGAGCGGTTGGTAGAAAGCGATTTGAAATTTCTTCAGCCTTGAGCTACATTTAAAAGAAAAAAACGACTGAGTTGAAACTTCTTCAGTCCAGAGCGGCATTCAAAAATGGCTGATTTGAAATGAACTCAAACTTGAGCGGCCTTCATAAGCAACTGACTTGAAATGAAGTTAGACTTTGAGTGGCCTTCAAAAATAATTGAGTTGAAATTTTACGCCATCTCTTCAGCCTTGCGTGTGCAGTTGACAACAAAGTTCATGGCGTGTATTCTTTATAAGTTCCCAATTGTGCATCAATACAATCTGATCAAGTTTATGTGTAAGTTTGGAGAACACTTTGCTTGGCCGCGGCAACCCGAGCAGAAATCCTACGTCGACGGCACCATTTCGTGTCCTATAACAGAGCAACAGGACACGAATGCGACTGAAGGAACGCAGAAGCCAAGCAGTAGATTCTGTCTGAGTTTATTACAGGAGACATGTTCATATCACAAACGTAGCATATTACATAGATGTAGACTCACGTCCTGCCAGGCTGAGAAATTGGTGGTAACCAATATGTATCCTGCCTCTATGTCAATGCGTGAGCGCTCACGCGTGCATCAGCTACTAAACCCTTTTCCCCCTTTGCACGCCACCTAAACCCTCTACCAAGCCACTCTGTAATAGCAGGGGCCGAATATGAATTAAATAAGACGCTCCAATTACCCAAGTTAATTGTAGGGGGGAGATGTAAAGATCTTTTAAGTGCACTTTCTAATAATAGACAGACAGACAGTAGATAGTCGGGATCGGGAACGGGAGCTTATATGACTACTTATACGAATTAAATGAGATGCTCCCAACCAGAAGCTGGGGGAAGCCGGGCCGGGTCAGACAGACAGACAGACAGACAGATAGTCGGGAACGGGAACTTATATGACTACTTATATGAATTAAATTAGATGCTCCCAATCAGCGTCTGGGCGAAGCTGGGACGGGTCAGATAGACAGACAGATAGACAGATAGATAGCCGGGAACGGGAACTTATATGACTACTTATATGAATTAAATGAGATGCTCCCGGCCTGGGCGAAGCCGGGCCGGGTCTGCTAGTATCTTCTTTATATATAAAAAAGGATATGTGTGTGTATGTCCTTTATGCGTTCGCGAAAGGTCCATCCGATTGAGATGAAATTTTCTACACGTCTTCCTCTCATTCCAGCGCTGCCAACTGTGATATATTTTTTAGTGTGAAATCGGCTACTTACTTGATATTATTTAATTTTGCATTTTTCATTATAATTTCTATATAGCAAGGGGACTTAACTCTGTAAAAGTTATTTCAAGGAGCATAACTTTTAATAACTTTTCTGTATAACTTATAGTCATATTGTTGCATCGTTTTCAAAGATTTATAAACTCTTTGTCTATAGTTATGTACCGGCATATGAGTTATAATAAATAATGATACAATCTTTAAGGCATTTTTAAAGTTTTCATAAAAATAATGCGTAATGCATAACATTGTAACTCATCTTTTTATGCTTAAAGAAGTTATCTACAATCATGTCGGTGATTAACAACATAATAAATAAATAATAGTTACCTTATCTCTATCAAGTTTGAAGATTTTATATTTCTTTACACTGTCGCCAACTCTAAGAAGACATGGAACAACTACAGCCATTATTAAATCTACAGGCATATGCGTTATAATCCTCCTCCTCCTCTCCCCTCCTCCTCCTACCCTCTTCCTCTTCCCCTCTCCCTCCTCCCTCTCCCTACTCTTCCTCCTCAATCCTCCTCCTCCCTCTTCCTCCTCGTCCCTCCTCCTCCCACTCTTCCTCCCTCTTCCTCCTCCTCCCTCTTCCTCCCTATTCCTCCTCCTCCCTCCTCCTAATCCCTCCTCTTCCTTCCTCCCTCCTCCTAATCCCTCCTCTTCCTTCCTCCCTCTTCCTCCTCCTCCTCCCCCTCCTCCCTCTTCCTCTTCTCCCTCTTCCTCCCTCCTCCTCCTTCTCCTCCCTCTTCCTCCCTTTCCCTCTCTCCTCCTCCTTCTCCCTCCTCCTCCTCTCTCTCCTCCCTCCTCCTCCTCCCTCCTACTCCCTCTCCCTCCTCCTCCCCCTCCTCCTGCGTTCTTCTCCTCCCTCCTTCTCCCTCCTCCTCCTTCTCCCTCCTCCTCCTTCTCCCTCCTCCTCCCTCTTTCTCCTCCCTCTTCCTCCCTCCTCCTTCCTCTCCTCCCTCTTCCTCCTCCTTCCTCCTTCTCCTCCTTCTTCCTCCTCCCTCCTCCTTCTCCTCTTTCCCCCTCCTCCTAATCCCTCTTCCTCACACCTCCTCTCTCCTATTCCTCCCTACTTCTCCTTCCTCCTCCTCCCTGCTTCTCCTCTCTCTCTGCCTATCTCTTCCTCCCTCCTCCTCCTCCCCCTCCTCCTTCCTCCACCCTCTTCCTCCCTCCTCCTCACTCTTCCTCCTCCTCCCTCTTCCTACCTCCTCGGCCTTCTCCCTCCTCCTAATCACTCCTCTCCCTTCTTCCTCTGCCCTCTTCCTCCCTTCTCCTCCTCCCCCTCCTCCTCCTCCCTCCTCCTTCTTCCTCCCTTCTCCTCCTCCCCCTCCTCCTCCTCCCTCCTCCTTCTTCCTCCCTCTTCCTCCTCCCTCCTCTCTTCTCCCCCTTCTCCTTCCTCCTCCTCCCTCTCCTCATCCCTCCTACTCCCTTCTCCTCCTTCCTCCTCCCTCCTCCTCCTCTCTCCTCCTCCCTCCTCCTCCCTCCACATTCCTCCTCCTCCCTCTTCCAATTCATCCTCCCTCCTCCTTCTCCTCCCCATTCTTCTCCTCCCTCCTCCTTCTCCATCCTCCTTCTCCCTCTCCCTCCTCCTCCCTCCTCCTTCTCCCTCCGCCTCCTCCCTCCTCCTACTCTCTCCTCCTCCTCCCTCCTCCTCCCTCTCCCTCCTCCGCCCTCTCCTCCTCCCTCCTCCTCCCTTTCCTCCTGCGTTCTCCTCTTCCCTCCTCTCTCCTCATCCTCCTCCTTCTCACTCCTCCTCCCTCCTCTCTCCTCATCCTCCTCCTTCTCACTCCTCCTCCCTCCTCCTCCCCTCCTCATCCCTCCTACTCCTCCCTCCTCCTCATAATCCCTCATCCTCCCTCCTATTCCTCCCTACTCCTCCTGTCTCCTCCTCCTCCCTCCTCCTCCCTCTTCTTCTCTCCTCCGCCTCCCTCTTCCTCCTCCCTCCTCCATTTACCCAAGACAGACAGATAGTCGGCATCGGGAGCTTATATGAATACTTATATGATGTAAATGAGATGCTCTCCACCATGGGCTGGGCCGGGTCAGACAGACAGATAGATAGATAGACAGACAGACAGACAGACAGACAGACAGACAGACAGACAGACAGTCGGGAACGGAAACATATATAACTACTTATATGAATTAAATGAGATGCTCCCCACAAGGGGCTGGGCGAAGCCGAGCCGGGTCAGACAGACAGACAGACAGATAGATAGTTGGGAACGGGAACTTATATGACTACTTATATGAATTAAATGAGATGCTCCCCATCAGGAACTGGGCGAAGCCGGGCCGGGTCAGCTAGTCTATATATATATACATAAAAGGCAATATCTGTCTGTATGTCCTTTATGTGTTCGCGAACGGTCCATCCAATTGAGATGAAATTTTCTACATGTCTTCCTCTCATTCCCGCGCTGCCAACTGTTATAGTTTTTTTTTTTAGTGTACCAACAGTTATTTACTTAATATTACTTAATATTAATTTACATTACAATTTATATATAGTGAGGGGTCATAACTTTTAATAGCGTTGCTATTTATGTAAAATTGTTGCATATTTCTCAAAAAGGTGGACGTTTTCGCTACAGTTGTCTACAGGCATATGCATTATAATGCTCCTTCCCCTCCTCCTCCTCCTGCTCCTGCTCCTCCTTTTTCTTCTGCTGCTGCTGCTGCCGCTCCATTTACCCAAGTGAATTGTTGGGGGAAGATTAAAGATCTTTCAAGTGCTCTTTCTAATGCTCCTCTTCCTCCCCCTCCCCCTTCTCCTCCTCCCCCCTCCTACTCCCCTCTTCTTCCTCCTTCCCCTCCTCTTCTCTCCTCCTCCCCCTCCTTCCCCTCCTCCTCCCCCTCCTCATCCCCACCTCCTCCCCCTCCTCATTCTCCCCCTCCTCATCCGCCTTCTTCTCCTACTCCCCCTTCTTCTCCTACTCCCCCTCCTCCTCTGCTTCCTCCCCTCCCCTCCTCCCCCTCTTCCTCCCCCTTCTCCTCCCACCTCCTCCTCCTTCTCCCACCTGTCCTCATCTCCTACTCCCCCTCCCCATCCTCCTCCCCGCCACCTCCTCCTCTGCTCCTCCTCTGCTCCTCCTCCCCATCTTATCCCTCTCCTCCTCCCCTCCTCCTCTTTCCTCTCCTCCTGTTCCCCTCCTCCCCTTCCCCTCATCCCCCTCTCCTTCTTCCTCCCCTCCTCTTCCTCATCCTTTTCCCTCCACCGCCTCCTCCTCTTCCCTCCACCTCCTCCCTCCTCCTCCTTCCTCCCCCTCCTCCTCCCCCTGCCCCACCTCCTCCTCCCCTCCCCTCCCCTCCTCCTCCCTCCTCTCTCTCCTCCTCCCACCTCCACCACCTCCTCCCTCCTCCTCCCTTCTCCTCCTCCCCTCCTCCCCTTCCTCCTCCTTCTCCCCTTGTCCACCTGCCCCTCCTCCTCCCCTCCTCCTCCTCCCTCCTCCTCCCCTTTCTCCCCTCCTCATCATCCCCCCTCCTCCTTTTTCTTCTGCTGCGTTGTAATATATAATCATAAAATCTTTAAGGCATTTTCAAAGTTTTTATAAAAATAATGCATCTATTTTAAAAACATGAAAATTTTCTAACTCATCTTTGTATTTCTTTTCGACATCTATACAGTCATCTACATCTATACATACATTTATTGCGTTTTCGTGATATTTTGGTTAGTTTATGTTCAGTAGTTTCAGATTGCCCTATTTAGTTATTGGGATGAAGATTGTTCTCTTCCAATCTGTTCGCCATATTTCCAGGAACGTGAACTGGAGCTTATATGACCACTTATATGAATTAAATGAGACGGTCCCCACCAGGGTCTGGGCGAAGTCGGGCCGGGTCTTATTTGGGAAGAGGAACGGGAGCAGAGGCCGAATATGAATTAAATCCCGGGAAGGTTAACCTGGTCAACAAATGCCCACAGAAGTCGGATGTGTCGGCCTAACGGCGCAAGAACGCAGCTCTGCTGTAAACAGGCACAACGCAATCACATCCGAAAAAAAAACTCCGGATGAACAAAGAAGAAGAAGAAGAATTAAATGAGACGCTCCCTGCCAGGGTCTGGGCGATGCCGGGTCGGGCTTCTTATTTGGAAACGAGAACGGGAGCAGGAGCCAAAAATAAATTAAATGAGATGCTCCCCGCCAGGAGCTGGGCGAAACCGGGCCGGATCGTCTTTTTTGGGAACGGGAGCAGGGGCCGATTATGAATTAAATGAGACTCTCCCCGCTTTGGGAACGGGAGCAGGAGCCGAATATGAATTAAATGAGATGCTTCTCGCCAGGGGCTGGGCGAAGCCGTGGCAGGTCATCATTTTTTTGTTGGGGGGGGGGGGAAACGGCAACAGACAGACAGACAGTCGGGAACGGGAACTTATATGACTACTTATATGACTTAAATGAGATGCTCCCCACCATCGACGATGAACTGCATTTCGTGGACTGTGTGGGTGAACATCTAGGAAACATCCAGTTAGGAAAATGACTGCCGATTCCATCAGAAATGAACTGGGTGTTTTGTGGGGGACTATTGTGGTGACATTCTGGCGGCGGCATTATGCACAGTGTATCTGTGCGGGCTGTTGTTTGTCACGACTCCTGTCTTTTCCACTTTTCACATTGGGCAGTGGGGAGCGTTTTGTGCGATATTCACTGGCACAGGAATGGAGCATAATGGGGATGACCCGTTGCTGTGAAGTTGGAACTGCGACTAACTAACTAACTAACATAGCATACCTTATCTTACCATATAATATCTTATCATATCTAACCTTATCATATTGCACTCTGATTTATCTTATCATATCATATCTTATCATATCATATCCTATCATACCTTATCTTATCATAGCATATCTTATCTCGAGATATCTTATCCAATTATGTCTTAACACATCTTATCACTTCTTATCTTAACATCTTATTATATCTTGTCTAATCTCATCTTATCTTCTATATCATATCTTATCATATATCTTACCATATCTTAGCATATCTCATCTTATCATGTCATATCTTATCATAACTTCACATATTTTATCATATCCAATATTATCATCTCATATCTTTTCTTATTATATCTTATCTTATCATATAATATCTTATCTCATAATATCTAATCACATCGTATCATATCATATCATATCGTATCTTATCATATATTATGTTAACATATTATTTGTATCATATCTTATCATATCGTGTCATATCTTATCATATCTTATCATATCATATCACACCATATCATATTTTATCATATTTGATCATATCACATCTTAACGTATCATATATCATTATGTCATCTCATCTCATTGCCATATCATATATCATATCATATCGATGCTCAGAGGAAAGGCGAGACGGACATATAATCAGATTGCTACTGGAACTATTAGTGTTGGAACTCTTCGCTGGCTGCTGATGATGGGGACGGAGCGCTTATGGGAATGTCCCAAATGCTGTGATGTCGGTTCCTAAATCAATCAATCAATCAATCAATCTCATTGCCAACGATTTTATGGTCCATATCACCCTCGAATGCCACGGACTTCGTATCTGCTATATTACCAAGGACCGCTAGTGGCATGATTTCTTGCTGGGGTACCTTTAAGCATATACTTCTGCTGCCGAACTGCGTGGTTTTGTCGTGTAGATCGACCTTAAATGTCAGGCACTTGCAGTTTTCTCTTGCATGGCGAGAAGCGTTGCTTTGTCACATGCCAATACTTTTACCGATAGCTTCAAACCTCTGCCTACAAGCGAAGTTACACAGGGCAATTCTGACATGGTTTCTTCGACACTAATCTTGTGTCCACTCTTTATGCAACAATTGACAGTCCACACGAACTTAATCTAACACAACAGTATATAGTGTTTATAGTTTATTACATAGTACTTGGCTCAGGTTATTATGAACACATCGATATCAGACTAAAATTAATGTTCACACAATACTTGCAATCGACGTGTACAGTTGCACACTGTCTATCAAACATCGCTCGGAGGACATCAGCATTCAAACTTCGTCAATGTCGACATACTCACCAAACATAAACATTCATCTAAAAGTGGCGGCGAGGTGAAGCTCTGCCATCGCCCTATTCAACTGTAACCGGTCCGACTTCGAACACGGTCCAACTTTGAATGACGCCTTGACGTTCCGCTGGTTAAGCGTCTCGCTCGGCTGTCCTCATGCCAAGCGTGCATATGTGAACGGAGTCGATCTTCACGCCAAACTGCGTGAAGCTCTGCACTCTCTCAACTCGCCAGTCCATGACCAATTCTGGATCATGGCACTCATATCATATCGTATCTTATCATATAGTATCATATCTTATCGTATAATGTCTTATCATTTCATATCTTATCATAGCAAACTTTATTGTGGTTGTGTCAGAATCTCAATCGCCATCGCCTGTAGGCGACGAACGAGCACGACGATGAACTCGACTGGCAGCTAACTACGCAGCTGATGCCCAGTGGTCAGCGTGACGCACGAAGCGCACGGGGACTAAAAGCAGGGCTGAGGAGAAACATCGGCGATTAGCTCAGACTGCCTAGGACTTCGAGACAGGACGGACATGAGAGAAAGTGTTGCATGTATTCATGTATTATTGTATGCTCGATGTGAGAAAGCCTGTATGCTTTGTAGATTCTGTTTAGAGACTGAGTGAATGCTTTATTTCATGCATCTATGAACTTGTGTATTGTAGATATGTATTTGTAAATGGCATTGTCATTAATTGTGAGCGCAGCATTATATGAATGCCGTTGAGGAGTGTGATTAAAGTGTTTCAGTTATGTTGCCGCGTGTATGAGTACAATCTTTCTTTGTGTATGACTGTTTTCACGCCTGTTATAGAACACGAGCCACTGTTAGTATAAAGCAAGACCCTGACAGGGAGTTAACGTGGGGATCCCGTTCGGCTTTGAACTTTGAACAAATCACACTTGTAATCTAGTGATTGAATATGGAGATCTAGTTCATTTTAGTTAGCGAAAGACGTGAAAGTTAGAAAGTGCTGACAAGTGTTAAAGTGTTAAAGAGCACAAGTGTAAACGAACGGCGATTGTAAAAGAAAGCGTGAACGCGGGTTGAACGTGAGAAAGATTTATATATTATATATATATATATATATATATATATATATATATATATATATATATATATATATATATATATATATATATACACATATATACATACATATATACACACACACATTATTTGATGATATGTGATAGCTTGGAAAATGAATTGTTATATGAATGGTGTAAACTTCCATTTGGACTAGTCAATGCCCCAGTGACATTTGTAAGAATTACAAGACTGTTACTGGCAGACATACCCAACATCCTATCATATATGGACAACATCTGTGTACAAAATAAGACAATGACAAAACACCTAGTGACGACTACGACAAACTTTTGAACTCATCAGGCAGCATGGCCTGACAGTAAAGCCAGCAAAAGTAGAAATTGCCTATCATGAAATTACTTTTCTAGGCTACAAAACTTGTGATGGATATATTACCACTGCTGACAATATTGTTTCTAGAATTCTAAAATTGTCACTTCCTACGACCAAAAAGGAAGTAAGAAGTATGTTAGGATTGTGAATCATTACAGAAGATTCATACCTAACTTCTCTAGTGTGACAAAAAGTTTTACAAATCTGTTAACAGAAAAACCAACCTAATAAAATTGTAAACATAGAGGGCCTGAGACCTGCCTTTACAAAAGTATTGTCATATTTTTCTTCCAATCCCATATTAAAATTGCCAAATCTGAACGTTCCTTTCAGATTGAGAACTGACGCGAGCACGATAGGTATAGCGGCTGTTTTTTACAATCCTATGATGACATCTTACATCCAGTGTATTATGTAAGCCACAAGTTGTCACCAAGAGAACGCAGATGGTCTATACCAGAGTTGTAAGGCCTCGCATTAATTTATTCTATTTCTAAATTATCTAAGTATTTGCTAGGTAAACTTTTCATCGTTGAGACAGATAACAACCCATTAACTGTCATTACAAAAGGAACACCGACAAACCACAGAATCGCCAGATGGGTGTTATTACTGCAGAACTACAGCTTTGAAATAAGAGACATCAGCGGGACAGAAAATACGATTGCAGACCTACTCTCAAGATGTCCTCTCGATACGTTCAACGACCGTGTAACGATGCCTGAGTGTAGAGACTAAGGCTGTTACCTATGGCGCTTAGACAACTATCACAGTCCAGCGAATAATATTCAGTTATACAAATAACGCTGTGAAAAGTTACTTACTGTGATAGGGACTAAGTCCTGTAATTTATTCGAAATACATTTTTAACTAGTGAATGTGATGAATAAATGAAGGACCGGAATGTGGAAGGACAGTGATTTTAAACCTTTAGTATCATTCTTACGGACAGTGTTAATAGGACAGTACTACACATCTGTATAGTCTTACCGTATTCCAGCTTTCGGTAACATCCAGTAGCACCAGAGCTACGTTTGGTGTGTTTTTGGCACGAGCGCTGATTGAGTCACACGTCTCTTTCAATATCCTCCATAATTATTGAGCAATAATGCTTGAACAAATAAATTCCGTAGATTTGCTGGACGTGAGTAGTACCTTATGCGGTAACTAATACCCAAACATGTATCCAGATCCATCTGATGACGTAGTATTTTAATATATAAAAAGTCATGATCCATCGCGATGACGTCAAAAAACGGATCCATGTCGGGCCTCATTTTTGAAAAAAATTGGCGGGAATATACTTGTGGCTACTCCCGGTGTCACTTCCGGTTGATTACTTCCTTGGTACTCCCCATTACGTCCATGGATACTTCCCACCGACCGCCCCGCCCACAGGTACCTCCGACGGCCACCTCGGCTTCCCCGGTCCGTCCCGGGGCTGCTTGAAGACAGTGAGGCAAGACCCGAGCATGTGGAATACGTATATAGATAAGTAGACCAACTAGTCGCCGGGCACCTAGGTTCGAGTCCCAGGGTGTGTGTGTGGTGCAGTGTGTGGTGCAGTGTGTGGTGTGATCGAGCCCCAGTCATGCAGATATCGAACCCTTCGATGAGGAGACCGAAATCAATATGGCAGAGTGGGAAAATAATTTATTACATCACTCGAGTTACCTCGAGTAACCAGACTTGGAGTGCATGAATAAATTTTCCACGACGCAGCATGATAATTAATTCGGTAAAAATATACTAGACAATCATACATTATTATTAGAATATTAAGCACAACAAAATAATAAACGGCAAAATTTCTAGTATGAATAGCGGAAAATATTAATGTGAATATAAAAATATTATTCTCATATTATATAATCAACATCGTATTAAAATATCTTTGAAAAATAAAATCTACTCTAATAACACTTATTATTTCCCCGTAATAAAGAATTGTCTCCCCTTTTCTTATTTCCTTAATAATCTCCCCCTGAGCACACAAGTAAAGGTCACACGCTGACCACACCACGGCCCGCGAGAAATTCGAAAATGGCCAGTGGCTGTAGCTCTTGACTTGGAGGATGCATATAACAGAGTCAGGTATGATTGGTTGATACACACAGTGTTGGACATGGAAGTCTGCCTTGCCTTGTTAGATGGGTTGCTCTAGTCCTTTATGTTTCCTACTTTTTTATGAGTTTTTTTGAAATTTGGTCAAACTTTTCACATCTGGACAACAAAATTTCCTACTATTCACAAGTTTGGGTGAGATATTTATAAGTTTGGTTGAAATTTGGCCACAACTTTTCACATTTGGTCAACAAAATTTCGTACTTATTATGGATTTGCTTGAAATTTAGCCCAACTTTTCACAATTGGTTAACAAAGTTTCCTACTTTTTTTGAGTGTGTTTGAAATTGGGCCACAATTTTTCACTTTGGTTAACAAATTTTCCTAGTTTTTATAAGTTTGACTGAGATTTTTATAAGTTTGGGTGACATTTGGTCAAACTTTTTACATCTGGACAACACAATTTCCCACTTTTCATAAGTTTGGGTGAAATTTGGCCAAACTTTTCACGTTTGGTTAACAAAATTCTCCTACTTTTCATATGTTTGACTGAGATTTTTATAAGTTGTGTTTGAAATTTGGCTAACCTTTTCACAATTGGTTAACACATTTTCTTACTTTTCATAAGTTTGATTGACATTTGGTCAAACCTTTCACATCTGGACAACAAAATTTCCCACTTTTCATAAGTTTGGGTGAAAGTTGGCCAAACCTTTCACGATGGGTTAAGGAAATTTTCATACTTTTCATATGTTTGAATGAGATTTTTATAAGTTTGGTTTGAAATTTGGCTAACTTTTTCACATTTGGTTAACAAATTTTCTTACTTGGCCATGATTTTTACTATTTGGTTAACAAATTTTCCTACTTTTCATAAAATTAATTGAAATGTGGCCGTCTTTTTTGGGTAACATATTTTCTTACGTTTTGCAAGTTTCTTACTTTTCATAATTTTGGTTGAGATATTTCAGACTATGGTCAACAGTTTTTCCTACTTTGGTTAACCGTTTCCTTAGTTTTGTTGAAATATTTCTTGAATTTGTCACCAATATGTATCATTCTCTCATCACATGACAACTATATGCACCGTAAACACTAAAAAAATTCCACAAACAAGACGTAATTATAATATTTTCCGGTTTATTTTACAGCATTTCAGTACATTTTACAGTATTTCAGTACATTTTTCAAGAATAAAAATGCATAATGTCATTATACGAAATGGATGATGTGATATGAGGTGGTATACAAAGTATCATCAGAAAATGTTATTGTCACATACAGAGCTATACACATTGTATGTTTTTTCTTGGATTTCTTCACACCATTGTCTGAGTAGGTTGGTTTTTTCTTTTGTTAGCCTGGTATTACATGTCACTTAGCATGTAGTCATAAAAATAGTCTCCTGCTTGGTGGGCTGATATCTGAGTCTTGTAGATAACCGAGACATCAACATCTGAGTGTCAGGCACATCATATCTTCGGACAGTCTGGGATTTCGACGTAACGCCACGTATTTCACCATTATTCTAGGTATGATCTCTTCCGAACTCGAAAATGTAAAGTCAGCACTGAAATCCCGTAGTGAATGCGACCTTTGTGCCCGTATCAGTGGTTAGAAGTATTTCCATCGTGTCAAAGGAGTAACGACTCAGCGTAATGAGGTTTGTTGTAGGCACGAAACACTGAGGTCGAGCGCTGATTCATTATAGGAACCGTCCTTAGTAGTGGGACCATGATGTCTCCGACTGGTCTCGCCGCAATGAGATCGCAGTATACGTAGACATTTTGCAGGTCGTTATTCAGGTCTATCACCCCTTCACCTTCAATTGTATCTAGTATCTCTTGCAACTTCTCACTAAATGTAATAGTGGCCCCGGGTTCAAGTATTTTCACGATGAATTCTTTGATGCATTGTCGAAATAGAATAGAACACAGAGCTGATCGTCCATCTTCCGATCTTTCATTAGGCGATTCAGTGCAGCTATAAACGCAACTGGTGAACTGTACAGGCCCGGGGGACACACCTTTCTTACCACTCTACCGTTTGGTGGGATATATCTTAGCCATACTTCATTCCCTAGCACATTGCAGTAGTAGTTGGGGAATTGAATTTCGGCCAGACCCACTTCAAAATGTTGATTCACCTCAATAGTCTGCGGTAACTTGACGAAATAGTGACCTGGTGTGTTCTTGGGAAACATGTTCGGCGAAGCATTACTCTGTAATGTGAGACAGACGCTCATAGTTTAGGGTGTGGTAGCATGTAACCCAGACAGCTGCTCAGAAGAGCGATCCACAACTTTCCCTCGACTGCGTCGACGCTGTCTGAAGACAGATTGAATAGTGATACGCCAATGAGTGTGTATATAACGACCAGTTGACAGAAGAAGACAATCTCTAGTCGCCGCACTCGCCGACCACACATGCACCAGAACGAATTTCTGTCCCCCTCTGGGCTATTTTGTGGGTTAGTTTCCACGTTGGTTTCTTCCATTACCTCTGTTTTTGACCTATTGGGTCATTACACTCGTGTCTCGGCTGTATCATTATTTGCTATTGGCAAATGCAAAAATCAGTGCTCGAGGCGCTCCTTGTGGGACATTGCCGGTACTAAGGACACTACTTTCTGTATTCAGGCTTGATGAATCAGCCATGTGCACTTGTTGATTGGTGTTTCAGCCAGCAGAGCATATACTCCATTTATATGTGATTAGCACCATATATCTCTTTATTATACTAGTATTGTTAGGTTAACTGTATGTCTACTTGGAGAAAAACAGCGAAAATGTGAAAGGTTTATCAAAAAAGCAACCTTTCCATTAGAAACTTGGCACATTGTGAACTTGGCGCTGTTAACTGAGACCGGGAATTCTAGACGGCGAATGGTGGCTGTTACATACACGATATCTGCTGACGAAGACTCCTGACTGAGTTGAATATTGTCTGGACATGTCTGACCTTGATGTATTCACATGCTAAGGGCGTGGTCTATCACCACGACATAGTGTAGTATCCTTCTTATCCACTTGTTCTAGCTGTAACATTGCAGGTATACCCGGCTGTGACGTCATATATACCAGTTTTAGCTAGTTAGCATGTAGTCTCTAGCTTGACTGCAATATGTAAAAGAAATTCAGTCGTTCAGAAAGACAACTGCAAACTTGCCCAAGAAGCCCGAAGGTGGGGCTGACTGTGATGTCCTCTAAATTCAATGCATTAAAGCTTGACTGCAATATGTAAAAGACAATGAGAGACAGAGCGATCGACAGAGAGAGAGGGAGAGTGACGAGAGCGAGATAGAGAAGGAGAGAGACAGAGAGGGATAGAGAAAGAGACAGCCAGAAAGGGAGAGAAACAGAGAGAAAGATGGAAAGAAAGTGAAACAGAGAGAGAATAGTGTGAGAATAGAGAGATAGAGAAAAGAGAGAGAGCGAGAGACAGAGTGTGAGAGAGAGAGAGAGTGAGAGAGAGGAAGAGTGACGAGAGAGAGAGAGACAGAGCGAGCGAGAGAAAGACAGACAGAGACAGAGAGAGACAGAGAGAGACAGAGAGGGAGAGGGAGAGAAAAAGAGGGAAAGATAGAGATAGTGAGAGATAGAGAGAGAGGGACAGAGTGGGAGAGTGAAACATAGAGAGAGCTAGAGCGGGATAGAGAGAAATCACTTGAGAGTATGGCGATAGAATGACAGAGAGAATGAGAGAGAGAGAGAGACAGAGAGAGGGAGGGAGAGAGCGGTAGAGAGAGATAGAGCTAGGGTGAGAGAGTGAGAGACAAAGAGAGGGAGAGAAAAAAGAGAGTAAGATAGAGATAGATAGAAGGAAAGAAGGAGATAGAATGAGTTAGAGAAAAGAGAGACAGAGAGACAGAGAGGGAGAGAGGGAGAGAAACAGAAAGATAGAGGTTGATAGAATTAAAGAAGGAGATATAATGAGAGAGAGAAAAAAAGAGAGAAAGAGAGAGATAGAGAGAGAGAGTGTGTGTGTGTGAAAGAGAGAGAGAGAGAGACAGAGAGGGAGAGAAAAAGAGAGAAATATAGAGATAGATAGAAGGAAAGAAGGAGATATAATGAGAGAGAGAAAAAAGAGAGAGAAAGAGAGATAGAGAGAGAATGAAAGCGAGAGACAGAGACATAGAGGGAGAGAAGAAGAGAGAAAGATAGAGTTAGATAGAAGGTAAGAACGAGATAGAATGAGAGAGAGAAAAAAGAGAGAGAAAGAGTGATAGAGAGAGAATGAAAGCGAGAGACAGAGACATAGAGAGAGAAAGAAAAAGAGAGAAAGATAGTGATAGGGAGAGAGATACAGAGAGAGAGACAGAACCGGGGGGGGGAGAGCGAGGTAGGGAAAGAGCGAGAGAGAGTTAGAGAAAAAGAGAGAGCGAGAGAGCAAGAGAAGAGAGCTAGAGAGGGAGAGAAAAAAGAGAGAAAGATAGTGATAGATAGGAGGAAAGAAGGAGATAGAATGAGAAAGAGAAAAAAGAGAGAGAAAAAGAGAGAAAAGGAGGGAAAGAGAGGTAGGGAAAGAGCGAGAGAGAGAGAGAGAGAGCTAGAGAAAGAGAGAGAGAGCGAGAAAGAAAGATAGAGATAGTTAGAAGGAGAGAAGAAGATAGAATGAGAGAGAGAAAACAAGAGAGAAAGACAGAGAGAGAAAGAGAGAGAGAGAGAGAGAGAGAGACAGAGACATTTACAGCAAATAGAAATACATATTTGTGCTGAATTTTATTTTAATCTGTCGACTTAACTTTACCATACTTAACCGTCAGATTTCCCACTCTTGCATGACTGACCACTGCATATTTCCACTGACCAGACCTCGATGAGCGCGCCATGTGTAATTATCTTCACAGCTTATCATCGTATTTCTCGCGGGCCGTGGTGGGATCAGCGTGTGACCTTTACTTGTGTGCTCAGGGGGAGATTATTAAGGAAAGAAGAAAAGGGGAGACAATTCTTTATTACGGGGAAATAATAAGGGTTATTATAGTAGATTTTATTTTACAAAGATATTTTAATACGATGTTGATTATTTAATACGAGAATAATATTTTTATATCGACACTAATATTCTCCGCTATACATACTAGAAATTTAGCCGTTTATTATTTTATTGTCCTTAATTTTTTAATAATAATGCATGCCTGTCTAGTATATTTGTAAACCAGATTTTCACCACTCGCTTAGAGATGATACATGGGTATGGACTTCTACCGAATTAACTATCATGCTGAGTCGTGGAAAGTTTATTCATGCAATCCAAGTCTGGATATTCGAGGTAACTCGAGTGATGGAATAAATCATTTTTCCACTCGGTCATATTGATTTCGGTTTCCTCATCGAAGGGTTAGATATCTACATGACTGGGGCTCGATCACACTACACACCGCACCACACACGAACACACACACATACTAGGACTGGAACCCAGGTGCATGGCGACTAGTTGGTCTACCTATTTATATACGTATTCCACATGCCCGGGGCTTGCCTCACTGTCGTCATGCGGCCCCGTGACGGACCGGGGAAGCGGAGGTGGCTGTCGGAGGTACCTGTGGGCGAGGCGGTAGGTGTGGAGTACCCATGGACCAGAAGTAGTCAACCGGAAGTGACACCCTGAGTAGCCACAAGTATATTCCCGCCAATGTTTTCAAAAATGAGGTCCGAAATGGATCCGCTTTTTGACATCATCACAATGGTTCATGACTGTTTATATAGTAAAATACTACGTCATCAGATGGATCTGGATCCATATTTGGGTATTAGTTACCGCATAAAGTACTACTGACGTGTCGTTGCTTCATCCTTGTTTGAACATACTGATCTTAAGAAACACACACAAAACACATAATTATATCTCCAAATCGCAGCGAACGTTGTTTACTCCGCCATCTTGATTCAACATTAATACCAACAATCTCAACATAACATGGGGAAATATAACTGCATCATACAGCTTCCGACATATATTAAAACAAGCTACTAGAATAAATAAATCATCTTCAACACTTATCGATCATATTTATGTAGTTTGCTCAGACAACATATAACAGACACCGTACTCTATTGTGCAATGAGCGATCAGTACCCAATATGCAGCACGTTGTCTAAAAAGGAATTAAAACTCCCAAACATAAACATTTTTTTTCGCATATCCTATTTCAGGACATCGCTGTCAACACCAGCATTTTACCGCAGTTTTTGATTTCTTAGCAAGATTACGCTTAGTAGTTTGCCATTGCTTTCTGAACGGCCGGCTTTCGTATCCCGTAAGTAACGGGAGGGCGAGAACCGCTACCGATTCTCGCGAAGCTTCGTTTGCTCACATACATACTACCCACTTTGATGTTCTTCTTCCTTCGTTCTCTTGAAATATGTCTATAACTGCAATATTGTCTCTTGTATGAATTTAACTGTCTTTTTTAGTTCACTCAGCAGTCCATAGAGTTTATACTTTCATCTAACTCTCGCATGTGGCTTTAACACACCTTAAAGCGTGTGTGTGGATTTCTGCTCGTCTAGGACGAGCTAGGACAGTTCCCGTGGTTCTCCGGAGTTCTGTATGGGTGGCAGGGAAGGGAGGGGGGGGGCGGTGGTCTAGTGGCTTTAATAGTCCCGAGAAACAGAACTTAACTATCTGGATGTGCGCAGAAACTTTGTAATTGAAAGTCGTACATTCGGAAAGAATTCACGAATCGTGGGCTGCCATCACTTCGTGTCGGCTGTCTTGGAAGCCTTCGGCGGGTTCCGTACTTGATACTTCCGGACACGACGAGAAAGACCATTCGATAACCAGACACCGAACAAAGAGCTTTCCTCTCACGCTGTACTCGAAGAATTATATTGGAAACCGGAAAATGATCTACAGCAAGTGTTCGTTGAAGATATCGTTTCAAAATCTGTTGGATGTTTATTCCCTAAGTTAAAGGTAAGATGCCATTTACAATTGCATCGATTAAATACTCCTTGTGGTTGTGTTTCAGCAACCAATAAGGCCAGTCGACGCCAGTGAGTTGACCTATAATCCTATATTCGAGGGGCGAAAGGCGTCGAAATAAACATAGTTAGCCAACATTGTGAGAAGCCTGGGTGATTCAGGTTTGCGAATTAATTTGAAGCCTGGCTCAATGAACAAGCATCTAAATTCATTCATTCATTCATTCAGTAGCATGTCCTTTGCAGAACAAAGCTCCTGTAACAACCTTCCGGAAAGCTTCTCGGTCACAAGCAAGATGTCCCGCGTACGATACACCCATCTGGAGATCATCCGCCACATCCTGCACCCATTTTCTCTTTGGCTTTCCTCTTCCTCTCCTCCCAGGCATACATCCCTCAATTATTGTTCTCTCCAAACTCTCATAACGTTTCAAGTGACCAAAATATATCAATTTTCTTTGTGTTATCGTCTTTAATTGCCAACCCTCTTCAAAATTCAGCTCTTGAAGCATGGATGCATTTGTTCTTTTCTTTACATAAGATATTCTTAGAACCTGTCTATTACATTTGTATTCAAAGGCATGTATGCGTTTTTCAGCTTATTTAGTAAGTGTCCATATCTCACAGGCGTATGTTGCAATGGGAAAGGTGTATGCTCTTAAACATCTAATTTGTGTAGTTCTGTCTGTCCCACTCCATAATTTAATCAATTGTTTTAGTCTTTGAGGAGCAACTGATATGGTCGTTTAATTTCATTCATTGTGTCACCGTTGTTGGTAATCGATGACCCAAGATATTCAAAATTTTCCACTACCTTCAATCTTTCCTCATTAACATATATTTCTTTCTCCATAGTAGTGTTATCTGTATGCATAATCTTTGTTTTGCTATGTTAAGATACAAGTTCTTAAAGAATTTCTTTCAGCAAACAGTAATTCATCAAGAATAGAGTTATTATTTGACTACTCTTATGGGTATGTTCGAAACCAGGACTTTTACATCATCATCATGTGGCGCGATAGAGTTTTTAAGCAAACCCAAACCTTGTCCATTGATGATAGGAAGGATATGAGCGGTGAAGTGATTATCAAAGCCCAGGCCTTTTGTCACCTAACTGGGTGTACCCAACAGTGTTATAGATATACTCCCACATGCACAGTGTTGACAGACACAACACCTCCTTTGATAATAAGGGAATAATCTTGTCCGTGTCGTATAACTTTCAACACTGCCTGTACTACCATCGGAACTAGATCGTTCTGGGTTTTGGACTATACACACCTCCTTTGTTGATAGAGGACTCCAACTATCTGTGTCTATTAACTATACACACACCCGGCCTTCTACGTACCCGAAAAAGATGGGTGGGGAGCGACATACTCAAAAACATAAGCTGTTCTTTTGTTTGTCTATCTTTATTAAGTATTTCTGGGAAGGTTTACCATGGCAGGCGGTACATCTTCAAGCAGCCTTGTAGGTGACAGACAATGTTAGCCCGTGGTATCCTGATATAGGTACCCACTCTTTCCGACGAGACAGACTGTGCTGGTCGAGAATGTCTATCCACGCCGTAACAACTGATGATCTCCATAAGAGGTATGGAACTCTGCCATCCTCATGAATGGAACGTGTCACTATATCTAAAAGGTCTGAGAACTGCGACTGAATGCCCAATGACTCAAGTTAGGATTACTGAAGTTCGTAGCCTAATATGTCTATGAGATATATCCGGGAGGTCAGACCTAAGATATTGGTCTGAACCATGAGGAACCGACCACATAAAAGAGTCGATGACCCATAGTGGTATCAGATATAATATTTAAAAGGTGTGATGGATTTGTACACCTGGCCTGTTCTTGCTTACAGGACTCCCTTTAATGCTTGAAGGCTCAAGAATAGACGTCTCACCTCCAGTCAGTCAGGAGACCGAGACTGGGCTATCAAACCGAAGCATTCAGAAGAAGCCTGTGCTGTCTTAAGTAGAACGCCCGAGTCTAGACTGTGAAGAAGTCCAAGTGACAGATGAGAGTCGGTACATACCAGGCTCAAGTCTAGAGGGTCCAGAAGCCGTCATACGGGATAAGGTGACTGTCATCCTACCACCTATTTCTACGTATCTGATACCCAATCGTCTACTGACATGACTTACGTGGGATGATGAGACTGTCCTCAAGACTACTCTCATCCACATAACTGTTCCAGTTAGAGTGTCTGGTTGTTCAGAATTTGCATCTCCATTAAAGATTTTTGGTTGTCTTGTGCTAAACTTACCATTATCGTTAGTTAGGTGTCTGTTTGTGTCATTTGTCGCCTGAAAGGGAGTTTAGCGTCGAGGACGCAGTCTCATAGAGTGGGACAGAGGAAACAACTATAGCCCGTTATAATTTAGCAACAAACTCTGGGGATTTGGGCCAGAATTGTTACATCCGGATGAAGCTCTGTAATGCTAGATGAAGACCTTTATTGATGTAATCATTAGACATATGCAAGTCAAGGAAGTTCTAATAAAACACCAAGCTATCCAGCAACTTTCCAGCGGTTAGACGCTTGGTACTGAATCCATCCCAGCAGAGATATTCAAGGCAGGTGGGCCGATATTAATAGAGCAACTTCACCAAATCTTTACAAACATATGAGTGAACGAGACCATGCCAAAAGATCTCAAGGACGCTTCAATAGTCCACCTTTATAAACGTAAAGGGAACCACCAATCCTGTGACAACCACCGATGCATCTACTTGCTCTCAATTGCAGGGATGATACTTGCCAGGATTCTTCTCAATCGCCTCACAGCCCATCTCGACCAAGGTCTTCTTCCTGAGAATCAATGTAATTTCAGAAAAGAATGAGGAACTGTTGACATGATTTTCGCTTCAAGACAGCAGCAACAGAAATGTCAAGAACAGAACTCCGAAATGTTATCCACTTTCATTGACCTTCCAAGCCTTTTAATAAAGTCAGTAGAGATGGACTGTGCAAGATTATGGTGAAATGTGGCTGTCCACAAACGGTTGTCTAAATAGTGCGGCTATTTCATGATGGTATGCAGGCAAGAGTACAGGAAAACGGTGAGCTGTCTGAGCCCTTTCCTGTCAACAATGGAGTGAAGCAAGGATGTGTCCTGGCAGCAATACTGTTCAGCCTAATTTTTTCAGCTACGCTGGCGAATGCCTTCGAGAACAATGACACTGGAGTAGACATCAACTACCGTATGGATGGAAAGTTGTTAAGTCTCAGAAGGCTGAAAGCTAAAATCAAAACTAACAGCGACAACGTCAGAGAACTCCTGTTTGCTGATGATTGGGCTCTATATACCAACTCAGAGCAGACATGCAACATAATGTTTCAGCTTTCACATATGCCTGTGCTAACAACTTTGGGCTCAGTATCAACTTGGTGAAGACTCTAGTTACGTATCAGCAAGGGATTAACCACAACGTGCCTAATATAAAATTGAACGGTCAAAGACTAAGTGTTGTGGACAAATTCAACTATCTTGGCAGCACTGTGTCACACGCTGCCTCAATCGATGAAGAAGTGAATGCAAGAATCTCCAAGGCCAGCTTGGCTTTTGGCAGACTGTACAAGAATGTGTGGGACAGAAATGGAATAAGCCTGCAAACAAAGCTGAAAATCTACAAAGCAATTGTATTATCCACACTGCTATATGCTTGTGAAACCTGGACTGTTTATCAGCGACACGCTGATAAACTAAACCACTTCCACCAGTCTGCCTTAGGGAGCTATTGAATATTACATGGCAAGACAAGATCCCAGACACTGAGGTCCTAGAAAGAGAGTACATGCCAAGCATCCACACTCTACTAATCAGAATCAGATTCGCTGGGTCTGGTCACCTAACTTGCATACCAGATCGCAGGCTACGTAAATGAATATTTTACCACGAGCTGCGTTGTGGTAAACGCTCCCACGGCGGCAGAGGGAATGCTTTAAAGACACTGAAAATTTCACTGAAAACTTTTGGAATTCATCTTGACAACTAGGAGACTGCTGCCAAAGACCGAAATTCGTAGCGTATACATTACGCAAGGGCGCGGTCACTTGTGAAGCAACCAGGACTGCACGAGCTGTGACGAAAAGGCTAGGCAGAAAAACCACTGCAGGAGATCCTCATATTGGAACGTCAAGCATTCTTTGCTCACATTGTCACAGAGCATTTCGAGCCAAAATAGGCCTTATCAGCCATCTTAGAACCCACGGCTCCATACCTTCAACCCCACTGGATGAAATTAATGGTCATCATCATTCTTGATGGGCATACAACACAGTAAAACATCACGTCAAACCGCAGTGGATCATATAGGAAATACTTGAAATTATGAGAGATGGAGATAAAGCACATAAAAAGAGGTACCTCAGCACATACCTTACTCTTAGAAATAAAGAGCAATATATCATACGAAGAGAAAAGCAAAGTTATTTTATGAAGTTATTAATGGATAAAACAAATTGTAAAAATATAATTAAGGCAATTAACACGTTGACAAATAAATATAACTCTTTCAATTCTTTACCATATAATCATATTACAAGTGATCAATTTAGTAATTATTTTTTAAACTGACATAGACCAGCTGAAGGCTTTAGAACCAAATTCTCCGTGCAACTTATCTGTACTGTTATCATTTTGCGAGAATAGATGCTCCCGGGAGTATTTAGGCTTGCACGTTTCAGATATTATTTTGTGGAGCCTCCACCGATGACCTTGACCTCGGCTGATTGAGGTCACGCCTCCTCAGTCTTGCAGTTGGGTGGTATGTAGGGGTGGTATCTAAATTAACGCTTACGTTTTTGTGGTGTATTAAAAAAAGAACGTGTGTGTGTGTGTGTGTGTGTTTCTTTCATTCCATGATAGTGCGTAAGTTTTCATTTTCCAAAAGACAGTTCTCTATACGTCTATTCAAATAGGTTTAATTCTTATGGTTTCTTAGTTTCGTATTAACATTTAAAAACCACCTTTGTGTGTGTGTGTGTGTGTGTGTGTGTGTGTGTGTGTGTGTGTGTGTGTGTGTGTGTGTGTTTCTTACAGTCACTGATATTGCATACTCTTCATTTTATTCCAAAACGTAGCTCCATATTCTTAATCTCTGATGTACATGCGATGTCCTTTAAAACTATGATAGAACTGTCCTACACCTTGGTATCACCTTTTTCGTTGATATTCAAACCAACTTGACTCTCTGTTACGACAAATATTGTATATCTGTAGCCGCAATATCATAGTGTATATTATAACCCGATTAGTAATACGGTATTGATCTCATTATTACCTCGCTATAAAGAAGCAGTGACAAGACACATTCCATTATATGGTCATAATTGTTTTATTTTCTAAGTGTTAGTACCAGTATTATTCTTTCCCAGCATACAACAAGTATTATGAACTTTATCAAAGAGTTATAAACCACAAATATGTGTTTCTCTATCTTCTCTTAGTGTACGTAAACCTATGTAAACGGCTACAAAGAAACGACACCGATAGAGAGTTATTACCTTGTCACAACGACAAAGGTTTCCCGTGAAATATACCTACCTGCTTGCATGTCTGTGTGCGTGAATGTGTGTGTGTGTGTGTGTGTGTGTGCGCGCGTGCGTGCGCGTGTGTGTCTCTGTGTTGCCTTTTGCATATGTGTTGTACTTTTGACTTTGTCTCGTTTGTTCCATTATCTATGTCTTAACCTTTGACTTTGTTCTCTTTGTTGTATTGTGTATTTGGTCTTATGTGATATTGTACCTGTCTCACTGTTCCAATGTGTGTATAAATTGTTCCACAGCTTTGCTCCAAAATCAACATGAAAAACAACCGTGTGCCACAGTCAACATGAAATCAAGAATAAACAACGAAAACAAACCATTCATACCACTAAAAGTCCAATAGACAAGAAAATTTCGTTTTAATAACTTTTATTTTCATCAAAACCAATGTGGGAATTTTGTGTGTGTGTGGACAACATATACATTCATACTACTGAAAAACCAAAAAACACGAAAATTGCGTTTTCATAACTTTTATGTTCATCAAAACCATTGCATGAAATTTTCACGTACACAAAATATCCATTCATACCAGTGTAAACGAAAACCAACGATCCAAACAATCCAACTTGTATATTTTCATCAAAACCATTGCATTACATTTTCAATAGTATCGAATGTGTAGAGGATATAGTCAATAAAACATTTTATTGTTATCACATACGTGTATTTTTAATACACTAATTTACAATGTACAGTCAATATCTATATTTTAATTACATATAATAATCAGTGAAACATGTGAAAGAAAGGGACACACAACATTGAGTCTTTTATTTTCATTGATACAGACAATTCACAGTACACATATGACCACTTTAACATGTTTAATAGAACACACATCAAGCGTAATTGACCAGATTATAGACACCAAAAAAGAAGAAAACATATATACATATTTACACTAGGACGTGTTATATGTCTAGTGGAGATGTAGTGACCTTGTCTGCGTGTACTTGTCGTTTTATGTAGAAATAGGATAGCGAGTATCTGTGTTGTGTGTATGTGCAGATAGACGTGTCTTGTGTTTTGAAACCTCATTTGTCCATCCACTCGTTGTCTGGGTGTCAAGTACATCTAAAAATGTTTGTCTGACTTGGTGTTGTGTTTGTTTCGTCAATCCTTTGGTACATGTTTTATTGTAGTCTCCGAAACAATGGTATGTTTTGCTGCAAAAGTATACCATTCCATCCCCTTTGTGTTCTAATTTGAAAAGACCAAGGTTTTTCTTTTCATAAGCATTGATGGTGATGCAAGTCTTACTGGTATGTGAACTAATATTATGATCAGAGCAGACTTCAGCCGGGAACCACTGCTTATAAACACTATCATAATCTGCTATAAGATGTGATGTAACGGCCTCTGCTAGTGTAGGTGTATTAAGGGCTAAGTAGAGTGAGTCAGTGTACATTTCGCATAGCTGAAAATCCCCCTTGTCAATAAACTTATATATGAAATATAATAAAATTCTAACATCCTCAATTTCGCATATTGATAAACGAAAAAACCTATCTGTAAAGGGAAATCCCAGACTTATGTCTTTTTCACTTCTTCTACTTCAAAAATGTCGACGGTCAATGGTGTCATCTTCTTAAAATGGGAATTATTCACTAACTTGGCCATGTCTTCTGCCTTACTGTAAAATACATCAGAATATTTGGCCTTATTGGTTAGGGTCTTCCCATAGGCGGAATTACCCAACGATGTCATGGTTTCTGCCTTAACGGTAGAGGCCGTATTACTGTCACCTTCCCGTCTGGCATCAGACACCTTGTCATCAAATTTTTGGAAGCAGCTAACAGGCTTATATTCAACAATCTGGTATATGTGTGTGACCTTTAGACCATGTTCCAGATACTATTTTAACAATGGTGTAGCCAACATAATCCTTTCCCCGCTATTGCTACCTTTTAGTGTCCGTCTGGCACTTGTCAGCAGTTTATGTGACTGGGTGTACTGCCTCATAAGGTCACCGATTTCGGCCCACACCCACTTCAGTATTTTTTGAAAATGGGTGTCATTTCAGAGAAATACTCTTTGAACTTGTCTGACACATGGGTGTCACATTCTATCAAACCAAACAAAGTCTCATCTTTTACAGCTTCGGTGATCTTTTCTTGGTCTATGTCCTGTTTACCATGCCATGGTTTGGCATATGGGAATCTTGCCTTGACAAAACCCTTAATGTCACTATCGGTCTTCTTTAGGTTCCCTAGTCGCATTCCCATATTTATACTACCTTAACTTTAACCTTGTTAACCAAGGAGTCGTGAATGCCACAGGTGTAGTCATATAATTATGTCAGAGGTATCTTATTAACTGGGTTAATGTCAATACCACGGGTCAGAGGACAGTAGGGGTGTCCATGGAATAGACATCCGTGAAATTGATACACGGTTCTATTCTCCCTATCCCGCTCATCTATTCTAATATGATGAGGTCCCAGAGATATCTCTTGCCCAATAATTGTTGTCCTCGGCTCTATATTCTGACTATGCTCTATCCACCCCAACTACTGTTTGCACTGAACAGTGTAAAATATAGAATTATGAGTCTTGAACTCAATTTCTGCCTTCCTAATGACTGGAAAACCAATGGAAACCATTTGCATTAGAGCCCACAGGTAGAGAGCATTAGCGTCATACCCTTTCAAACTCTCAACTAACTTACCCCCTCTGATGCGTGTCTGACTTACCTCATGGTACCTATGAAAGATTATGGATGGCCCTCCTACAATATTGTCTCTAAGTGTTTTGTGCAGCTCCTTCTCATTTTCAGAATATTCTGAAAACACTACATTTTTGGGCAGAGTCTTAACAAAATACTTTAAGGTTACTCCGGGGATGGAAATGGCATCATTAAACATGTCTACACCTAACTTGTTGTCAAGTTCACTTGCGCATCTAAGGCCTTAATAAAAGGTTGTGCGTCTTTGTTATTATGCCACACAAGAAATTCTTCTAATGTGGCCATCTTATTGATTGATTGATTGATTTAGGAATCGAAATCACAGCATTCGGGGCATTTCCATAAGTGCTCCGTGCCCATCCTCAGTAGCCAGCGAAGAATTCCAACACTAATAGTACCAGTAGCAATCTGATCATAAGTCCGTCTCGCCTTTCGTCTGAGCATTGAGCGTCGGCCAGATCCCTTCGTCACTACTCTTTGTCTCATTCTTGCCAGACCATGGTAATCCATTTGCTCCTCCGAGGTGTGCACGTGATCCCACAAGGCCGCAACCACGTCTGCCTTGTTATGTATCAATACTCCACCAAGTTCGACTGAGCCAACCAATATGTCTGCCTGTTCATTTCCCAGCACACCGGCATGCCCCGGAGAAAAGATCCAGGCGATGCTTGTCACCCGTGACCTCCGAAGCGAGGCAAGCCACTCCGCACGAAGTCTGCACGTCCTCACCCTCGTCAGCATGCTTTCTGAGTCAGTTACAATCACGATGTGTGTGTGTGTGTGTATCGTGTTCTCCATCTAGCGGAGAGCCGCAGTGACTGCCTCCACTTCCATTCTTAAGCTGGATGTTGTGATATCATATGTCAGGCTCTCCTACCCCAAACATCGACCATTAACTTTGGCTATGAACCCCCAGCCACTTCTCTCATCTCTTGACACTGAACCATCTGTGTAGATAATCACATCACTCGAATGAGCATTGTCCTGAATTAGTTGCTGGATTTCCACTTTCGTGGCCCCTGCTGGCCACTCCCTGCACTCCCGGCTTAATGTGATTATAACTCTGCACAAGTCTGACTGCTCCGCTGGCACTCTAACCCACTCTTCTCCTCGCCTGATGTTCTCCAACTGACACACCTGTCTGATCGGATCCTCCGCCTGAGCCATCCATGATTTCCCTCTTATCAGTCTCTGACCCTTAACTACGTCCAGCGCCTCATGCAACGGGTGATCTGTGTCTGCAACTACTATGAGGTATGCCTTCGCTTGCATCACCTTGTGCCTACCAGCAACAGTATGCAGACCAAGGATGTAACGCATACACACTACTGGAGTGTCTCTGGTGCATCCCAGAATGACTCGCATCGCTTCGTTCTGTATGCGCTCTAACTTCACCAGCTGACTCTCTGAGACAGTGAGCAGACCTAATCCATAATCAGTTACTGAGAGGATCAAGTGCTGGTATAGTGTGAAAATCATTCTCTGCTCTATGTCCATTTCAGCCATAGTATTAAGTGCATTGAGTCCCTTTTGAGATCTTGTCACGACTGTCAACAACCTCGTTCAGACAGGCATACAGGGATTCTTCGTTTGTACCGCACGAATACTAACTCGTAGGTGTACAAAAGGAAATATGTTACTTTATTGCGTACTAATACATCTGGCTCTACGAGTACACATAATCAATTAACATATCACTCGCAAAGCATTACACTCAATACAGCAATAATATTTATAAGCACAATTCTCTCACTGTCTTAAGTTAAGTCACAATCCTACAGTGTCCTAATGACTACACAATGGTCCAGGCAAAATATACGATCTGTCTCCTAAGCTGTCAAGTCCCCGTCTGACTAAACTTAGCAGCATGGGTCAGCTTCCGACTGGTGGACCTTCGTGCGTCAGCACTAATTGCGTGCGTTGTTACTCGGCACGCTGTTCAGCAGTCCGTCAGTAGTGACTGCCTTTTTGTTAAGGCTGTTTACGGGTACTTCCCGTGTTTAATTAACCTGGGAGTAAATCCCTGTCGTGTCCTCTCATGTCCTTCTGTTTACACCAGTGTGTCCTGTTGGATAACTCCTTAATAGTTCTATCCTCTCTTCTGTCCCTTGAATATCTAATCCCGTTCGGCGGTGTTCTATTTATCCTATCTTTGTCTTATCCCTAACGGATCTACTTCTATTACTTCTTCCCTTCAATCCAAGATCTTGACAACGACCGTCTCCACAGGGTTCTTGAAGGATAGGCTTCTGTCAAATGTGATCCCCAGATACTTCTGTTTGTTCTCTCTGCTGACATTTCTACCATCTATTTGTGTTTATTTTATTTACTATGTTTATTTATCTATCATCTTATTTTCAACCCACACCTTCTAACACTCTTGATACTCTTTCTCTGTAATGTTACTATTTCTAGGCTTTGACAAAATGCATCGTGAGGGGGTAATTTTGATTCCTTTAATTTTCCTAGGTCTGTTATGTATTAGTAACATAAATTTCTATTGGTTTCCTTAATTTTGTAATCGGCTAGGTATTTTGAGTAGTTTAATCCTGGTCCTAGGTAATTACATATATCTTGAAATTTCAGTTGCTTGGTGGCAATGCACATAAATTTATTGTTTCTTTTGACGACAAAGTTGCATGGCACTTCTTCTGATTTAATAAAATACGAGAATAGGTATGGCTTAATGAGGTTAATATCGTACCTTCCTGAGTAGACTCTCAGACCGGCATCTCTTGTAGGTATGCATCGAACCTACCAATTAAGGTGTTTTCATTTATCTCCTCTAGTACAGTATACAACCATTCGAACTCAGTCCATATCTCGGTATTCGTGGCATCAGCGATTCTGTTCTAATGATCAAGCATTCTATTCACGAGATCTTGAGGATCACCCGCTGGAATGAAGTAGACCTGGGCCCAGGGACGTTATACGTGACCCGAGCACGACATGGGGACATGTTTTGCTATAAAATTGTGTCGAACTAGTAGCACTAGGAAGATTATAATTCTGAAAGAAGCATTTAAAGTCGTATGCATGAGTAAACATACTTAGTATCGACTGGGATGCCTTGCTCAGTAATTAGCTAACAGATGGTTTCTGGTGGACAGTAAATCCCTCCTTTAAAATGTTAAACAGTTTTACCTCCATTACATGCGAACTCGTGTCGCTCCGTAAATCTATACTCCATTTACAACTTCCCACATTTTGGGCAACTAAAAGTATGAGCTACTCTGTCAATATCAATAATGAGCATAAACATGATCTTTGAAAAATAGTAGTCTTAAAGTTTCTCTATATTTTAAAATGCCTCTACGTTTTGGTACCAGTGGGTGGTTAGCATCATATTCAAAGATGTCTTCATTAAGACCAAAACATTCTTCTAAAATGGGGATATGCAGAAGTTTAACACCTGGAAAATTAGTTAGGGACTCTAAATCTTGATATTCTTTCCGCAGATTAGCATACTCTTTCAATGGTTTCCTAAGAATGGTCACTGGTGATCCTTTGTGTACAGCTAGAGCTCTGAAGAAACAAAGATTATCAGTGTATAGCTTGTTGTTGGAATCGTGTTTTAGTATGTTGATGGCTTGGTTGTGATTTATATTGTCGAGAATGTCAGTTAGGCAGCAATCAATCGGTAATTCGGGACGTAGAAAATTTAAAATGATGTGGCAGCTACTGTCTGTATACTGTATTTGGTGTCTGGTCGTCACTGCATAGCATATGTAAGAATGTCATGTTGATGAACTGTTTAGATGAAGGCATCAAAGTCGTGTCTGTTATTGATTAAAGCTGGAAATTCTAAAACAGCTGCATTGTTAGAGGAAGCGTGAAAGAATCTAAGGTACGTGTTTATCTATGTCTTAGAATTAAATTCTGGCTATAATTGATCTTGAAGCGGGATGTCTGACTACTAAATATCTTATATAGTGTGTCTGTCCAGTCGATAGGTTGCTGCGTCTGAGTGTTAATATAGTATGTGTAGATAGGCATGTGTTTGCTACATTTGTGATGTGTCCTAATAGCCTGCCAGCTGTCTCTATATGAGGGTTGGATTGCTAGGGGTCGGGTGTCTAAAGTGTATGCTTTGTCTGGTTGTTCAAGTTTCTGATCTTTAGCTGTATGTGTGTCCGCTGGTTCTTTCCTTTTGCGTGATGTAGCGTTTGATGGTGTAGTGTCCATGTCTCATGTTAATGGTGTTGTGTCCATTGATGATGGTGTTAGAGTCTGTTGATTTTTTTTCTGTGGCGTTATAGAGTTCTCTTCTTGTGTATGAGTCAGCACAGATGTGGCAGTCGTGAGTTGCCTTTTTTGTATGGTGCTACTGTGACGTGTGAGATTCGATATTCAGTGAAATCTGTGTCAAATGTAGGACACAGAAAGACATTGTTCTGAGATGTGGCCATAGTAGAACAAAAAGTGATGATGAGTCAATAGGTTATTTTCGGTGGTTGATATGAAATCTTGTGTAGGCGTTCCGCGCTTTTCTACTAATTACATGTCCCCGGTGTACATACATTGGCACTTTGCTGTCTTGACAGACGATAGTTTGTGCTTTAAAAAGGCATAATAACTTTTAACTATGGCGTTAGCGAGTGTGATTGATAAGGCCAATTTTCGCTGTAAATGTCCGTTCACAGTGGGTGCATGTGAACACGTGGTCATTTCCACCATCATGCACCATCTTACGTCTCAAACGTTCGGTGTGTGACTTATCTGCAATAATTTTCTCCTTTGTCCTTATTCCATTTCTGATATTTGCCCTCCATGCAACACGTTCAGCGGCAACTTGCTCCCAATGTGCATTATCAATGCCTGTATCAATCATGTCCCGCTTACACACATCTTTGTATCGTAGTAGAGGCCGACCCTGAGATCTCTTACCCATCTGTAATTCACCAAAAAAGATATCCTTTGGTATTCTACCATCATCCATCCTCCTAAGATGTCCTATCCATTAAAGTCTACGAAGACTGAGCATGGAATAAATTGTCACACAACCTGATCTTTACAATACTTCAGTATTTGTGATTTTGTCTTGCCACTTAATACCAAGAATTCTTCGCAGACACCGCATATGAAAGCTGTTTAAATGTTTCTCTTAGTGTGAGTAAGTTGTCCAGGTTTCACTGCCATAGAGAAGAGTACTAAGGACACAGGCTTGATAGACAAGGACTTTTGCTTTGGCAGTAAGCTTCCTGTTCTCCCAGACTCTTTTTCTTAACCTGTTCATTGTTGTTGCTGCCTTACCAATCCGGATATTGATATCCTGATCTAGGGATAATTTGCTATTTACCACTGATCCTAGATATATAAAGTGGTCTACTATCTCTAGTTCGGCGTCGTCAATAAAGATTGATGGCACCCCATGTGCACCTTGTGACATAATCTGTGTCTTCTTTTTGCTAATTGTTAAACCAAATTCAGAACAAGCATTGGAGAATGCAGACAGTAGACATTGCAATTCTTCCTCAGAGTGGGTCGTAACTGCAGCATCACCTGCAAAAAGCAACTCTCTGATCAGTACCCTCCTAATTTTGGTCTTAGCCTTCAATCTCTGAGCATTGTAGAGGCCGCCATCTGAGCGTGAGTGAATGTATATACCACCATCCTGATCACGAAAGGCATATTTCAGTAGAAGAGAAATGTATATTCCAAAGAGGGTGGGAGCTAGTACACAACCTTGCTTAACTCCACACTTGATTTCAAATTCTTCAGAAGCTGCACCATCAAACTTGATTATACCCTTCATGCCTGTGTGGAACGATTGCACAATGGACAGAAGAGTTGGTGGGCAGCCAATCTTCTTTAGTGCCTTGAACAGACCCTCACGACTGACCAAATCAAATGCTTTTGTGAGGTCGATGAACGCAATAAACAGTGGTTGATTCTGTTCACGGCATTTTTCTTGCATTTGTCGCAATGAGAATATCATATCAGTGGTAGACCGGTTCTGTCGAAAGCCACACTGTGATTCGGGGTAGACTTGATCTCCTAGGACTTGAAGTCTGCGCAGAACAATTCTGGCAAATACTTTTCCAACAATACACAGAAGTGAGATACCCCTATAGTTGTTGCAGTCGCTCCGATCGCCCTTGTTCTTGTACAGTGTTATGATGCTTGAATCTTTGAAATCCTGTGGGACTTGTCCTTCACGCCAGCATGGCTCTATTAGCTGGTGGATCTGTATAGTGAGTATGTCTTGCCCACTCCTGATAACCTCTATTGGAATCCCATCCTTACCTGGAGCCTTGCCAGATGCAAGTTCATTTATAGCACACTTAACTTCTGTTATGGTGGGAAGTGTGTCCATGTAGTCAAGAGTTGGTAGAGCCTCTATGGCGTTGAGGGCATCATCCGCTAGTTTGGTCTCACTTGAGTAAAGCTCCAAATAGTGCTCTACCCATCTGTCCATCTGCTGTTTCTTATCAGTGATGAATTCCCCAGTCAAGGTTTTCAATGGTGCACTTCTTTTGATCACTGGACCATAGGCTTTCTTTATTCCTTCATACATGCTTCTTATGTTTCCCTTATCACTTGCGATTTGAATGGACTCACATAACTTGATCCAATAATCATTTGCACACTGCCTGAAAGCCTTTTGCACATCCTTCCTAGCTTGCCTTAGCTCACTGAGAGTGTTACGCGTTGGTCTTTCCTTGTTTCTTAAGAGAGCTTTCTTCTTCTTATCAATCAAGGGTTGCAGAGTCTCGCTATTTGCCGCAAACCAGTCCTGCCTCTTATGATCCACAGTGCCTTAAACCCCTACGGCAGTTTTATAAAGAGTTTCCTTAATTTGATCCCACTTTTCATTTACTGTACAATTTTCTGGTGTATCACTGAAAGCGTCTTCAAGTTGCTGTTGAAACTGAAAGCACTTTTCAGGATCGTGAGTGTTAATAATATTAATCCTGGGGCTAGATTTGTGTTTAGCTGTGTAGATTCTCTTTGGTCTCAGTCTAATCCTTGCAACTGTCACGGAAAACACCGTGAGTAACCAGTTGATGATAATAAAGGCATTCTGATTAACTGGATGTTTTCACAGCCACAAGTATTTTAACTAACAGAAAAAACAAATCGGATGACAAAATCCCAGGACGGTCAAAAGTAACAGCTGCAGATGTTTACTGGGGAGGGGGTGAGTGAGATGAATCAATACGCTGCCCTGACAGTTCACAAACAGGTCGTATTCAAGCGGAAGTGCCCGGCTCGGGAGAAAACAGTCCGTCTGTCATTTAGAATTTCCCGATATCAAACGGCATGGCGGTTTTGCTTGTCACCATATGACAGAAAGTTGCGGGTTTGTTATTGGAAACATTGGGACACCTGCAGGACATCAACAACGTGACGTGAACAATTCAAGGCTGTTTGAAAAACCACGATTGGGGGAGACAGTTTAACTCAAACAGTTGATATAGGCGGACGTGCTTTGGCACTGCAGTTCTGAGTGGAAATATGTCTACCGTGTGCGAATTAAGTTAATTTAATTTTACACGTGCCTGTAAAGGCAAATGTAGATGTGATTTGATCGAACTGCGGTGTTGCCTAAGGTAGTTTATATAGTATAATTAGTCCTGATTAATATAGGCAGTAGTCTTGTTAAAACTAGAGTGTGATGATTAGCACTGTTGGTGAAAACCAGTTAGAGTAGTGAAGTGATAATTGGCTCTGCTAGGATGACTAGGATAGCGGGGTAATATTTGGAGAGATTTAAGATGGGTTGGGAGATGGGGAAGGCGTCCAATGGGGGGAACTTTCGGTGGTTTGGCCACTGAAGATCTGCACTCTGTTTATGGGGTGTTCCTTGTCATAGTATGATTCGGACGTAGGTGAGGCGCTAATAGGCTCTATGACAGAGTTTAGTTAGCTGAGAAATAACAGAGCAAGGCAATAGGCTTACACCCAGCCGGTAGGATCAGTGACTAGTGCTATCACCAGATGTGTTGCTTCTCTAACAGGTTCCCTGCCAGTTACGAGGAAGTTCAACACTGGTTTTGAAGAAGTGCAACTCCAATTTGAAGAACACCAGTTGGACACTCAAATGGTTCTTACGGAAAAGGAATAACGTCCGAGAAGAAAGATGGTATAATGTTTACGCTGGACTCATACTTAGGAGGGTTCACCATAATATGGCTCAGAAGAGCCAACCAATATAACGACTCCTGCGTGTTAAGGTTCACCTAGGATGGGTGATGATTGTTGATATGTCACACATCATACAAACATTGTTAAAGGAACGAGAACATTAAAATGTAAGTCACATCGTGTGATAGATTCCAGTGAAATATTACAAATGACATCATTCTTGAGACTTTATAGACACTAGTTAGGATCAAGTATATTAACAATAACAGTGATACCTAGGTACACAACAAAGGATTCGTACAGTGTTTAGGACCGATAGGAACTTATAATGTGTAGTGTGCAACCGGTCCATGATCAGCTGTAATTACAAACAGTGTCTATTTCGGATGATCAGGAAGATGGATTACCAGGTAGCTACAGATGAAAGTCGGTGTCCGGCAGGAGGGATACAGCACTGGGTGAGATGGACTTGTTCTGACTTAACGTGCTGTGGTGTGTCCTTGCAAGGAAGAACTGACTGTGCTATTATCTGAGGGTCCGATCCTACACACATTCTAGAACACATCACACATTTTCTTCGCATACACGTCTCACGGACATTACACTTTTCTTTTATTAAATTAATCTTTATTAATTTTTGGAAGCAAGAGTTGTTGAATATATTGCGTGGGGAAAAATGAGAGGGGGCATAGTACGACAGTAAGAGAGAGAGGAAAAGGTGTCCACGGGCTGATGGAGTTTGTTGGACGGAAGCTGGTGGATTCTCCAGGATATTGATAAGGGGTTAAATATAATGTGGGTTTTGACTCCCCCCACTCCAAGGACGACACTTTAAATGGACACACGACAGCAACAACCAAAGAATGATCCGTATCACAGTCAGCACTGTGGTAACTACGAGTCAATGATATATGGTTCAGATGTTGTCTCCGTGTGATGATGAAGTCCAGCTGGTGCCAATGGCCGGATCTTGGATGTTTCCATGTGACCTTATGCATCTCTTTTGTTTTAAAAAAGGAGTTTGTAATACATAGGTCATTACAGGTGCAATGCTCCAGCAGCCGTTGCCCATTTTCATTCATGCGGCTGATGTTGTATTTTCCAAGGCACACTGGCCATGAACTCGAGTCCTTGCCCACACGAGCATTGAAATCACTTAGCATATAAATGTAGTCAGATTTTGGAACTGCCTTGATCACGGAGTCTAGCTCCTCATAGAACGAATCCTTCACATCATTAGAGGAATCAAGCGTCGGTGCATATGCAGTAATAATGGTGGCAAACCCACAAGAGGTTGCCAAGCGCAGGGATAATAGTCTTTCATTTCCTCCTGCTAGAATTTCAATCATTCCCAGTAGCGAATTCTTCATTGCAAAGCCCACACCGTGTTGCCTTTTTTTCTGCCTGCCCTCTACCCTTCCAGAAAAAGGTGTAATTGTTTTCCCTGAGTGACCCTTCCTCCGCGAGGCGAGTCTCCTGCAGGCCAGCAATATCAATGTTAAGACGATTGAGTTCGGCATCAATCACAGCCGTTTTTCTCACATCGTCAATATTGGTCAAGTCAGTGGAAAATCCTGGACACATGGTTCTCACGTTCCAGGTTGCAAGCCGTAGCTTGAGGTTTCTATTTTTATTTTTGTTTGTGCCTGGTGCATTGGTTTTACAGCCTGCGATTCGGATTTTGTCCTAGCCCCAAGCACCAATTGAAGCAGGCAGGCAGCACCCAATTGGCCGGGGGCTGCTCAGCTTGAGGCGGGCGGTAGCTGATCAGTGACACCTGTAGGTGTCTCCCACCGTCAGAGGCAACGCGTGGCGCCCCATGTCTACGCCAACTGACAAGGACTTATAACCCGTAACAGTTGCCTCTCGCTTTGATTTCGAGACCAGTTAAGACCAGGGATGGAGTTATTGCCTCTCCATAGCACAAAGCCTGGGCTAAAATATAGAGATCATGTGTTGCCCATGCAGCATGATCCCTCTCTCGGCCTGCCTAGTTCACTCCAGAGGAAAGGTAACACCCCTACATCTGGAACAAGACAAGCTGCAGAAGCTGCCGGATCAGCAGAGCAATGCTCTAACTGTCCGCCTGTCGGAGATTCGATCCTAGACCAGTCGCCAACCAAGGCTTAGGGCCTGGTCTGCCCTGCCATGACATTTTGTCTTTAGCTTGCATTTCCTCGCACCAGGGTAAGGCCTGTACCCTCCCAATTGTTCTATTCCGCCCGAAGCCGTTGGCACAATGTGGGGTGTCGGGTTTGGTAAGCGTCGCTCAACGTTCAGCGCTAACAGCAACCAGGTAGTACCGTCTACTGTTATACGGTAGCTCAGTCATATCTGACAGAGACCTGACACTAGATCCCGGGTGTAGATAGTGGTATTCAACAAAATACACGTGTAGTTTCCGGTATTGGATACTGGCTTAATAATGTGAGTCAATAGATATTTTCCTACATTGACTTGGTGATTGCACAGTAAGTCCTTGTGTGGATGCAGTAGATAATGTTTTGATATACAGCGAAATTTAGCTTTAGTGTAGGTGTCTATCATTCCACTCTTTCCGAAAAATTCGCGTAAGCACTGAACGTCAACAGCTGTGGAAAATTACAAACATCATTATTATTATATTTTAGTAACAATATCATAACACACGAAATATTCCATATCCCATAATTTTTTTATATAAGAAATACCAAAAGGAAAATATGAGAATTGAGCTTCCTGATTATGACGTCACATAACACTTAGTATAAGATGAATATTTCATATGTTCATTTTCTCATTTTTCTTTTCATCCCGTCATTACATATATATATATATATATATATCAGAGGGTTGCTGATTGCCATGGACCAAAATTGCTTTGTCGTCATGTATAATATGCACCATGGACAGGATAGCTTGTTCTTCATTATCTGTCATGTATATAATGGCTTATATATTGATAGATGACATGGACGGAATATCTCTTGGTATGGACGAATATAGCTGCTGTTATCGTATATAAAACGGATTGACAAGAATCGCTGTTGTCATCATGAATAAGAATTTCTTTGGTATAGATAAATATGGTTGGTGTTTTATATACATATTGTTTATGTGATGGAGAATAAACTTGGATTATGCCATGAAGAAAGACTTTGGTTATGGCGATATCTTTTTATGCTTCGTTTGATGTCGGAATTGATTCAGCGATACAGTCAGATGCCAGAGAGTGTTAATTGATGGATTCTGACTACCAGATTACTGGCTGACAAAGCAATGCATGGTCTACTATTGTAGACAGTCTATAACTCGTTACTTCTTCTTCTTTCGTTCGCCTGAAACATGTCTACAACTGCAATGTCGTCTCTTGTATGAATCTAACAGTCATTTTTAGTTCACTCAGCGGTCCATAGAGTTTATCTTCCACTGTTGTCTCTCTAGGCCAGAAGGTTCGCCTGGATATGTTGTAGTTTGGGCAATCCTGGAGTATGTGCTCTGCTGTCTGCGACGCCAAACCACATGTGCACATGGCTGATTCACCAATCTTGAATTTTGTATACAAGTGGTTGCGTTACTAACGTAAGATACACTCACCATCGCTTGTTGAACAGAATACCAGTGTAGTTTTTTCACAATCTATTTATTTATTCTCACAATACCTGACACTGCCGAAAACATATTCATCTGTTCCACAGAACGGTTCACAAATACACGAACATTATTCAACAATTCTACAGAGCGGCATAATATATAGCCGTTGCCCTGATGACGAGGACTCCGTCCACACCGGCCGAAGCCCAAAGTCTAACTAACCAGTGACGTTTTTGTTCTCGCCCAAAACGTCCGGTCTGCCTATCACGTGTTTGTAAATACTCCCGTGATAGGTCACATAGCACGGGCTCCTTTTTGTCGACCGTGCTTAATACAACTCGTGCCATGTCCTCAATGTATCTATATCAATAGGACCTTGGCACCTCACCCGCCTGTAGTTGGATAAAAACAAATTTGGAAAATTTTTAAATTTTCCTTCAATAACTCTTCTAAATTCTACTTTGAATTTGTAGAATTAAAATTTCTATTATCTAATCGCACTATTCTTTCTAAAGTGAAATCAAAATTTAAATCAGTAAATTTAATTGCTATAAGACAATTTTCTCTTATCATCTTTCAAAATTAACATGTTAGTTCTACATTTGTGTCGCACTGCTTCTATACACCATAAGTCTACTCTCGGTTAGTAGCGTATATAAATTTCTTCTGGCAACTTTCTACAGATTAAGTACTAAAGCAACACGATCCAGGTTTTCGAGGGGTATTCTGGGTTAACGCTTCTCGTTTCCCAGGCCTCTTAACTGTTGTTTATAACCAAGCTTACAATTCACATATCTAGCTGGAATGTGTACTTTGTGACAATGTAATGTCAATGAACGCTCTTCTCGGATTTGACAAAAGTCATTAGACTCCAAATGTAGAGATTTCTATTAACACTTCTTTTTCCCAAAATATATTGACATTATTCTTATAATTTCCAATAAACATATTCTATACCGTCTAAATATGTGGAACTAAAAGTATACAATTTGTAATTTCTACTGTATGTTATCGACTGTCAGTGTTCACCATTGCCATAATTTAGCTTCATTTGGCCATCTTCATAACAATGTGTCCATGACTCATTGTAAGTATACCAGAGTTTTATAATGTGCATTATCTTCTTTCAAATGCACTTGGTCATAATTGTTCACTATACTTTTCAAACTCTTCTCTATGACCCATAGAGTAAGCACCTTCCAGGCTTACAACACAAAAGTAATAATATTTATGCTTATATAGGACACGCACTTATTCGTCATGTAACCACAGCCTATGGGAGGGATGGGCTAACTCTATGAGTTTCAAAAGGTCCCGCGGCCTCCCCATAGTAGTTCCTTCAAAATCTACTCAAACCTATCAAGGCCTTCACGCCCGAATGAGGGTAAGTGTGCGTCCTGGAAGTATTGCCCACAAGTCATTTTGTTTTTCTTTCTCACTCCAGTGACATTTATCCGTATTTCCTATCTTGTGGTCGCAGTTTCTAATGTCCCACGTGTAACTCAATCGTGACATTTGTCAATCACTTCTGTCTCCATGGAACTATAGTCGCAGCTTATAATGTTTCACGTGTCACGCAATCGTGACATTCGTTAATCACGTATGTCTTCCGTTAGTTGTAGTTGCAGTTTATGATGTCCTATATGCCACTTAACATCATCATCTTGCTTTCCAGTATTGTTCTTCTTGTTAACCATTATTTTCATTGACCGCTGGTAGTATGGACTTAGGTTATTCTTTATATGGTTGTTGTGGTATATTTTGACATACGTGTCTCACTGACTGCTGTTGCCACTTGAGCTGATCAATGTTGTTGGAATGTGTAGATATATTCACTGTCTATTCTTTTCCACCTGTATCTGATTTCTATATAATGACATAAAACAATCACCCAGTAATATCTAATTAATTCTTGAAATAACAAATGACAATTTTAAAAATATTTAATTTTAACACTCAAAATGTTCATCGATAAATATAATCGATAAATATCAAATGATAATAATCAATATTTCTACAATATTCCTAAGTCATATTCAAATATCTATCAAAATGTGTTTTTCTCACTAACTAATTCACAGTAATCATCAGATATCAATAATAAATATGCAATGCTAATGCTAATGATAATAATAATACTGTGTAGATAGGGATACTGAGTATCGCTTATAATTCTAAGTTTATATTAATAAATAAATTAAACAAATATTGTTTATAATTAATCAGTAATCCTTCTCTATATAAGCATATAGTAATAATACTTATATAGTAATATCCGCCTTTCTCAATACTTTTTATTCTCCTTTCGGATCAACACTCAAATCTTTAACTCATCATATGGCTTTATGGCACAACAGTTAAATGTTAGTATCAAAAGTCTCAAAAGAATGAACAAGCAACAATATTCAACTATGTTAGTAATTAAAAAATTTATTATGTTATTATGCCATCATAGATAAGTATTAACCTGCTTCTAAACTCACTTGTTCATCAGTCAATATGTAATATGCAACTACCCCTGCGCAGTGTCGGTATGTGCACATCATCCATCGCCGATGCAACTGTAGTTTTACCTATCCAAGCTTCAGCTCAATATCAAAATCTTTCGGAAAAGGGAAAATATAAACTAATATTTACTGAGATCAATTAAACCGCCGCTCACCGCATGGATTATCATTCGACCTACTTATAACATTCAAAAACACACATCATAACCCATGTAGTGATCGACCGAACACTTGCCCTAACGTCTCACACCATTACCGATCGACAAAAGTCCTATCAGATTTCCATTCTAATCAGCTACTTTCCTGCCGAAAATACCGGCGATGTAATGTTCGGAAACCACTGCTTTGATGTTATAAAAAGAAACACTACAGCGTCAACGCTATGCCAGAAAACCAACTAATCCGAAATGAATTGCATACCTTATCAGAAATAGTGTCAATCCGAAATCCAATAAAATAAATTAATGGTCCAAGCATAAATAAATGTTTAGTTCTGATAATTGAAATAATTACGCATGCAAACAAATATTAATACTTGAAGTAAATAAATTTCCTCCTGCAACAAATCATGAAAAAATATAATCAACGAAATGATAACAAATTTCAAAAATCATGCAAATATCAACAATAAATTCTTAAACATTATATTCGAATATAAGTATTAAATTTGAATAATTAATATTTGCAACTGCAAAAAAATAAAATAAAATAAAATAAAATTATATCAATATCACAACTCATTTAACTTATTAATGTAATCCCCATAATATAGAAAATAATGCACCATAATTTCTAATAACTATTTACTATCTGCCGGTCTCTCTGGCTGTGGGGTTACAACACTTTCTCTCTGTAATCCCGTTTATCACGCAGAGTCTCGCAGCGGAGCGAGAGCTGAGGCGATTCGACCCCTTCTCGTGACTTGCGGGATACTGAGCCGGCCGCTCAGAAAGCAATGGCAAACTACTGAGCGTAATCTTGCCAAGAGATCAACAGACAACTGAAAGATGCTGCTGTTGACAGCTAAGTCCTGTAAAAGGATACGCAAAACATTTGGAACATTTACTATCTATCACTACTATTTATTTAATATATAAATTGGTTTAATGACCAGATTGTTTCCCCTTTGGAACTGCGACAATCTCATCTCATCTCATCATGTTCCTCTTGTACCGTGCGGTTTCGAGGTGAAGTATAAACTTCGTGAGAGTGCCCGATTATGGGCTTCATGTATTGATATTCCCATGGACTCTGCTATTCCCTCCGTCCAACGTTTACGTGGTCGGCCTCTTCCTCTGTTTCCGTCTGGTCTGTACATCATTGCTTGTTGTGGTATGCTGTTGACTGGTAACCTACTTGCATGGCCAAACCATTTGACTTGCTGCTTTCTAATAAAATCTAGTGCTGCTTTAACCCTCACTTTAGTCCTGATTTCTTCATTTCTGATTTTATCTCTTCTTGATACGTTGAGTATTCTTCTCAGGAACCTCATTTCTGTTGTTGTGATTTTTCTTTTCCCTTTTTCTGTCATTGTCCAGGTTTGGCATTGGTAGCACAGAGTTGGTAAGAAGATTGTGTTGTAAAGTGCTTTCTTAGTAGTTACTGATACATGTTTGTTCTTTAGTATTGGTGCCATTTGTCCAATGAGTTGATTTGCCTTATTGCACTGCGACAATAAACAAACAAAAGAAAATTACACACTTCTAAACGAATATTAACTACATAGGTATGCCATAGCATCTAACAACGTTCTTCTAATTGAATGTGCCTATATCTGTAGCACAATTTGTTAATTTCAACTGTTTGTCATATCATTCAATTCTAAGCTAGAGCTACCCAATAATGTAATATTTGTATTCTTAAATCATTTATAATTTTCACTCCGAATAATCAGTCCTTTTATATAGTCAATCGATAAATACACAATTCAGCGATATATAAAATTTACCTATTCAATTATTCACACGGATAGTTCATAAATCACGTATAAATGTAAAATGTCCTTTTCTATAACACAAAAATTCAATATTGTTGTAATATATCGCACTAACTAACCGAAGTCTATGTTCTCTACACCGCAGTTTGTAAGTAAATAATCGATACAACTATGCACTGAGTCACATTATTAATTACTTTGTAAAATAGAGCATTACTACTTCACCTGTTCATTGTCCATCACCATTCTGAAATAATACGGTTATAACTTGTCCAAGTGTTATGAAAGAAATTAAACGGCGACTATCCATTGCTCTTCAAAGACTAAAACAGGTGAATAAATTATGGTGTGGGACAGACAGAACTACAAAAATTAGATTTTTAAGAGCATGCATCTTTCCCATTGCAACATACGCCTGTGAGACGAAGACACTTACTAAACAAGCTGAACAGCGCATACATGCCTTTGAATATAAATGTTATAGACGAGTTCTAAGAATTTCTTGGGTAAAGAAAAGAACAAATGCATCCATACTTCAAGAGTTGCATATTGAGGAGGGATGGCTATTAAAGACGATAAAACAAAGAAAATTGAAGTATTTTGGTCACTTGAAACGTCACGACAGTTTGGAGAGAACAATAATGGAAGGGTATATGCCTGGGAAGAGAGGAAGAGGAAGGCCAAAGAGAAGAAGGGTGCAGGATGTGGCGGATGATCTCCAGATGGGTGTATCAGACGCGGGACATCTTGCTTGTGATCGAGAAGTTTTCCGGAAGGTTGTTATGGGAGCGAGGTTCTGCAAAGGACATGCTACTGAATGAATGAATGAATGAATGACAACCATTCTACCGATGTGTTCCGAACTTAGAATACACGGTTACTTTTGAGATTCTTCCAGTAGTCGTCCTTTAGTGTGTTGATGAAATATATGTGCTAACCTGTGTTTGTTGATATTTTCCCCGTTGCTGGTATTTGTCGCTTGCGGTCTATGTGTTAGCTGTCTGACCTCAATGCGGATATCTGGCTTGACACTTTTTGACTAAGTTACCTATTTATTTTGCAGGTCCTGTGTTGATATTCTGTTAACATTATGTTGACCTCAACAACTTGTATTGTCATTTCTTATGGTCGTCTTCTTGTTTCTTGGTGTATGAAGCGAGGGATCCCATCGCTGATATAGTAATGTTTATCATTTCATGTGCTCGGTGACAGTTGTTATTGACGTGTCCCGTGCAGGAATCATGTGTAGGTCAATCGTTCACACTTGTTTCACGGTTAGCTTATTACTCATGAAATCTTCTCAGGATTTTGCTCAAACGTGGTGAACTGTCTATGAACTTCATCTGTCCATTAAAATAATTCCTAGTGTACTCTATTATTTCACCGATATTTTTCTCTTGGCGCGATTGCAGCCCTTAGTTTTACAACAGCGAAATATATGTTGTCACTTTCTTTTAGCGCGATTGCAGCTATGTTTTATAACAATGAATTATCTGTTGTCAATTTCTTCTCGAGCGGGATGCCAGCTCTGCTGTGTAGTTCATTATAACAAATATATATTCACGTGAATTCCATCGTGGAAATGTTGCCAAGAAATGGATGAATGTTTCCAGGCAAAAACGTATTCTGTTATTATCAGGAAGAGAACTATTGTGCGGGATTCCACGCAGAGAATGTTGTCTCGACCAGGGCATTGTTTGATGTGATACAGGGTAGATGTTGTAATCTGAGGCGAACTGTACTTATTGATGTTGCTAACAACCTGTAAGTTGAAGTCCGTAATCTTGGATTTGACGGCTTCTTAAAATGCGTCGTTTTCCCTTCTTGACTCGTTTTGGGGCTGTTTCCCGGGTGTTTTCAATCTGCAAGTCCCCATGTTGACATGGACCAACATGCTTGGTCGTCATGTGTAATACGCACCATGGACAGGATAGCGTGGTCTTCATTATTTGACATGTATATAATGGTTTATATCTTGATAGATGACATGGACAGAATATCTCTTGTTATGGACGAATATAGCTGCTGTTATCACATATAAAATGGCTTGGACAAGAATCGCTGTTGTCATCATGAATAAGAATGTCTTTGGTTTTTGGAATGTCTTTGTCGGTGTCTTAGTTTTTTTGGATAAATATGGGTTCGTGTTTTATATACATATTATTTATGTGATGGAGAATAAACTTGGATTATGCCATGAAGAAAGACTTTGGTTATGGCGATATCTGTTATGCTTCGTTTGATGTCGGAATTGATTCAGCGATACAGTCAAATGCCAGAGAGCGTTAATTGATGGATTCTGACTACCAGATTACTGGTTGACAAAGCGCTGCATGGTCTACTATCGTAGACAGTCTATAACTCGTTACTAACGTAAGATACACTCACTATCGCTTGTTGAACAGAATACCAGTGTAGTTTTTTCACAATCTATTTATTTATTCTCACAATACCTGACACTGCCGAAAACATATTCATCTGTTCCACAGAACGGTTCACAAATACACGAACATTATTCAACAATTCTACAGAGCGGCATAATATATAGCCGTTGCCCTGATGACGAGGATTCCGTCCACACCGGCCGAAGCCCAAAGTCTAACTGACCAGTGACGTTTTTGTTCTAGCACAAAACGTCTGGTCTGCCTATCACGTGTTTGTAAATACTCCCGTGATAGGTCACATCGCACGGGCTCCTTTTTGTCGACCGTGCTTAATACAACTCGTGCCATGTCCTCAATGTATCTATATCAATAGGACCTTGGCACTGATGAAGACTAACAATGACCTATTTCGTAATTCTATTCTCTGTGTTATTTTATATTGTATGTTACCGACATATCTGTACTATACTAATGAGCAATGATGATTACGTCCACCGATGAACAACACTAAGAATACAGATATATAGCACACCCCTGAAACAAGGTACAGAATTCAAATATCTTGGAAGGATGATCACAGAAGATGGCAGATTGGACAGAGAAATTGAAATCAGATGTCAAAAAGCTAGTGCACTTACATATCAACTATCACCCTTACTTAAACATCCAAATATACCCATGTCCGCAAAACGGCAGATAATAAACCTATTCACACCAACCTTATGCTACCAATCTCCAACCTGGACTTTATCCAAATCACACCTTTGTAAAATCAACACCTGTGAGATGAGATGCCCGAGGAGAGCTGCCAACTTAACAATCCGAGACCGAGTCAGAAATGATGTTATCAGACAGACTGTTGGATCAACATCTTGTGCCATATTTATTGAAAGGCAGAAGATCAAGTGGTTTGGCCATGTCATTAGAATGCAACACCAGCAACTACCAACACTGTCCCACCCCTGGTCTAAACGAAATGTGTAGGAACCATAACATAAAAATTAGCACAAGTAAAACAGCGGTATTGAATATAACTAAAGAAGGAAAAGCAACAACGATTCACCTAACCGAAAATCCCTTGAAATAAGCAAAGAATTGATTGATTGATTGATTGATCTAGGAACCGACATCACAGCATTCGGGACATTCCCATAAGCGCTCCTATATAATATAATCAAATGGCAAACAGAAGACGAGATCAAAAATAGATTCAATAAGGCGAACCAAAATCATTGGACACATGGCAACAAGAAATCATTTTACAACACAATCTTCCTACCAATTCTATGTGACCAATGCCGAACCTGGACAATGACAGAAAAAGAGAAAAGAAAAAGCACAACAACAGATATGAGATTTCGGAGAAGAATACTCAAAGTATCAAGAAGAGATAAGATCAGAAATGAAGAAATCAGAACTAAAGTGGGGGTTATAGCTGCACTAGATTTTATTAGAAGGCAGCAAGTCAAATGGTTTGACCATGCATGTAGGTTACCAACTAATAGCATACCACAACAAGCAATGATGTACAGACCAGAGGGAAGCAGAGAAAGAGGCCGACCACGTAAACGATGGACGCAAGGAATAACAGAGTCCATGGGAATAGCGAAACATGAAGCCCATAAGCGGGCCCACTCCTGCTGTTTATACTTCACCTAGACACCGCAAGGTGCAAGAAGAACATGATGAGATTACATGAGCGAGTGGTTTACATTACACAACCGCTCGCTTTGCAGTGGTTTCAACGGGGACGATTGCCGAATGATTACCCAGGAACCAAGAACACCCAGAAAATAATACTGGGGTTGACTGCTACGTCCTGTGGAGAATATGCAGTTAACTAATAATAAGAGACACTAAGCTTGTGGGGAGACGGTGAAACCGTAAGCTTACACGGCACAAGATATTTATGATGATGATAACGATGCTGATGGCACATGATGATGATATATACACTTACACATTTTGGGACATTTATATCATCAGATGGTAGGTATGTAGAATATATTACGTACAGAATAGTGCAATCAAAAGAGGTATTACTAAAGTATCTATAAGTTAGAATTATTGCTTGTAAGAGAGAGAGAGAGAGAGAGAGAGAGAGAGAGAGAGAGAGAGAGAGAGAGGTGAGAGAGAGAGAGAGAGAGAGAGAGAAAGAGAGAGAGAGAGAGAGAGAGAGAGAGAGAGAGAGAGAGAGAGAGAGAGAGAGAGAGAGAGAGAGAGAAACTGCTCTTGCGTTGCTAGCTAATATTCAGGGTCATACAATACACGGTTTCTACTGGTTGTGTAACAGAGTTAGGAATAGGAAGAAGGGGCAACGAGGTGTGCATAGTCAATAGGGAAATAGGGCACGGTCAAGCACCATAATATGGGGTAGTTAGGATGGGTCGTCCGATGACGAGGATCTTGGAAACAAGGTCAGTTGTGAACGACCCATCCTTCGATATGGAGGTATGATTTAGCTGAGTAACTTCTGGCTTGATTGAAGGTTTGTTATAACCTATCTCCGTTTATTATGAATAAATTAATATGAAGCTAGAACTGTCTTAGAGTTATTGCCAGTTCACCGTCACTTCGCTGTACTGTTACAGTACAGAAATGGTGCCGTGACCAGGATAAACAACTTCAATTGTCGCGGTACATAGCGGAGGTACTGGGCCACTATATTTGATACAGCCACTACTTCATACAGCGTTTGTGGGGAAAATACGGTGCCTCTGAAACATTAGCACGTTATCAGATCTTTGCTGAACGGACTTCAAGAAGTTTCCAAAACTGGCAGTGGAACAGACGAACAGTTTAATATCTTCATGCGGTTGTGAAGTCCGCTTTGCTGATTCAGTTCCACTATCTTTATGCGGTTGTGAAGCCCGCTTCGCTGAGGCCGCTCTCAAATCGTTTTCGAGCTTCACTGGTGGTGAAGTCCAGGCAGCTCTCAAATCGTTTTCGAGCTTTACTGGTGGTGAAGTCCAGGCAGCTCTCAAATCGTTTTCGAGCTTTACTGGTGGTGAAGTCCAGGCAGCTCTCAAATCGTTTTCGAGCTTTACTGGTGGTGAAGTCCAGGCCGCTCTCAAATCGTTTTCGAGCTTTACTGGTGGTGAAGTCCAGTCCGCTCTCAAATCTTTTTCGAGCTTTACTGGTGGTGAAGTCCAGTCCGCTCTCAAATCGATTTTCGAGCTTTACTGGTGGTGAATTCCAGTCCGCTCTCAAATCGTTTTCGAGCTTTACTGGTGGTGAAGTCCAGTCCGCTCTCAAATCGTTTTCGAGCTTTACTGGTGGTGAAGTCCAATCCGCTCTCAAATCTTTTTCGAGCTTTACTGGTGTGTGAGAGCCGCTATCGCTGTCAAGTCTTCGCCGGGCACTGTGGCACTGTCGTTCGTGCGGTTTGCTAACGGGATTGATTTTGGCGGACGACATGGATACCTACCTCTGATCGTACCTCCCACTGTTGCAGGGACTTTCAAGATTTCTGCCTTCCGCCGAGGAATACATAGTAATTAGGGTAAATTCAGTAAACATTTTAAATATGATCATAATATTATTGATTATTAATATTGACTTACACTCGAATTAAATTAATTTAATTTGTAGATATACAATTAATTCATACCATTGATTAGAAATTGAATTATATTAGATTATAGGTACAACAATATGGCACAGGATGAAGCGTCATTGACACAGCTTTTAAGTGGAGTTGGAAGAGCCATATGCAGGCTAGTTACTACGTAGTTAAAATAACAAAGCTTATATCATAAAGTCTTGGTGAGCTACTATGGAAGTCTTTTATAGGAAGTTAGGACGTGTGACAGAGTTGATCGACAGCTTAAAAATGGACGTAGATAGAATTTCGTCTATAATAAAAGTGATAAAGAGACAGACGCCTGAACGAACGGAGCACGAGACAGGTATGAGATATTATTGTGTAGGCAAGCCCAATAGATGGCAGCCGGTCAATAGGAATGATAACCAGTGTGGCTACAATACTAAAGTTATTAGCTATATAAATATGAAAGCAGATAAGAGTGAGACACAGAGATATATAGGAATTAGTAATGGTCAGAAAAGGAAACAGTGGTCTTGGCCTTCAAATAGTGAAAACGCAAAAGCCTTGCGAGAGAACTGGTTTCAGATCAGACAGTTGCGATATTCGGTAGCAAGGTTGAGTAACAGAGAAAGAAACACAGATAAGGTACACATATATGTTATGATGTGTTGTATAAAACTGAGATTTAAATATATTGAGGGGTTTTTGTGATAGGATATGTAAATAATATATGTAGATTCTTTATGAACTGAGTTTTTTTTTGTAATGAAACCTTGAAGAGCTAGAAACGAAGAAGAAGTATAACTTCATAGCGATTTTCTATGTGAGACAATGATAGAGACAAGTGAAGAATTATTAGAAGTGAAAGTAGTTACTTAAGATAAAGTTAGTTTGGGATGGCTTGGAGAAAGAATATCGGGTGTTTAGAATAAGGAGTTAAGACTTTTGAAGAAGAAAAGTCTTTTTAAAGAAAGGGAGGAAATGTAACAGAGTTAGGAATAGGAAGAAGGGGCAACGAGGTGTGCATAGTCAATAGGAAAATAGGGCACGGTCAAGCACCATAATATGGGGTAGTTAGGATGGGTCGTCCGATGACGAGGATCTTGGAAACAAGGTCAGTTGTGAACAACCCATCCTTCGATATGGAGGTATGATTCAGCTGAGTAACTTCTGGCTTGATTGAAGGTTTGTTATAACCTATCTCCGTTGATTATGAATAAATTAATATGAAGCTAGAACTGTCTTAGAGTTATTGCCAGTTCACCGTCACTTCGCTGTACTGTTACAGTTGTCAGAATATAAATAACAGATAGAAACGATAAGAAAGACATCCTTCAGCGCTGGGCAGAACATTTCAGCAACATCTTAAATGCAACTTCCTTCTTCGATGATGAAACCATTATCTGCCTTCCTCAAGTTCTCATCAATGATACACTTGATGTCCTGCCAACCTTAGTAGAAGTAAACAAAGCCATCCAGCAACTCTCCAGTGGCAAGGCACCTGGTCCGGACTCCATCCCGGCAGAGATATACAAGGCAGGTGGGCCGGTTCTAACAGATAAGCTTCACCAAGTCTTTACAAACATATGGGTGAACGAGACCATGCCACAAGATTTCAAGGATGCGTCAATAGTCCACCTTTACATCATTGGCACCTTGCCGTCTTGACAGACGATAGTTTGTAAGGGATTGAGTTATTGCCTCTCCATAGCACAAAGCCTGGGCTAAAATATAGAGATCATGTGTTGCCCATGCAGCATGATCCCTCTCTCGGCCTGCCTAGTTCACTCCAGATGAAAGGTAACACCTCTACATCTGGAACAAGAACAGCTGCAGAAGCTGCCGGATCAGCAAAGCAATGCTGTAACTGTCCGCCTGTCGGAGCTTCGATCCTAGACCAGCCGCCAACCAAGGCTTAGGGCCTGGTCTGCCCTGCCATGACACTTTGTCTTTAGGTTGAATTTCCTCACACCAGGGTAAGGCTTGTACCCTCCCAATTACGCTCTTCCGCCCGAAGCCATTGGCACAATGTGGGGTGTCGGGTTTGGTAAGCGCCGCCCAACGTTCGGCGCTAATAGAAAGCAGGTAGTACCGTCAACTGTTATACGGTAGCTCAGTCATATCTGACTAAGACCTGACACAAACCTTTACAAACGAAAAGGAAACCGCCAAACCTGTGACAACCACCGAGGCATCTCCTTGCTTTCAATTGCAGGGAAGATACTCGCCAGAATTCTTCTCAATCATCTCACGGCCCATCTCGATTAAGATCTTCTTCCCGAGAGCCAGTGTAGCTTCAGAAAAGAAAGAGGAACTGTTGACATGATTTTCGCTGCAAGGCAGCTGCAAGAGGAATGTCAGGAACAGAACTGCGAAATGTTCTCCACTTTCATTGACCTTACCAAGGCTTTTGATACATTCAGCAGAGAAGGACTGTGGAAGATTATGGCAATATATGGCTGTCCACGAAACTTTGTCCAAATAGTGCGGCTATTTCATGATGGCATGCAGGCAAGAGTACAGGAAAATGGTGAACTGTCTGAGCCCTTTCCTGTCACCAATGGAGTGAAGCAAGGATGTGTCCTGGTACCAACACTGTTCAGCCTCATGTTTTCAGCTATGTTGATGAATGCCTTCGAGAACAACGACATTGGAATAGACATCAACTACCGCATGGATGGAAAGTTATTCAATCTTAAAAGGCTGAAAGCTAAAACCAAAATTGACAGCGACACCGTCAGAAAGCTCCTGTTTGCTGATGATTGCGCTCTATACGCCAACTCAGAGGCGGACATGCAACATAATGTTTTAGCTTTCTCTCATGCCTGTGCCAACTTTGGGTTTAATATCAATTTGGAGAAGACTGTAGTTATGTACCAGCCAGCTCCAGGGAATAATCACACTGTGCCGAATATCAAAATGAATGGTCATAGTCTAAGTGTTGTGGACAAATTCACCTATAATGGCAGGACTGTGTCGCAAGCTGCCACAATTGATGATGAAGTGAATGCAAGAATCTCCAAGGCCAGCGCGGCCTTTGGCAGACTGTACAAGAATATATGGGACAGAAATGGAATAAGCCTGCAAACAAAGCTGAAAGTCTACAAAGCAGTTGTATTATCCATACTGCTATATGCTTGTGAAACTTGGACTGTTTATCAGCGACACGCTAGGAAATTAAACCACTTCCACACAGTCTGCCTGAGGAAGTTACTGAAGATTAAATGGCAAGACAAGATCCCAGACACTGAAGTCCTAGAAAGAGCGTCCATGCCCAGTATCCACACTCTACTAATGAAGACTCAGATTCGCTGGGCTGGTCACTTGACTCGCATGCCAGATCACAGGCTCCCTAAACGAACTGTTTACGGCGAGTTGCGTTGTGGTAAACGCTTCCAAGGCGGCCAGAAGAAACGCTTTAAAGACACTCTGAAAATATCACTGAATGCTTTTGGAATTCATCATGACAGCTGGGAGACTGCAGCCAGAGACCGAAATTCGTGGCGTGCATCATTACGCAAAGGTGCAGTCACTTGTGAGGCAACCAGGACTGCAAGCGCTGTGAAGAAAAGACAGACAGGAAAACCACTGCAGAAAATTCTCCTCCAGAAATGTCAAGTATTCTTTGTCCACATTGTCAAGAATATTCTGAGCCAAAATAGGCCTTATCAGCCATCTTGGAACTCACGGCTATATACTTTCAACCCCACTGGATGAAATGAATGGTCATCATCATTCTTGATGGTTAAACAACACTGGTTGTTAAATTTGTGCAAACTAAATTTTATTTTCTGGCTGTGGTTCGCGCAGCAGACATCTGTATGGACTTGTTTGCGTTGTTAATTTATCAGAGCTGTCGAATTATCCCTGCTAGCGTTGGACTGTACTTTTATTAACTTGTCAGATATAGTACAGCGAGATACGCATCGCAGGTTTTTTTGCCGGCGGGTGGGCTGTCTGCAATGCGGTGTCTGACTGTGTCAGGGGCACGACCGGGGAAGAGGCGGTGCAAGCTGGCTGGCTTTGCCGATGATGCAGCGCGTGTGAGTGGGTCTTAAACTAATACTATATGGCTGTCCATTATGTTGTTAAGCTATTTGTTTATAGGTGATGTGAATAAGGTTGTATTTCTATACGGTTGTATTTAGTACAATAGGGATTTTCAGTGCATTGAATGCCCGTTTGCCGACTTCCGTCTAATATATTTTGAAGTATATACCTTCACGAACAAATTAGGAAGAGATTGGAAGCAACCGAGATGTGGTTCCTTACACGAATGTTGCGAATTCCTTGGACAGCCTTAAAGAGGCTGGCGAAACTAGAACATTATATACAACATTAAGAACGAGACAAACAGCCTTTTTTGGGTCATGTGATGAGAAGAGAGGCGCTGGAGAACATCGTGACAACTGGAAAGATCGAGGGGAAGAGAGGCAGACCACGAGAAATGATGCTGGATGGCTTGCAACGGTGGCATGGAGGAATATCAGCAGCTGAGTTGATCCAGAAAACTAAAGACCGAGATCTATGGAGAGTCATGAACGCCTACGCCAGTCGGCACGGCACTTGATGATGATTACCTACACGAGCTGCAAGTCTACCCTATGGTGTAACAATATAATAAATTATTACCATGAGCTGTGTGTGAATGAGATGTTGTCATCTCGGTTGCTGCAAGCGAAATGATTTGTGTTGGCCGTTACGGTGCTTTTTATAGGCTGCTCTATCAAATAAAAAAGGGCTGTCTCAGACAATACAATAACCGGATAGAAGCGGTTTTGGTGTGTAATACAGCAAACTATTTCTATTTTAAAAAGGCCGTTTTATCATTTAAAAGTGATCTGTCAGCTGGCGCTGATTCGCCATGTTTTTACAAGGTCTCCAATGGCCTGCTGCCATGATAAGGTCAGATAGACAGCGGTCATTATAAGCTCAGGCCAGCCACGATAGTTGGTTGTTCCCGACATGTCTAGATATGGTTGTCAGTTCGGGGCACAATGAAACATCGGTTCTAATAACTGGAGAAGTAACAAATAAATGGTTTATTTAGTCAATAATAATAAACTATTTTCAAAGGGTTAAGAATTGGACACGCTGGTCGGGTTAACATTCCGAAACAGAGAGAAACGGTGAGATAACGAGAAAGAGACCATATACGTTTTTAGAAATCCTGCTGACAATTGAGCAGCTCATGGGAGGTTAGCTACAATTCAGCTGTGTCTTCCCGCCTCATAATGTAATTGGGTCGTAAATTCACATTATCTCAAGCGAGATTGTCTGGTGTCCGTGAGCTGCTAAACCTGAAAATTCACTATCGGCGTAGTTTCTTTGTAGCTGTTTATATATGTTTACGAGTACTAATAGAAAGATAGAGAAACATATATTTGTGGTTCCTAGCTCTTTGATACAGTTTATAATGCGTGTTGTATACGGGGGAAAGAATAATAATGGAACTAGCACTCAGAAAATAAAGACAATTATGAACATATAGAGGGATGTGTCTTCTACCTCTATAGTGAGGAAATAATGAGAGCAAAGATTACTTATAAAAATGTTATACGCTATGACACTGCGGCTACATATCTACAATATTCGTTGTAAGAGAGAGAGAGAGAGAGAGAGAGAGAGAGAGAGAGAGAGAGAGAGAGAGAGAGAGAAGAGAGAGAGAGAGAGAGAGGAGGAGAGGGAGGAATGGAGAGGATGGTTTTAATATCAGTAAAGCCAAAAAAAAAAACAGATAACACCAAGATGTGGGACATCTACATCATAGTTTTAAAGGGCATCAGGTGTACATCAAAGATTAAGAATTTTGGAAGATTATGAAATATCATTGAATGTAAGACCACACTCACACACATGTTTAATACAGAACCAAAAACAAGAGTTAATTTAGATATCACCCCTACATACCACCCAACTGCAAAACTAAGGAGGAGTGACTGTCAGAGTCTTGCGTAGAGCAAGATAAGTAGCTCGTTTTCTGGCAAGTGTGAAGCGGTATCAAACTATCAAATCACACGAAGTGAATATCCGAAACTGTTATTTACAAGCTTTATTTACGCGCTGCATTCATTATCGCACAGACATCGCGCAATGACAATCCATAGCAATCATCACAGCATGAACAATATCAATACAATACATAAGGATACATGCAATCAATATACATATCACTTACAAGCCAAAATACTCAAGCGTTCGAACCAGTCTCCCACTGTCACACAGGCTAGCTCTCAATGCAGATCCAAAACCACTCGCAGACTCATACGACCTGTCCATACAAACGCCTAACCCGGTCTGCCTGGCCTTTCGTTCTACACGCTAGTTGGCGCTCAAGTCAGCTGGTGTGACCCCTGCAAGGTTCACGGAGTGTACCGCTGACCAGCGGTTGTTTTATCGTCGCTCAGTTGCTGTGCCTGGCTGCTTATACGGGCGTCGTCGAAGACGCCGCATTCCCTCTGCAGTGTTACACATCACTCAGGGTTGCGCGTTGTTATGTTGCCTGGCGTTGGCACAGACAACGCGTCGCAACCTCAGATGTGAGACTTTGACACTCTCCACACCCCTTTTTCATGAAAGGATTTCCTTTCATGTACAATATAAATATATAGGTGTTATTAGACTTGTCAAAATCGAACATTGTATTTCGTCTGCATAACTTAATAGTTATTATAAATATATACAGGTGAGTAGTAAACAATATGTATACAACAATTATGTTGCAACATGAAGTACAACAGTCAAGTACAATCTATTTGATGGACATTACCTCGCTGTGACACAGCTAGTCCGGTAGGTCACGGCTAACTGGCCCCTACCTCAACAACCAAGAACAAAAATAATAACATCATCAGGTTACACTGTGAGCATCTCCCTCTGAGATAGCTCCGTCATCAGACCTCTGTTTAGAGTTTCTAATGAACATCAACAGTTTTGGCAATATATTGTCCATATATAAATGACGTCACATTGACGTGTTATCTATCAAGCACACATGTTAATGGTTATAATACATATTTACACATCACCAAGAATTTAGAGTAATGTCCCTTGGTTATTATACAAAAAATTTAGGAACAATAATTTATCGTCGTTTACATGACATAAATTACCACTACAAATTTATTTCTTAGTGTCATAATTTGATACTTATTGACAAATGTGCACAAAAAGTCACGTTTGTAAAGAAGTAATCAAGTTACGATGCTGAGATTACATATTATAAAGATCAACATATACAATTCCGTATATGGAAATATTTTAAATCACATTTTAATACAATCGTCATAAATTTATAGACTTTTTAGCGTAGTCTGCTAACTTTTAAATTAATATGCAAAAAATACCGGAAGTATACAGCTGTGCTATTTTACACATGTGTTGTGGTGTCATTCACACGACGTTGTTCCGTTCTGGATGGATATTACATAAACGGAGTATTAGTTGTTACTATCAGCTGTTGGATCGTTTCTTCCGCCTTCTGCTCAGATTGTAATGTCGCAGTCATCTTTCGTACCTTGTTAAAACGTCTTGGACACATCGGTCTGGATACATTCAGGATTACTTCATGCTGTAGTAGCTTGGTAAGTTCCTGGATCCTGTAGCGTTGTCCAGTGACACTTGTATTTGTAGTGTCTAATTGTTACAATATTTATGTATTTACAATAATAATCACATTCTTTCTCATATCTTACAGTTATACAACACATTAGTTTACATAATAATGATTCCATTCTTTCACATATCTCACAATTATACACACATTCATTCGCATACTAATGATAATAATAAGAATACAAATATGTACATAAGTTATATACATTGGCAGATACAATCTACCCTATCACATTGTTGTACACAGCGTTACTGACACATTGTCACAATTGGCTGTGGTATTGAGCACTATCTACGTTGCAGTTTTATACACCCTCTGCACTGTGCTCTGGTGTTGACTGGGTATTAGGTTCGTCGTATGGACATCTCGACAAAAGATCTGCAAGACAGTTTTGGGAACCCTTTATATGGTTAATCTCATAGCTATAGTCCTGCAGAAGAAGGGGCCATCTTGCCACCTTGCTGTTACTTGGCGTTCTTCTGGTAACAATTGTCAGCGGGCTATTATCTGTTTCAATAATGAAGTGTTTACCTAAAAGAAATCTAGAAAGTTTACGTACCGAAAATACCATGGCAAGAGCCTCGAGTTCCGGCGTATTATAATTTCGTTCGCTGGTGTTCAGTTTTCGAGAGACGTAGTATACTGGGTACAAGATTTGGTCGTGTTCCTGGAGAAGCACACCTCCAATGGCTACGGAGCTCGCGTCACATCTTAATCTAAAAGTAATATTCAAATTTGGCAATTTTAGAATAGGTGCTCTAGAAAAATATGAAAGAATCTTCGTAAATGCTGGCCTCAAACATTCGCTGTTTATAATAACATTTGGATGTTTATTTGTTAGTAAATCAGTGAAACATTTGGTCAATTCAGCAAAATGAGGAATACATTGTCTATAATAATTTAAAAGACCTAACACACTTCGTAACTGTTTCTTAGTTGTCGGAAGCGACAATTTCAAAATTCTAGACATGATGTTATCGTCAGTTGATATAAAGCCATTTGAGATCTTATATCCCAAAAATGAAATTTCTTGAAAGGCTATATCAACTTTGGAAGGTTTTACAGTCAGTCCATGATGTCTAATCCTGTCAAATGTCTGCTGTAGATGCTGTTATGTGATCTGTCATGTCCTTTGTGTGTATGCAAATGTCGTCCATGTACCAAATTATGTTAGCAATGTCTGTCAAAAGAATTCTTGTCATTCTGACAAAGGTAGCCGGTGCATTGACTAATCCGAAAGGTAGTTTACACCATTCGTATAAACCCCATGGTGTGGCAAATGCAGTCAGATGTATACTGTCAGGATGTACAGCTATCTGCCAGTAACCTTTTGTCATGTCAAGTTTAGTAAAATAACGTGAGTCAGATAGTTCAGTCAGGATGTCTTCACAGTTGCTCATTGGTTCTAAATCCAACTGTGTAATGCTGTTGAGTTTACGATAGTCCACACAGAGTCTGATAGTTTTGTCCTTTTTCCTTACTAAAACTATTGGTGAACAAAAATGAGATTGTGAACGTCGAATGATATGATTTGCTTCTAAATCAATGATTTCTTGATGTAGTTTTTCCTTATAGTGTATAGGGATAGAATACGGTCTACACTTGATAGGAATGTCGGATGTCAAGATGATTTGGTGCTGAACTAAATCTGTCTGTCCTGGGCTGTCAGAAAAGATCGTCCTGTACTCTTGTATCAGTTGTCTGCAACTGTCAGTCTGTGTCTGCGTCAGTTTAGGATTTACCTTAATGTCCTGTACGTTAGTCGTCGTGTCAAGTACTGGTGTCGGTATCTCGTCAATGTCGTTGTCGTCCGTCTGGTCCACTATGGTGGTGCCTGCTGCAGTTTCTACTTGGTCGTCTTGCCTGTGGTAATATGGTTTGAGCATGTTAATGTGGAAAATGTTGTGTTTGTCCCTAACTGCAATTTCATAATCTACCGTCGAAATGTGTCGTAGTACTTTGAACGGTCCTTGTCATGAGTCAGTGAGGAGATGTCTATCACTTGGCAAAAGAAGAAGAACGTCCTGTCCTGGTGTCAGTGTAATAGTTCTATTTCCTCTGTTAGCATATTGTCGGTAGATAGCTCCTGATTTTTGGAGAGCTTCTTTAGCTAACACAAATGATTTCATAATCCTGTCACGCAATGATGTTACATGTTCATATGATGAAATGGGTTTAGGCAAAGTTGTACTTTCAGTCAACATAGATTCATACAAAGATAATGGGCCGCGTGGTTGTGCACCATATACAATTTCAAATGGTGAGAACCCAGTGCTGGAATGGGGCACTTCCCTATATGCAAACAAGATTGCAGGTAAATAAGTATCCCAATCTTCAGGGTGTTCTTGGGTTACTTTAGAGAGCATATGTTTGAGATCGCAGTTAATCTTTTCCACGATACCGGTCGAATGCGGGTGGTAGGGACTGTTGAAGCATTGTTTAACACCCAACATCTTGGTAAAGGCGTGTGTAGCTGAGGCAATAAACTGGCTACCCCGATCTGAAAGATGGTATCAGGGAATCCTACCCTCGCAAAAATATGAAAGAACACTTCCATGATGTCTTTGGAAGTTATGTTCTTCATTGGAATCGCTTCTGGCCACCGACTACATAGATCAATGAGTGTTACAATGTACCTATTACCTCTTCATGTTACATGGTTAAGAGGACCAACTATATCGACCGAGATCTTTTCAAACGGTCTACTAGCCAAATCAGTAACTTGCAATTCAGCTTGTGGGTGTTTACACTTTTTGACAAGCTTTTGGCAGATGTCACACGATTTGCAATACTGTTTGGTATCGTTGCAAAACTTAGGCCAATAAAATTGAGTAAGTAACCTTGCTCTAGTTTTAGCATACGCCATGTGTCCTGCAAAGGGTATGTCATGAGCTAGATTCAATGCTTGTTTGCGGTTTTCTAACGGTAGCACTGTTTGTTCTATAGTGCTGGAACCTTTGGTGTAATACCGTGTTAGAATTCCGTTCTTCAGAGCAAAGTACCATTGAGCATTCTTTGCTACTCTTGGCTTTTGGCCTACAAGTTTAAAATAATTTTGCAAAGATCGATCGGCTTTCCGAGATGTTATAAACTTCTCCCTAGTTGTCTCAGGAGATGTTACAACTGGACTTACTCGTTGTAAAGCCGCTGTCTGATCGATTCGATCTTGCATCTGTGCAGTAGATCTAGTTACTGCATTTATTACGTCACAACGATCATTCTCATCACACATTGATGTTACATTCACACAATTACATGTATGTTCTGGCGTAGCCAGGTTGGCATTTGTACTTTTAGTTGCAGGTGGTAATACATCATGAATGGTGATTTGTAATGAAGGTGCAAGGGTAGTATCAATATTACAAATGACAGTTGATGTAATACTGTCATGTGGCATGTCATTCACTTCAGGAAGGTTTCCAATGATAACATCGCAACAAGGATTGGTTAATGCTGCGCATTTAACCTTTCCTGTAAGGAATGGTGTAGTTAGATATGCCCATGCAAGTGGATATTTCTCTATGTTACCTGAGAACGTCCTGCATGTGACATATTTACCACTATATTGTGATGGTAAAATATAATCTCTCTTCACGCCAATAAGAGTACTTCCGCTATCACGTAAAACTGTGGCAGCTCTACCATTAACATACCCCTGGTGGATGTTTAATTTACCTTGGGAGTTTACTACAAAATTGGCCTCCTCATTGGTAACAGGTATAGAATGGCCGCATGTTAACACGCCATCCTCATGAAATTGATCACAAATGGTACATTTTTCATGATAGAACACATCAATGGAATGTGCTGAGTTTACTGGGTAATCTTGTACACTTTCATCTTCTGAAGAAGAACTGTCAAACATGGCTGCATTAGCCTTTCTGGTCATTGCCTTGCCTTTACAATCCTTACGCCAGTGACCAAAAGCCTTACAAAGATAACATTTGGTAAGACGTCTGTAGTTCTTCCTTTCTTTATCTTGCTTAGAAATGTAGTTCTGCACGTAAGCAGTGTACCCAGGATGTTGGTCACACATATCATTCTCATTGTGTGATAAGTGGCAATATCTGCACTGATAAAATTTCTCTGCAGCTTGTTTATAAGGTCTTTGTTTGTTATTTGACCCTGAATGATATTTACCATATGTAGCTGCTGCTACAAAGTCAGTGTTGGTCAGACTACTAGAGAAACATTGCTTATTGGCTGAAAAATAACCAGAGCCACGACTTTCAATCTGTTGGACACTTTCACACTGACATTCCAACAAAAATTTAGAAAATGGGGGCGGGAGAGATGTGATAACCTTATCTCTCAACATAAGATCAACTAATTTGTCATAACTTCCATTTACTTTGGCTGCTGACAGCCATTTAGAAAAAATATTCTGAATTTCTGAGATGTAATCAGAGAACGTGTGTGTAGGCTTAGGAGACAACCTCCTAAACTGTTCTCTATAACCTGATTCATCCAGTAAAAAATGTGACATAATTTTCGCCTTAATGTACAGATAATCTTCTTTCAGGTCATTTGGGATCGACTCTATGACTTTCAGAGGTTCCCCAGAAAGACTTCTCACATATACTATACCCCATTCAGGTTTTGGAATTTTATAATGATCCATGACAAATTCAAAATTTTGGGTGAATGCTGCTATGCAATCACCTGTGTTGTAACTTTTAATCAGACCTTGGTATTTCTTGTAAGGTTGATCTTTGTCTGTTTCTCTATTATCTTTATCTTTAGAAGATTCAGCTTTTAGCTGTTGAGTTTTCAGTTGTGTTTCTTGCTCTTCTCTTTTACTTTGGGCTAAGATCTCAGCTTGCCTCACTGCAGCTTCTGACTGTGCCTGCTGAAGCTTTAGAGCAGCTTCTGATTGTGCCTGTTGAAGCTTTAGAGCAGCTTCTGATTGTGCCTGTTGAAGCTTTAGAGCAGCTTCTGAGTCCTTTAGAGCAGCTTCTGATTGTGCCTGTTGAAGCTTTAACGCAGCTTCTGAGTCCTTTAGAGCAGCTTCTGATTGTGCCTGTTGAAGCTTTAACGCCCTTTCTTCCGCTCTCTCATTTCGCTCACTAATTTGCTCCTGTTTCAAGAGATATTCTGCATATTTACTTTCACTCCATGCTCTCAATCCCTCACCAGACATATTCATTTTTAAACCCATTTCATTGAAATCGTTTAAAGAAGACATGATGAACAATACGTATGATGAAATGAATATAAACAAAATTGCTTATGATGTTAGTAATTTACAAATATTTCTAGCACAGTTGATGTTTAAAGCCAGACTAACGAAAGTATAAAGAGGAATGAAAAAATTTTATACTCAAGTAATCCTTGGGCAATGTGCTGTTCAGTGGTGCTCGAAATCACACTGGAACGTACTTCGGGTTGACGCACAAAACATATTTTTGAAGTTCACAAGGCTCAGGTAAAGTTGACACACAAAAAACCTGTACTTTTGAAACTAAACGAAATTAGAACGTTTGTAAATGTATGGTGTATGTAATGTCACTGAAGTCTGTATAGGTTTGTATGCTGTCAAGTATTATTGTTAGTCGTTACCACAATCAACAACTTTCACGCTCACACTAACCCTACTCAATGACATTCAAGGGCACGGCCGCCATTTTGGATTTTAGTTCTTAAATTGGTTGAATTTGGCGATAAGTCTAAAGACGCCTCGGTTGGCTTCAAATAATGTCTTCACACTTATAATTTAATGAAATCAACACTATTTAACCGATACTTTACCCTAATCTATGACTTGCGCACTTCTATCAACATCTTCACATTCGATTCAAAAACTCGGACGAAAAAAATCTACAAGTTCGCATTCAGTTCAAAACCCGGAAGAGAAACCCACGTTCGCACTTGTCAGAGTCTTGCGTAGAGCAAGATAAGTAGCTCGTTTTCTGGCAAGTGTGAAGCGGTATCAAACTATCAAATCACACGAAGTGAATATCCGAAACTGTTATTTACAAGCTTTATTTACGCGCTGCATTCATTATCGCACAGACATCGCGCAATGACAATCCATAGCAATCATCACAGCATGAACAATATCAATACAATACATAAGGATACATGCAATCAATATACATATCACTTACAAGCCAAAATACTCAAGCGTTCGAACCAGTCTCCCACTGTCACACAGGCTAGCTCTCAATGCAGATCCAAAACCACTCGCAGACTCATATGACCTGTCCATACAAACGCCTAACCCGGTCTGCCTGGCCTTTCGCTCTACACGCTAGTTGGCGCTCAAGTCAGCTGGTGTGACCCCTGCAAGGTTCACGGAGTATAACGCTGACCAGCGGTTGTTTTATCGTCGCTCAGTTGCTGTGCCTGGCTGCTTATACGGGCGTCGTCGAAGACGCCGCATTCCCTCTGCAGTGTTTAACATCACTCAGGGTTGCGCGTTGTTATGTTGCCTGGCGTTGGCACAGACAACGCGTCGCAACCTCAGATGTGAGACTTTGACAGTGACCTCAATTAGCCGATGTCATCGGTGGAAGATCCACAAAATGATATCTGAAACGTGCTAGCCTAACTACTCTCGGGGTATTTCTTCCGATATAACGCTAATGACAATCACTGAAGTATTTACTTACCTCAGTAACCTAAAAACAGTAACTCATCGGGGTTAGGTGGCATCAGCAATTAAATTCTCCAATTCATTCAGTTATTGTCATCAACCGATGGCACAGGCATTCCGGGATACTTCTCTCGCACCACACAAAAAGACTTGTTAGTCGTACGAGAGGAATTGATTACACATTTTATTGCCACTGGCTCTTTGCATCACATCAATGTACAACAAACAGTCGCTAACAAATCACACAAGACTAAATGCACAGAATTGCCTATCACTAGTCGTTTCCTAACCCTATTGCTAATCTATCTACTCGGCTAACGAAATAAGCATCGACGCTAAGCGATGCTCTCACTACGAAGTCTGTGTCCCGTCTGATCATTCCTCCCGTGCTGTTTACACAGTACGCGGAAGGACTTGGGGCGCACTACGGCTTTTGCGTGCGCCATCACTCAGCACGCTAGAGTAGTGGCCTCTCTTGAGTTACAGTTTAGTTCTCCGTGTCTATCACGTTGGCGTGATCATGCCGTGACCAGAGTGCTTACTCTCTGGTTGACACCTCCGTGTCTCATGAGAGAACTATTTAATAGTTCCCCTTCTTATCTACTCCCTACACCTACCCTGCCCTCATGTAGGGGCACTGGGTTACCTCTAATCTACTTGAGGTAGACCACTCATTCAGGGTGGTCTTCCCTGAGTCTTTGACAGTTATCTATGTGTCACTAACTCATGTATATAACCAGTGCCTCTCAAAAGGCCACTTTCCATCAGCTTTCAAGATCGCTAAAGTGCGCTCTTCTCAAAGCTGGCTCATTGGACGATGATCTCCTTAACAATCATAGGCCCATTTCCTTGATATCACCAATATCTAAACCACTAGAAAAGCACATCCATTAGGAAACCTTACAGTATTTAGTTCGCAATCGGGATTTCGACCAAAATACTTTTGCCATACGGCCCTAACAAACATGATAGAAAATTGGCACCTGAATAAAAACAACAACATCCTGTGTGGAGCGGTGTTTATCGATTTCAAAGAAGCATCTGAATGACAGGCCATGTTATTATAATTAAAAAACTAGAAACATTGAATGTTGGCGCTAATGTAGTGACTCCAATAAAATATTGTCTGTCAAACAGAAAGCAAGCAGTATCAAAATAAATCTGTCTCAAACCACTATCCTAAATGTTGGAGTACCCCAAGGCTCTCTTCTTAGTCCTCTATTATATGCCATATATATTAACGATCTACCCTTGTATCTTTCGTAATCATGTGACCTATTTGCAGACGACAGTACAGTGTATACATATGCTGAAATCTGCAATTTGCTGCAGTCGTCATTGCAACAAGAATTAAATAATGTAGTTAGGTGGAGGTATGCGAACCGTATGCAAATTAAGATCAATAAAACAAAGTATATTTTATTAGCAACCAGATAGTTGAGTTGAATTGAGTTAAGAACCGATATAACTGCACTCAGGACATTCCCATACGTGCTCCGTCCCCTCGTTCAACAGCCAGCGAAGAGTCATACTACTAATCGTTCCCACCGCTATCTGATTAAAAGTTCTCCTGGTCTTCCCTCTCAGTTTTGAGATTCTTCCAGAACCCCTGCCGATTCCCCGCAATCTCATTCTTTCCATATATGGGTTCTCAATCTGTTCCCCCGCCTTCTCCACCTGGTCCCACAAGAGCATGACCACCTCCCCCTTGTCCATAGACAAACTACCACCAAGAAGTGCATTCCCTGATAGCTTATTGCCATATAGCACTTCTTTCTCACTTATCAATTCTTCATTCATTCTGAAGTGCTACATGGCACCTATCAGCCTGTTAGCAACTAGATAAAGACTTCGGACTCTAAATTCACACAGATCACTTCAACTTCACATCATTCACACAGATCACTTCAACTTCACATCGATAACATGCCAGTAGAAAGTGTAATTGAGCACACAGTATTAGGTTTCACCATTGATAGAAACCTAACCTTTAATTTCCATGTTCAATCTGTCGTAAAACAGACAGTGAAATGTGTCTACTAACTGGCTAAATTTAAAAAAAAAACATTCCTTGATAAAGACACAAGGAAGACATTCTGTACTTCTCACATACAGACACATTTTGACTACTACTCTACAATCTGGGACGGCTGTTCCAATTCAATCACCAAGCGACTTTACTCACTCCAGAAACGGGCTATGAGCTTAATTTATAGTAAACAGGCAACTGATAATACGAGCCTACATAAACGCCTTCAGTTACTATCACACCAAAAATGCCTATTTTCAACAAGGCCAAACTAATTCACACAATCATACATTGGAATGGCTGAAATTACCGTTGGCCATTGTTTATATATAATGCAAGTCACAGTAAACGACTAAACAGATTGCACATCCCGAAGCCCAGGATAGACTTATATAATAATAATAATCTCATCGCATCTCATCATGTTCCTCTTGTACCTTGCGGTGTCGAGGTGAAGTATAAACTTCGTGAGAGTGCCCGGTTATGGGCTTCGTATATCGACATTCCCATGGATTCTGTTATTCCCTCCGTCCAACGTTTACGTGGTCGGCCTCTTCCTCTGTTTCCATCTGGTCTGTACATCATTGCTTGTTGTGGCATGCTGTTGACTGGTAGCCTACTTGCATGGCCAAACCATTTGACTTGCTGCTTTCTAATAAAATCTAGAGCAGCTTTAACCCCCACTTTAGTCCTGATTTCTTCATTTCTGATCTTATCTCTTCTTGATACATTGAGTATTCTTCGCAGGAACCTCATTTCTGTTGTTGTGATTTTTCTTTTCTCGTTTTCTGTCATTGTCCAGGTTTGGCATTGGTAGCACAGAGTTGGTAGGAAGATTGTGTTGTAAAGTGCTTTCTTAGTAGTTATTGATACATGTTTGTTCTTTAGTATTGGTGCCATTTGTCCAATGAGTTGATTTGCCTTATTGCACCTATTTTCGATCTCGACTTCTGATCTGCCATTTGATGATATTATACTTCCTAGGTACTTGAAGCTCTTTACTTGTTTCAAGGGATGTTCGTTTAGGTGAATTGTTGCTGTTTGTTCTTCTTTAGTTATAGTCATTACCTCTGTTTTGCTTGTGCTAATTTTCATGTTATGTTCCCTACACATTTCGTTTAGACTATTCATGTGGTCTTGTAATTCAGCTTCTGATTTTGCTATTAGTGCTTGGTCGTCCGCAAACAGGAGTTCTCTAATGGTTAGATTTGCAGATGGTTCTTCTTCTGTGTTCTCGTCATGCGGTATTCTTGCTGTCTCTGCTTGGCTGGTTTCTTTACATATGTTGTCTATATATGTTATGAACAAGAGAGGGGACAGGACACAACCTTGTCGTACTCCAGATCTTATGGTGAAGGGTTCTGAGTGTCCTCCAGTTGCTCTCACTATGCATTCACTGTTGTTGTATAAACTTCTACATAGGTTTGTTAGATGTGTACTCACTCCATATTGTTTAAGGATTTCCCACAGCTTGTTTCTATCTACCCTATCAAATGCCTTTTCTTGGTCAACAAAGGCTAAGTAGAGTGTTTCATTAAATTCAATTGATTTTTCTATAAGTTGTCTAAGAGCAAAAATGGCGTCTGTGCATCCTTTGTTTTTCCTAAATCCAAGCTGCGTTTCGCTTAGCTGGGGTTCTAAAGTAGTTCGTAATCTTTTTTCAAGAATTTTGCAAAATATTTTCCCAGTATGACTCAACAGTGAAATGCCTCTGTATTGTGTGCAATCTCTTTTGCTGCCTTTGTTTTTCCAAATTGGGATAATTATGGCGTTTCCCCAGTCTCGTGGTGTCTGTTGTTCTACCCAAACATGGTTGAATAGTCTATGTAGCCAAGCTGTTCCTACTTCCCTTGCTGCTTTAATTAGTTAATAATAATTCATTCATTGGCACCTTGCCGTCTTGACAGACGATAGTTTGTGCTTTAAAAAGGCATAATAACTTTTAACTATGGCGGTAGCGAGTGTGACTGATAAGGCCAATTTGCGCTGTAAATGTCCGTTCACAGTGGGTGCATGTGAACACGTGGTCATTTCCACCATCATGCACCATCTTACGTCTCAAACGCTTGATGTGTGACTTTTCTGCAATAATTTTCTCCTTTGACTTTATTCCATTTCTGATATTTGCCCTCCATGCAACACGTTCAGCGGCGACTTGCTCCCAATGTGCATTATCAATGCCTGTATCAATCATGTCCCGCTTACACACATCTTTGTATCGTAGTAGAGGCCGACCCTGAGATCTCTTACCCATCTGTAATTCACCAAAAAAGATATCCTTTGGTATTCTACCATCATCCATCCTCCTAAGATGTCCTATCCATCTAAGTCTACGAAGACTGAGCATGGAATAAACTGTCACACAACCTGATCTTTCCAATACTTCAGTATTTGTGATTTTGTCTTGCCACTTAATACCAAGAATTCTTCGCAGACACCGCATATGAAAGCTGTTTAAGTTGTTCTCTTGGTGTGAGTAAGTTGTCCAGGTTTCACTGCCATAGAGAAGAGTACTAAGGACACAGGTTTGATAGACAAGGACGTTTGTTTTGGCAGTAAGCTTCCTGTTCTCCCAGACTCTTTTTCTTAACCTGTTCATTGTTGTTGCTGCCTTACCAATCCGGATGTTGATTTCCTGATCTAGGGATAATTTGCTATTTACCACTGATCCTAGATATGTAAAATGGTCTACTATCTCTAGTTCAGCGTCGTCAATAAAGATTGATGGTACCCCATGTGCACCTTGTGACATAATCTGTGTCTTCTTTTTGCTAATTGTTAAACCATAAATTATTATTATTATTATTATTATTATTATTATTATTATTGCATAATAATAATAAAAACTTAATAAAACAAGCTTAGCGTACTCCGCATCTCAGCTGTTGAACAATCTTCTACAAAAAATCAAAGACATCAACAATCCCAAACATAAAATAGCAAATTATTCGAACACTATCTCAGTACACATTACCTTTCCCGTAACAATAGTATAATAATAATAATAATAATAATAATAATAATAATAATAATAATAATAATAATAATAATTATTATTATTATTATTATTATTATTACATAATAATAATAAAAACTTAATATAACAGTCGGTCCCCTCTTGGTAGACCAGTATGTTCCCCATAGCCTCGAATGATGTGTGGATGAAATAATGTATGAAAGTGAGTGAAAGAAGGGCAAAATGTTAGACGGACATGCGTGCCAAATTCTTAATCCTTTTAAAATACAGTTTGTTCATCCGTTCGTTCGGTCACTATGATCATCTTTGTCTCACGTCCATCATCACAATCATCATCATTATCAGCATCGTCATCACTATCATCATCATCAACATTACCATTTTCAGCATCATTATCAAAAGCATAATCACTATCATCACTAGCATCATCACGACTATCATTTTCATCATTATTATTGTTATCATAGTAGTCATAGTTGTGATGATGATGATGATGATGAATCTGGTGATTGAAGTCGGTGATGATGATTATGAAGACGATTATCCAGGATGCTATGATTAATACAACACGTTTTACATTCCTTATGAACATTTCTATCATTTCAGAAATTAAAATCCAGCAATTGGACAGCTACATTTTGAGGATTTCATGTGGCGTCATAAGTGGTTCATCATATAGTGTCCCAATACAAATGTCCATCTTTTCGGACACACCCAACAACACGCTGGTCAGTGTCGCTTACACAAAGTGTCCCAAAATTCAAGATTCCGGCAAAGACAAGCAGATCTATATGTCCGAGTGTGTTCCGTAAGTTTATGCTTCTTTGCTAAAAGGAAAATTATATCCCATATCATAATTCAACATTATAACCGACAAATACACAATAATTTATTCTGGAGGGGATCCACACGAAAAAGGAGTGGGACTAACATTTGATCCCGGAAAAAAAGCCAAGTCAATTAATCGGTTACTGGTACATTTCAGATAGAGTTATTATGGTCAAAATGAAAGGCAAACCGATAGATATAAATCTATATACATAAAAATCGTTGTATGTATGTATGTATGTATGTATGTATGTATGTATGTATGTATGTATGTATGTATGTATGTATGTATGTATGGATGGATGGATGGATGGATGGATGGATGGATGGATGGATGGATGGATGTATGTATGTATGTATGTATGTATGTATGTATGTAAGTGTGTGTGTGTGTGTGTATGTATGTATGTATGTATGTATGTATGTATGGATGGATGGATGGATGGATGGATGGATGGATGGATGTATGTATGTATGTATGTATGTATGTATGTATGTATGTATGTATGTATGTATGTATGTATGTATGTATGTATGTATGTATGTATGTAAGTGTGTGTGTGTGTGTATGTATGTATGTATGTATGTATGTATGTATGTATGTATGTATGTATGTATGTATGTATGTATGTATGTATGTATGTATGTATGTATGTATGTATGTATGTATGTATGTATGTATGTATGTATGTATGTATGTATGTAAGTGGATCCCTTCTTTATGCGTTCGTGAACGGTCCATCCGATTGAGATGAAATTTTCTACACGTTTTCCATTCATTCCTGTGCAACCAACTGTCATAGTTTTATCTATCAACTTTCAGCTATTACCTTCCTAAAATTTAATTTTGTAATTATATGACTGAACATAAGAAAATATAAAAAAGGGACATAACTTTTAGTAGCATTGTTATATCTTAAGTTAAGTCCCCTGGCTATAGATATCTATATGAATTAAATTAGATGCTCCCCACCAGGGACTTGGTGCAGCCGGGCCAGGTCAGACAGACATATAGACAGACAGACTGACAGACAGACAGATAGTCGGGAACGGGAGCTTATATGACTACAACTTTACTTTAGATAGATCTCTTCCAATCATATTTTCTATCTATTCTTCTATTCTATCTATATTTTTAACGGGAACGGGCCGAACATACATACATAGATAGACAGACAGACAGACAGACCGACCGACCGACCGACAGATAGATAGATAGATAGATAGATAGATAGATATATAGATAGATAGATAGATAGATAGATAGATAGATAGATAGATAGATAGATAGATAGATAGATAGATAGATCGGGAACGGGAGCTTATATGACTACTTATATGAATTAAATGAGATGCTCCCCACCAGGGCCTGGGCGAAGTCGGGCCGGGTTGGACAGACAGACAGACAGACAGATAGTCGGGAACGGGAGCTTATATGACTACTTATATGAATTAAATGAGACACTCCCCATCAGGGTCTGGCGAAGCCGGCCGGGTCAGACAGACAGATAGACAGACAAACAGATAGATAGTCGGGAACGGGAGCTTATATGACTACTTATATGAATTAAATGAGATGCTCCCCACCAGGAGCTGGGCGAAGCCGGGCCGGGTCAGACAGACAGACAAGCAGGCAGACAGACAGACAGACAGACAGACAGACAGATAAATAGATAGATAGATAGATAGATAGATAGATAGATAGATAGATAGATACATAGATACATAGATAGATACATAGATAGATAGGTAGATAGATAGATCCCAGCCAGAGCCTGGGCGAAGCCGGGCCGGGCAGCTAGTATTATATAAGTATAACCAACAACAAGCAGTAGTGATGAAGAATTACAATACTTTTACGGTGAAGTAAACATGGCGATGTCTCACATTAAATCTCAAAAAATAAGAACAATACTAGGAGATTTTAATGCAAAAGAGGAAATGGAAAAATAGAGGATTTAGTGGGTAATTACGGTTTAGATGCACACACACAAAAAATATAAATAAAGATAAGAGAACCTAATCCATGCATCCATCGTGTGCCATGCCGATACGCGTGGGCGGTCATGTTCTGCCATCTCACCCTATCACCAAATTCGTGGATCAGCTCCGTATTACTGTCTCGACCATGCCATATGGCCAAGCCATCCAGGTATTTACATCTCTGTCTTCTCCTTGGTCTCCTCCTCGTGATCTTGCCAGTTGTCACCAAGGTCTCCAATTCATTTCTTCTCATAACATGCCCAAAAAATTTGACTGTCTACGTCTAATGACTCTAATCAGTTTACGATCTTCATTTGTTTCTTGAAGGACTTGTTCATTAGATTTTCTGGCTGTCCATAGTATTCTTCGCATTTTCCTCAGAAACCTCATTTCCACAGCCATCAGATGTTCTTTTCAGCTTGACTGCTCATTGTACACGCTTCACATCCATTCAAAAGTATAGTTTCTATGTAGCACTCCAACACTCTTTTTTCGTTTCAATTGCTTGCTTGTGTTCGCTGGCTGTGAACTCCAGCGTGAAGCCATGTATGTCGGATGAAGACATCCTGTTGTCCAACATCAGTGGGATGTCATACTGGACTGAAGTTTGCGTGAGTATCCGCTGTCCCATGTCTGGCTTATTGGTGTGCAGAATGGTGGTTCCTCGCCGTGCAGGCAGAAATTCTCCGACTTCGGAAGAATCAGCGATCCAAGACCCCGAAGGGACCTGTTGCCCAGAACGCAAGACTAGGACGTGTTCGTAGGTCTTGGCCAGTATAGAACCTGGCCCTGGTGCCTTGGAAACAACTCTGCGTCCTCTCGTTTCAATTGATATAATTTTATTGGTCAGTATATTTTTCATTTTGCATCTTTGCAACATCAATTCTTGTTCTAATCTCTTCTAGGCAACTCCCATCAGATGAGAAACGAATAGGATGGGCAAATATCAATGAAATGATAATTGGTAATATCTGGTTTCAACACCTTTAAAAGACGAATTCACACGTGGAAAACGTGAAGAGGCTTTGACTGATATATCAGAAAATTGTACAGCGAGTGAAAAGTTGGGTAAACTTAAAGAAACTTTACCCAACAGTGGAAGGGGTTTAGGGAACTGTGGATCATAAGAGGCAGGACTGATTTGCCGCAAACAGCCAGACACTGCAACCCCTGATTGATAAAAAGAAGATAGCTCTCTTAAGAAACAAGGAAAGAACAACGCGTAACACTCTTAGTGAGCTGAAGCAAGCTAGGAAGGATGTGCAAAAGGCTGCCAGGCAGTGTGCAAATGATTATTGGATCAAATTATGTGAGTCCATTCAAATCGCAAGTGATAAGGGAAACATAAGAAGCATGTATGAAGGAATAAATAAAGCCGGTGGTCCAATGATCAAAAGAAGTGCACCATTGAAAACCTTGACTGAAGAAATCATCACTGACAAGAAACAGCAGATGGATAGATGGGTAGAACACTATTTGGAACTTTACTCAAGTGAGACCAAACTAGCGGATAATGCCCTCAACGCTATAGAGGCCCTAGCAACTCTTGACCACCTGGACACATTTCCCACCATAACAGAAGTTAAGTGTGCTATAAATGAATTTGCATCTGGCGAGACCCCAGTTAAGGATGGTATTCCAACAGAGGTTATTAGGAGTGGGCAAGACACACTCACTATACAGATCCACCAGCTAATAGAGCTATGCTGGCGAGAAGGACAAGTCCCACAGGATTTCAAGGATTCAAGCATCATAACGCTGTACAAGAACAAGGGTGATCGGAGCGACTGCAACAACTATAGGGGTATCTCACTTCTGTGTATTGTTGGAAAAGTATTTGCCAGAGTTGTTTTGCGCAGACTTCAAGTCCTAGGAGATCAAATCTACCCCGAATCACAGTGTGGCTTTCGACAGAACCGGTGTACCATTGATATGATATTCTCATTGCGACAGATGCAAGAAAAATGCCGTGAACAGAATCAACCACTGTGTATTGCCTTCATCGGCCTCACAAAGGCATTTGATTTAGTCAGTCGTGAGGGTCTGTTCAAGGCACTAAAGAAGATTGGCTGCCCACCAACTCTTCTGTCCATTGTGGAATCGTTCCACACAGGCATGAAGGGCATACTCAAGTTTGATGGTGCAACTTCTGAAGAGTTTGAAATCAAGAGTGGAGTTAAGCAAGGTTGTGTACTAGCTCCCACGCTCTCTGTAATATACTTTTCACTTGTACTGAAATATGCCTTTCATGATCAGGATGGTGGTATATACATTCACCCACGCTCAGATGGTGGCCTCTACAATGCTCAGAGATTGAAGGTCATGACCAAAATTAGGAGGGTACTAATAAGAGAATTGCCTTTTGCAGATGATGCTGCAGTTACGACTCACTCTGGGGAAGAATTACAACGTCTGCTATCTGCATTCTCCAATGCTTGTTCTGAATGTGGTTTAACAATTAGCAAACAAAAAAAGACACAGATTATGTCACAAGGTGCACACGGGGTACCATCAATCTTTATTGACGACTTCGAACTGGAGATAGAAGACCATTTTACATATCTAGGATCAGTGGTAAATAGCAAATTATCCCTAGATCAGGAAATCAACATCAGGATTGGTAAGGCAGCAACAACAATGAACAGGTTAACAAAAAAAGCTTACTGCCAAAACAAAAGTCTTTGTCTATCAAGCATGTGTCCTTAGTACTCTTCTTTATGGCAGTGAAGTCTGGGCAACTTACTCACACCAAGAGAAACGTTTAAACACCTTTCATATGCGGTATCTGCGAAGAATTCTTGGTATTCAGTGGCAAGACAAAATCACAAATACTGAAGTATTGGAAAGATCAGGTTGTGTGACGGTATATTCCATGCTCAGTCTTCGTAGACTTAGATGGAAAGGACATCTTAGGAGGATGGATGATGGTAGAATGCCAAATGACATCTTCTTTGGTGAATTACAGATGGGTAAAAGACCTCAGGGTTCGCCTCCACTAAGATACAAAGATGTGTGTAAGCGAGACATGATTGATACAGGCATTGATAATGCACATTGGGAGCAAGTCGCCGCTGAACGTGTAGCATGGAGGGCACATATCAGAAATGGAATAAAGACTAAGGAGAAAATTTATTGCAAATAAGTCGCACACAGAGTGTGTTAGAAGTAAGATTGTACTTGATAGTGGAAATGACCATGTATTCACATGCATCCACCGTGGACGAACATGTACAGCGCGAATTGGCCTTATCAGCCACATTCGCCACCGCTGTGAGCTGTAGTTATGCCTTTTTGAAGCGCAACGTACCAAACCGTCGTTGTCATGACGACAAGGTGCCAATAATAATAATATATACATGGAAGAGCCTGATAAGAAAATACTCAATCAAATTTATTTACATTCGTATTAATAAAAGATTTAGAAATGCCTTAATTAGTGTAATGATACTGCTGGTGCTGATTGTAATAGTGATCATGTACTGCTATGTAGACTAATAAAGGACTAATAAAATAACTGAAGAGAGGAAAAACATGAGACTTGATAAAGAGGTTTTGGATGTAGGTAAAGAAATTCAAGAGCAACAAAGAGTGACTGTGAAAAAAATAGGTACAATGCAGTAGCAAAAATACAGAGTATAGACGAACAATGGGAAATGTAAAATGTCTCCTTTCATCAAATTAGTAAATATTAACGGAGAGAAACCCAAAAACTAAGAAAAAGAATTGGATGAGTGAAGACATCTTAAAGTTGATGGAGAAAGTGAAACAGAGTAAAAATAACAAACAAGAACAAGCTAAGATAAACAAAGAAATAAGATATAACTGTGTGAAGGTAAAAGAAAGTGGGTTAAAAGATCTGTGCAAAAAAATTGAATTAAATTATATTAAAGATAACAAAACTATGAACAAACAAATCAGTGAGCTTACGGGAAGAACAGTAAGATTAAATACAGACTGTTTAATATAAATAAAAAACAGGAAATATATCATTGGAGGAAGGTGCTATAATGAAGAGTTGGAATGAGTATATAAGAGAATTATATGATGGAGAAAGGGAAGAATTAACAGAAGAAAGTAACTTGGAAGGTCTAGCTTTTCTAAAAGAAGAAGTCGCTGACGCTGTCAAATATATGAAGAAAGTAAAAATAGTTGGGTCAGATGCGCTCACAATAGAAAAATTAGAAGTACTGTGAGAATTTGGAGCAGATATATTAACCACAATTTTGAAGGATGCAATGGATATTTACCGAGCGATATGCTGAAATTGTTATTTATAACTATACAAACCAGATCAGGAGCATGTGAATGCGAAGATTTTCGTACAATTAAACTAATAAAACCACGCCACTAAGCTTCTACTCAGAATTATAATGAGAAGAACAATAAAGAAAATAAAAATGGAAATTGGTGAAGACCAGTGTGGATTTGTGGAAGGAAAGGGTTAACATAACACATTATATACATTATGGACAATAATAGAAAGATTAGTAGAGACACAGAAAGAAATATATTTGTGCTTCATAGGCATTTATAAAGTAAAACTTGATGAACTGATTAAAGTGGTTGAAGATGTTAACATTGATGAGAAAGATCTCAGAATAATAAAGAATATTTACTGGAACTAAACAGCAGCCATTAAAATGGGAAATCATCATCATCATCAAATGCCGTGTCGACTGGCTTAGGCATTTATGGCTCTCCACAGATCTCGGTCTTGGTATTATGTATTAACTCTGCCATTGATATTCATCCATGCCACCATCTCAATCCGTCCAGCATCATTTCTCTTGGTCGGCCTCTGCCTCTCTTCCCCTCGATCTTTCCAGTTGTCACGATGTTCTCCAACGCCTCTCTTCTCATCACATGACCAAAAAAAAAAAAAAAAAGCTGTTTGTCTCTTTCTTATTGTTGTATATAATATTCTAGTTTCATTATCCTGTTTTAGGCATTCGTAGTTAGTTACTTTGTCAGTCCAAGGAATTCGCAACATTCGTTTAAGGAATCACATCGCTGTTGCTTTTATTCTCTTCCTAATTTGTTCATTTACATTCCAAGATTCACAGCCATGCAGCAACAAAATTGGTTCTATATATATATATATATATATATATATATATATATATATATATATATATATATATATATATATATATATAATTGGGAATAAGGAGGGAAATTATGGAAAAAATTAAGCCAGGAGTATGATAGGGTTGCTTTTGTCACCGGACCCCTTCTCCCTCTATAGCAGAGTAATAATGAGAGAGATCAAAGAGAAGCCAGGAATAATATTCGGAGGTTATAATATAAACAATATACGCAATGCAGATTTCTCAGTATTGGTGGCGGATAATGCAACAGAACTACACCAATTGTTGGACATTGTGGTAACAGAGAGTGCTGCCAAGAAAGGAAGAGCAAGAAAACAACAACAATGGTGATATGCAAGAAAAAGGTGACACCAAAATGTGAAATGGAAATAGAAGGGAAAATTTTAAATACCTAGAAGCATTTATAACATCAGATGGAAGACGCACAACAGAGATTAAGAGCAGAATAGGGCAGGCAAAAGTTGCATTTAAGAAAATAAAGAGTATCTTATGCAATAAGTCAATATCATTGGATGTAAAAAAAGAGATTGCCGAAGTGCTTTATTTTTACTGTATGGCAGTGAGTCGTGGAATATAAATGAACGAATTAGGAAGCACATGGAAGCAACAGAGATGTGGTTCCTGATTCGAATTTCCAATTCCTTGGACAGCCAAAGTAACTAACAGCGATTGCCTGCAAGAGGCTAATGAAACTAACATATTACATACAACAATAAGAAAGAGACAAACAGTTTTCGTTGCTCATGTGATTAGAAGAGAGACATTGGAGAACATCGTGACAACTGGAAGTATCAAGGTGAAGAGAGTCAAAGGCAGACCAAGAAAAATGATGCTGGATGGATTGAGACGTTGGCATGGAGGAATATCAACAGCTGAGTTGATGCAGAAAACCATGTACCGAGATCTGTGGAGAGTCATTAGCTCCTACGCCAGATGGCATGGTACTTGATGATGATGATCTTGACAGAAAGCTGATGAAACAAGTAATAACGACAAGCGTGAAATATTTCGGCCACATTAAAAGACATAACACCATACTGTAAGGTAAGGTTGACGGCAATCTAGCAAGAGGTAGACAACGATACAAGTGGGAAGATAACATCAAGAGATGGACAAACATCAGTCTGACAGAATATACAGTCAGGGCGAGACAGACAGTGTTGGAAATACATTGCAGCCAACCTTCATTGTGGAGACGGCACCTGATTGATTGATTATTTGGTCATGTGGTGAGAAGAGAGGCAGATGAGCATCTGCAAACAATATCACTGCACATTAACTGATCGCGCGAAAGTCAACTTCGTTCTCCGGCAGCGTGGGCGGTCATGTTTCAGCATCTCACACGATCTCCAGGGTCGTGGATCAGCTCTGTGTTCAAGTCTCGACCAAACGCGTGGCCAAGCCATTCAATATTGTTTTTTCTCTGTCTTACCACTTGTCACCAAATTCTCCAGTTTATTTCTTTATACATCAAATATCTTAACTGTCAACGTCTATTTTCTCTAATTAGTTTACTGTTTTAATTGCAAACTACTCTACGTAAACATTGTTTAGGTAAACGCAAACAGCCAAACATGCTGGGGTTGATTGCGACGTCATGTAAATGGCATACATCTAACTCATCTATACAACTAGTACAAAATACAACCAAAAATTCGTCATAAACAGTGTGAATGTGAAGAGAGGAAAGGCTATGCATATTCTCAGGACACCATAAGAAAGTGCTGTAGAAGTAAAAACAGATCTGTACTTATGTTTCACAGACTACACAAAAGCATTTGACAATGTGAAAGTTAAGAAAATAATCAAATTACGTGAACAGTTACATATTGACGGCAAATATCTGAGCATAATGAAGGACGTATATTGGCAGCACCAACTTGGTAGGAACATTTCAGTGTTTAAAGAATATAAAATAACACAAAGTAATGCTGATTTACAGAACACAATAACGAAAAACACAGGGCGTTGCGGCGACTAGTCTTCATCAGCAAACAAATACATTCACAAATCACAACATATAATCACGGAGAAGACCCTTCAGAGACTAAATTAAAGCATAAGCACGGGATGAGAAGAATGAAAATATGAAGAAATGAGAACACTGAAGAGAAAATTAAAATGAAAGAAAAGTAGATTTGCTACTTACTGGGATTCTGAGATAAGTAGCAAATTTTGTTTTTCAAATTTGTGGAGAAGCATAGTCGCCCACGCCAGCCAGCAAGGCAATGGATTATGATGATTTACTTAGTAAGACTCATTGCAATAATGAGGGGCCATTTTGTATTATTTTCTTTAAATACGGTGCACACAATGCACACCTCTCATGTCAGGTTACATGCGCATTTCTGTGCTAATGTTTATGCTGACTGCTGTTGTCTTATTTCTGTTTGCAAGGATTATTGTTTTTACATCTCGTTTATTCTGACTGAGGAAGCTGTTTTGGTCGCAACATCATCCAGCTTGTGCAAGTTTTATATCAGTGTCAGTGAGCGACACATATAGATGAACACCTGTATTTGCTTTGTTACCTGACCAGTGTACTTCCTCTACTCAACAGAAACGAAAAGAACATTTCCTTGGATATCTTTCTAACCAAATACAACCCAACTGAAAACCAACAGTTCGGCTGTGATTATATGTACCTGGTGGGTCGAGGCCAGATATCACATTCTGTGTCTCTTGCTACAGTCACTAGCCCCGGTGAGTGGTAACTTGTCAGTTAAATAAATTTAATGTTAAGGTGTTGTCATTTGTGTCACTTTGTAGTCTTCCAGGCAGGTCACATCTCCTCATAAGAATTATTGTTGGACCGACATTATGCTACCAACGTCAAACGTGGGCGCTTACTGCAACTAATGAGAGCAAAATTATAACAACAGAGATGAGATGCCCTAGAAGAGCTGCAGGAGTAACTATTAGAGATAGAATTGGCAATCAGGAAATTTTGAAGAAGGCATGAATCCAGTCTTGCCGTTGCTGAGAGAACAACATATTATGGTTTGGCCACCTCACAAGAAAGCGACGTAGGTACCATCTGCCACAAAGAGCCACACTGAAGAATTATAATGGATACAGAGCAAGGGTAAGACCATGTAAAAGATGGAGTGACGGTATCAAAAACAACCATAGAGAAATAATTACCAACTTACAAAGAGCGTTAGAAAGAGCGCATACAAAATATGTGCATCTCTTCCCACCGCCCTCCCCCCCCCCCACTCCCCCCCCCCCCCCCCCCCCAACATTTCACTGAACGAACGAAAGAACGAACTTTATTTTCAAAGGTTCACAAATGTGGCACTCAGACCTGTCATACATTCGGCCCTTCCAAACACTCATCTTTCGTACATCAATTAACTATTTTGCATGTTACATTCACATAGGCAAAAACATTGTTACTTTAATGTTGTGAGTATAAACAATGCATATTACCATGTTATGAGACAGGCAGTCAGGCAGATACACGCATACAGCACGTGCATAAATATATACAAACCTACATACATACTTACACCATTTAGCAAACTCTATGCACCCACTCAAAATGGAGTAAAAGAACAAGAAGAAGAAGGCACGTAACATAGGGCAGACACTTCATTGGGGTGTCAGGATGTGGGAAATACAACAGCAATCGATTCAACCACAGATATGTTGTAGACATATCAGTGTAAGCTACTACAGACACAATAAATGTCTCTGTATACCAGCATCGTCTTCATTAGAAGACACTCTCGCACTACTTATACTTCACCTCGAGACTGCAGGTAAAAGGGTAACCTGATGAATTCAGTTAATGAGAGAGATAAGACAAGATGAGATACGATGAGATTAGATAAGATGAGATGATGAGATGAGAAGATGAGATGATGAGATGAGATGACGGGATAAGATGATGAGATTAGATAAGACAGTGAGATGATGAAATAAGATGAGGAACAGTATAAGACCATTTTCCACTATGTAAGGCGTATTGGACATATGGTGCTGGACTCACATTTTGACCAACCGCTACTCCGTGGCTGATGTGGTCGACATGACACCGGCCTCAAGACTGGTGTAGAGTGTCAAATAATGTGGCTGATACTGAAACAGATGCAATAACTGGTAAATGATGTAGATTGCCAACTAATGTGGCAGACACTGAGACATATACTATACAATGACTGGTGACTGATGTAGATTGTCAACTAATGTGGCAGATACTGAAACAGATACTATACAATGACTGGTGACTGATGTAGATTGCCAACTAATGTGGCAGATACTGAAACAGATACTATACAATGACTGGTGACTGATGTAGATTGTCAACTAATGTGGCAGATACTGAAACAGATACTATACAATGACTGGTAACTGATGCAGATTGCCAACTAATGTGGCAGATACTGAAACAGATACTATACAATGACTGGTAACTGTTGTAGATTGCCAACTAATGTGGCAGATACTGAAACAGATACTATACAATGACTGGTGACTGATGTAGATTGCCAACTAATGTGGCAGATACTGAAACAGATACTATACAATGACTGGTAACTGATGTAGATTGTCAACTAATGTGGCTGATACTGAGACATATACTATACAATGACTGGTAACTGATGTAGATTGCCAACTAATGTGGCAGATACTGAAACAGATACTATACAATGACTGGTAACTGATGTAGATTGTCAACTAATGTGGCAGATACTGAAACAGATACTATACAATGACTGGTAAATGATGTAGATTGTCGACTAATGTGGCAGATACTGAAACAGATACTATACAATGACTGGTAACTGATGTAGATTGCCAACTAATGTGGCAGATACTGAAACAGATACTATACAATGACTGATAACTGTTGTAGATTGTAAACTAATGTGGCAGATACTGAAATAGATACTATACAATGACTGGTAAATGATGTAGATTGCCAACTAATGTGGCAGATACTGAAACAGATACTATACAATGACTGGTAACTAATGTAGATTGCCAATTAATGTGGCAGATACTGAAACAGATACTATACAATGACTGATAACTGTTGTAGGTTGTCAACTAATGTGGCAGATACTGAAACAGATACTATACAATGACTGGTAACTCATGTAGATTGTCGACTAATGTGGCAGATACTGAAACAGATACTATACAATGACTGGTAACTGATGTAGATTGTCAACTAATGTGGCAGATACTGAAACAGATACTATACAATGACTGGTAACTGATGTAGATTGTCAACTAATGTGGCATATACTGAAACAGATACTATACAATGACTGGTAACTGTCAGAGTCTCCCCATCAGATCTGCCGTGGCTTCATCATCGACGCCTGGCAATTACGGCCGGGTACGTCGCCTGTGAGCGACACTAACTATGCAGTGAAGAGAATGGTCAGCCGTGGCACGCACGGCTCCACGGAGTCCACGCAGTGTGGATACACGACCACCGAGGACTCACTGCAAGCTAGCGGCAGATGGGCTTGGACAGTGGTAGAGGACGGACCGAAATGAAGTGTGTGCTCGTATTGCGTGTAAGAGTGAACGCTATTAGAGAGAACGCCTGTTAAAGTATAGAAGACTGTGCGCTTGGAACGTAGTGTTGTAAGTTGTGAATCGATGCATTGACTGTATGTATTTATTGTATAATGGCGGTAATGCATGTAATTTTCGCGGTGAGAGAGAAGTGCGAATAAAGTGGTTGTAATTGTATTCGCTGTGTGTCACGTTCAGTCATTCTGTGACAGTATTTGTTATCACATCTGTTAGTTACTACGAGCCAGTGTGAGTGTGATTTAGGACCCTGACAGGTTGTGAACGTGGGTGCTTACGTCCGGGTTTTGAACGAGTTAGAAAAAGGCGTGAACGAGATTGCACCAGCCATATTTTTTTTGAACGTAGAGGTGTTGTATCATATTGTTAAACTTATTGAGATAAACAGATTGTGTCAGAATGGGAACCAGTGATATGTTAAAGGTGAATGCAGTGGTGTGAAAAAGTTCTGGATAGCAAAAAGGTGTTGGGAAAGAAGTGACATTGAAAGTGAGAGTTGAACGGACAACATAACGACTTACAAATATACACGACAGCATACAAACCTACAAAACTTAGTTGACAACGCATACACCACACAAACAGACATGTATTAATTGTTTCTTCTCCAAAAAGCAACAGGTTTTTGTTCCATCCAAAATTGTATCAACTAAGATCATTTTCCGGCTGTGAATGTTCAAGCTAGTCTCTGGTAAAGTGTCCCATCATACTCCAGAGCTCCAAAGGCACTTAAGTATACTTTTTTTTTTACAAATACGTTTGTGTTTGAGTCCAGGCACAAGCTGTACTGTTGATAATTATTGTACATACCCATATTATTTTTCTATATATCATTGTAACTAAATTAAGTTATCATGTCTACATTGAACGATTTCATTGAATCTGGTTTAAAATTGAAGTTAACTGGTGATGAATTAACGAAGTGGAGTGAGGCAAAATATGCAGAGTATGTCCAGTTACAGGAGAAAGCCAAAGACCGCGAAGAGAGAGAGAGCTGCGGAGAGGGAGGCTAAGAAGGCAGAATTAGAAGCTGCGATAATAATAATAATAATAATAATAATAATAATAATAATAATAATAGGTCTTTATTTTCAAAGGGTTAAGAATTGGGCACGCAGGCCCGTCTGACATTCTGCCCTTCTTCTCTATTTCCTCTCATACATTCTTTCATTCAACATCACTTATGAAGCAACTTTTGGCAACAAAAGAACATTAAAACGCATGAAAAATAATCAATAACAAATGACTCACTGAAGCAGTGTTTAACATGGGCATTATAAATACCTAAGGAGGGTGTAACGTGCCATACATAAGGGAATGTTTTTTGGCTAGTTGTCGTTTGAGATAAGTTACCATTATTGTCTTTTTTGTGTTGTTTGTTATGGGGGCATGTAGTCTGTACTAAGGTAGTGTTCAAACAGGTTGCGAATGTATGTATCATGATTGGTGGTGTCTTTGATTTCTTGTGGAAGATTGTTCCACAACTGAGCGGCAGAGTATGCTAAGCTTGTTTTATATAAGTCTATCCTAGGTTTAGGGACATGAAGTATATTTAGTCGTTCGCTATGTCTAGCGTTATATTTAAACAATGGCCAAAGGTAGCTTGGAGCATTTTGAAATAGGATTTTGTGAATTAGTTTGGTTTTATTAAAAAGCAGGCGCTTGTGGAGTGGCAGTAACCGGAGACGTTTATATAGGTTAGAATTGTCGGTAAGCTTTTCACCATTAATTAAACGCACTGCCCTTTTCTGGAGTGAATATAGGCGTTTTGTTATTGATTTGGAGCATCCATCCCAGACTGTGGAGCAGTAATCAATATGTGTTTGTATATGAGAAGTATAGAATATCTTTCTTGTGTTTTCGTCAAGGAAATTTTTAATTTTGGCAAGTTGGTATACTTTTTTGGCTATATGTTTAACTAGAGCATGAACATGTGAGTTAAAAGTTAGATTTTGATCTATGATAACACCCAGTGTCTTGTGCTCGGTGACAGTTTCTACAGGCGTGCTGCCAATGTGCAGCTGAAGAGTTCTCTGCGAGTTTAGAGTGTGAAGTCTTTGCCTGGTTCCTATTAACATAGACTTTGTTTTAGTAATGTTAATTTGCATGCGGTTTGCATGACTCCAGTTAACTACACTATTTATTTCCTGTTGCAAGGATAATTCTAGCACATTACGATCAACAGCGTTTGTATATACTGTGCAGTCATCAGCAAATAGATCGCAGGACGACGACAGATTTAATGGAAGATCATTTATATAAATGGCAAATAATAGAGGGCCAAGAATAGACCCCTGAGGTACTCCAATATTAATGGTAATGGCTTGAGATAAAACTTTATTGTGTGATACTACTTGCTTTCTGTCTAATAAGAATGATTTTATTAATGTCACTATATTAAAACTTACTTTCATTGTTTCTAGTTTTTTAATTAGAATAGTATGATCTATCATATCGAATGCTTTCCTAAAGTCTATAAACACCGCTCCACATAGAGTATTGTTGTTAATATTTTGATGCCAGTTTTCTATCATGTTTGTTAGTGCCGTATGGCAAGAATATTTTGGCCGAAATCCTGACTGACTGTCAACTATCAGTTTATGGCGAACTAAGTGATCTAGTGTTGTTTTGTGGATGTGCGTTTCTAGCGGTTTGGATAATGAGGATAATATGGAAATTGGTCTATAATTAATCATGAGACGATCGTCTAGAGGACCAGCTTTTAAATGAGGATACACTTTAGCGATTTTAAAGGCTGATGGGAAGTGACCTCTGGTTAGACATTGATTATATATAAAAGTTAGTGACTCGCAGATCGCCGGTGCAGCATGGCGAAGGATCCGACTACTAATTCCATCTAGTCCTGATGAGTTATTGTTTTTTAGATTACGGAGATGAGTAAATACTTCAGTTGTCGTCATTAGCGGTATGTTAGAGGAAATGTGTCTATAGCATTTGTTCTCACAGAATGATGATAATAAAGATATGTCATGAGGCGCATCTGGTATTGCAGCCTTCAGTTGGTTTATGTCGGACTGAAAGTATCTACTGAATTGATCGCATGTAACCTGATTTGATGGTAATGATTGTGATGATTTGTGTTTGTTTGTCAAGATATTAATTGCTTTCCATATATCTTTAGTGTTGGTTTTATCTATTACTATGTTCTTAAAATAGTTTTTCTTTTCCTTCCGAATAACATATTGAACTTTGTTTCTCAGACTACGGTACATAGTTAGATCTCTATTTTTGTGAGCCCTGTCGCGATCTCTCATAAGTTCAACTACCTCCTGTGTGATCCACGGGGGCTTTGTGTGATGTTTAACACGAACTTCCTTAAATGGAACATGTTTATCAAATATACTTAGAAAGGTCTTTAGCCAGTGGTCCAGAGCATCGTCTGGGTCAGGAAGCTGGTAAACATAATCTAGAGATGAGTTGACCAAATCTTGTAAGAAGACGTCTCGATTGAAATTTTTGTAATTTCTATATTTTATGCTTATATGTTTGTGTTTGGGAGTTTTGGTGCCCCTTTTCGACCACGTGCAACATACTGGATAGTGATCGCTCATTGCATTGATAGGTACACTACATTATGTGATGTTATCAGCACACGTAGTATAAATATGATCTATAAGTGTTGCAGATGATTTAGTGATTCTAGTGGCTTGTTTGACTAACTGTTGGAAATTATATGACTCTATTATGTTTTCCCATGTTTTGTTTGATTTGTTAGCGTCTATGTTGAAGTCACCTAGCAATATTATTTCCCTAGCATTACTAAAGACTACATCCATCATAGTGGTGAATTTTTCATACCAGATATTTCCTGCACTGGGGTTTCGATAAAGATAGCCAACTACTAGCGGTATGCAATTTTGAAGTTTAACCTCTATCCATACACACTCAATCTCACAGTTTTCAAAGTCTAGCCTGCGGTGAGCGTTAAGCGAGTTGGAAATATAAACTGCAATACCCGTCTCTTGTTTCTGATAGGGATCTCTTCTAATGGTTTTAAAACCTCTGATAGCGATGTCATCATCTGAGATGTTGCCATTTAATCGACTTTCGCTAACGCCAAACATGTGAAAATTTTGATTAAGTATAAGTGATAGTTCGGGCAGCTTCCCTAATAGATGGCATATGTTTACATGCCCGATTCTGAGCCCATTATTCGTGAGCCAGTGTTCGTACTTATTAGACATTTCAACAATGCGTAATCACAAGTTTAAAAGCAAAACACACACACACAAAGTGAATACAACTTACGTCCCTTATTACAAAAACACACTCTAAAGTACAGAGAAACAGTAATATCTCTGTAAATATATAAAAATACGTACACAGATCCGTAAGGAAGAGCAGTGAAGACCCCCTCACTCACCGTGAAAACACAATTAGAATTATTATAAAAGCTATACAGCTAAGTACTATCAATTAATATAAAGTAAAAACCAGTCAATGTTTGTAATAACTTATAACCTAATACGTTACTAGATCAAGTTATAACCAAATATGCAGATAAACGTTTAAGGAGAGGCTCTTTCTTGTACCGAGATCCGGTGTAGCTTTGTCCTAAGTTGCTAGTAAATACCAGGTTGTGTTGGTTGTTGGTATAGCGACATTATAAGTGCTTGACGAAGTGTAGCTGGGCTATACCGTGTGAGGTGCAACCATTCTGGATTACAATTAAATGGGTACTGATGATGTCTCATGGGTATGTAATGACTACCAACTAGAGCCTCTGGTTGGTGGCTAACAGGAGGTTGTGCTGGCACGTCGTTGTTGCTGAGAGTCGGATCCTTTCTGGGGAGAATAGGAATCATATCTTCGTAATTATTACCATCCTGTGTGAAAGACGACGTATTTAACGGACTTGGTGTTGTGGTAGTGTCCCGTCTGGCTTGGATTTCAGGTGCAGTGGTTATTAGTGGTCTGCACACTTCTGTCCTATTTGTACTTGATGTGACGGGAGTATGTCGTCTGGCTTGAGTTTCAGGAGTAGCTAAAAGTGTCCGGCGCGATCCCGTATTGGATGTATGGTATGTCCGTTCTGGATATTTTAAATTCTTGGCGAGAAAACTGGTGCCCAATGTAGATAAATGTATTTGATCCTTGTAAAGACTCTTTTTTGGTGCACCAGCCTGTGAAGTGAATGATGCTGTATTGTTGATGAATTGTATCTTGTTTTGAGAACAGAACTTCTGCAACATGTTGTTATTTATGTCAGCTAGACGGCGCTGGTGTCCATAACTCGGTGATATAATGGAGGAGAAGAAAATGGATGAGTTAGGAAAAGTGTGACGTAATCCGTTCAAGACTGCCAGCATTTGAGACCCTGTGATTTGTTGGTTGTTCATGGTGTCGGTGATGCCAATATGTACGCTTGCCCTTCTGACGCTATGATTTACAGCCAACCTGCTAATCTTGTCTGTTAGCCGGTCTACACCAGCCCCAGGCAGTGGGATTATTGAAACAATGTCTTTGTCTGATGTGGCCATCCTGTCGCTGTATAAACCTTTCATTAAGGAATCGCCTAGTATAATATGTGTACAGTCAGGTCGTGCTGTCTGTACATGTTGGTTGTCAGCACGTCTCGACCGTTGTTTCATCCATTTCCGATTATCAGCAGTCTTTATGTCTCCATGTGGTTCTCCCGATGTATCTTGTTGGCTTGTCTTGCCCGTTTGCAGCATGTTAAAGCACTGTAATTTTTCTGGTGACTTTTCTTGAAGTACTTCAAACCTATTGCTTATTTTGACGTCAATGGGGTAGACTGCTTGTTGTTGTTTATCTTCGTCTGCACATTGAGGTGTTTGTTGTTTTTTATCTTCCTCTGCGCGTTGAGTTGTTTTCATAGTGATTATCTGTTCTGGGTGGGATTGAGCTTCCCCAAGATTTCCCAAGGATGAAGCGGTTGCTTGAGAATTACATGCTTCATCGGTTTGGTTTGTAGAGGACGCATTCTGTAAGATTTGAACTGTATTTCTCAGCAGCAAATTTTCGTCTCGCAGGAGTGCGACTTCTGTCTTGAGAGCATTGTAATCACTGCTTATCTTGTTGTTTGCTTCAATATTGGTTGAAACAGTGACAATGAGCGCCTTTAGTGATTGTTCTAGTTCCTCAATGCGCTGTTTACAGTCGCACGAATGTCCATTGATAGTTAAGATGCTATTGTTATCTGAGGCAGGTACTTCTTCAACAATGTCAACATTGGGTTCTATGTTGTTTTGGATACGCTCCATTGGGTATTCAATAGCCAAGAGCGCTGGTGGTTTGGCAGGCCTCGTGTTGATGTTGTCATGTACACTCATCGTATGAGTAGATTCGGTGAATGTCTGTGTCGAGTTTTCAAGTTCAACAAAATCTACTTTTAGCCAGGAATTAATGTTTTCATTACTGCCCTGTGTCATGAGTTTATTTTTACTGCGGTACAAATGTATCGTAATCACTGGCGTCGTAATCAGATCCTCAACGTGGGCCCCGTGCTTATCTTGCCTGTGTTCAATTAGTTCAAGCCTGTAGTAGTTGAGTAGGCAAGTTCGGAATGCCTCATAATAGAGTGTGTTGTTGAAGGAAATAGTAACACACTGTCCTGAGTTGGTGTGTTTGACGACTAGGCCGTTGGGATTTATTAACTTGGATAGCTTATTCTTCATGGCCCTCTCTTTGTTTAGTGTGTAAGTTTTATTGACAGCCGAACGTAAACCTGAGCGAGTCCTTTCACCATTCACTTCCAATACGGAGCACTCTCCTTCCCCTGACATTATTGCATAATATTACAACTAACTAAACTTGAAGAACGCAGCAATCGATTTGTTATCTAGCCACGCCGCGGGCAATTTGAGGTCCCGTGGTTGTATCTGACACGCTTCGTGCACTTGATTGGTTGAAATTTAATAGTGTTCAACTATCACTCGAAATGAATATTAGATATAACCCACATTTTTGCGATAATAAACACTTGTATTAATCTAAAAACTATTTCACCACATCCTCAGAATCACAACGAGCACATTGATATAAAAATCCATGATAGGTGATTCAGCTTGCAGTAATAATAATCCGAGAAGTAAGAGATACAAAAACACGTCTTCACTCTCCGGAGAGCCTGAATAACATTCGATAAATAACGATAAAACAGTCAGAGCTATCAGCCAAAACCAAACAGGCAGGAATAGAGGATAAGAAGGCAGAAACAGATGCAGAGATAAGAAAAGCTGAGATCTTGGCTCAGAGCAAAAGAGAAGAGCTTGAGATGCAGCTAAAAATTAAACAGTTAGAGGCCGAAACATCAGTAGATAAAGAATCTAAAAAGTTAGAAAGACAAGAAAAAGAAAACAATACAAAAAGTACCAAGGCATCGTCAAAAATTTCACTACGGGCGACTGCATTGCAGCCATCACCCAAAATTTTGAAACGATAATGGAGCATTATCATATCCCAGAGACAGAATGGAATATTATTTACATGAGAAGTCTTTCAGGGGAACCCCTCAAAGTTATAGAGACCATTCCCAAAGATCTCAGGAAAGACTATCAGTACATACAATCTAAAATTATGGCACACTTCCTGTTAGATGAAGCAATCTACAGAGAACAATTTAGTAAACTAGCTCCAAAACCTACAAAAACTTTCTCTGACTACGTTTTAGTAGTGCAGGATGTGTTCAGTAAATGGCTGTCATCAGCCAAGATTAATAACAACTTTGACAAATTAAAAGATTTGATCTTAAGAGATAAAATCATCTCATCTCTACTACCACCATTTTCTAAATTTCTGCTTGAATGTGAGTGTGAGAGTGTGGAACAAATAGAAAAACGAGGTTCGGCTTATTTTACTGCCAACAAACATTGTTTCACTAGTGCATTAACTGACACAGAGTCGTAGCAGCCGCTAAATTTGTTAGAACTAAATCAGGTGCCTACACTAAACAGAAATATTTCAAGCAATCGGTAAACAAATACCATCAATGCAGATATTGCAATCTTCAACATAATGAGAGTGAGATGTGTGATAGACTCCCAGGTTACCTCACATACTTGCAAAACTATGTAGATAAACAAGATAAGGAGAGAAAGAGCTATACACGACTAAACAAATGCTTCCTTTGTAAGGCATATGTCCACTGGCGCCATGCTTGTAAAGGTAAACAAATGACCAGAAAAGCTAACGCAGCCATGTTCGATAGCTCTTCATCTGATTTGGAACAAGTAGAAAACCATCCAGCTAATGCAGCAGAGGCCATTGATGTGTTCCATCTGGAAAAATGCTCCACCTGCAATAGTTTTCATTTTTTTTTTTTTAAGCGACTTTTTTTTTCTCACAGGCAAGGTTAAATGCGCAGCATTATCTAACCCATTTTGTGACCTAATTGTGGGTAACCTTCTTGAAGTAAATGATATGCCACATGACGGTGTAACATCTTCTGCCGAATGTATTGTTGCAAACGCAGTAACATCTGCTGCTGAATGTATTAATACAAATGTAATACCTTCTCATGAATATATGTCTGCAAATGTATTGACATCACCTAATGAATGTATTGATCAAAATTTAATAACATCTGCTCATGAATGTATGTCTGCAAAGTTACTAACATCATCTCATGAATGTATTATGCCAAATGTAATAACACAAGGTCATAATGCTAATGTTTCGAATGTAGTAACCAGATCTGCTACAAAAAGGCAAGATCAGATTGACCAAACTGAGGCTTTAGAAATGTTAAGCCCAGTCATACTGCCTCTCAATACCATGAGAGAAAATTTCACAAAAGCCCAAAAAGGTGATGTGACTTTGCAAAAATATTTTAATTTAATAGGCCAAAAGCCAAGAATCACAAAGAAAGCTAGATGGCACTTTGACCTTAAATGTGGTATCCTTACAAGATATTACACCAAAGATGCCGAGACCACTGCACAAACGGTGTTACCAACCTAACACCGCAAGAAAGCATTGCAACTAGCACATGACATACCTATTGCAGGGCATTTGGCCTACTCTAAAACAAGAGCAAGATTACTATCCCAGTTCTACTGGCCTAGATTCTGCAGTGACACCAAACAGTACTGCAGATCGTGTGACATCTGCCAGAAGCTTGTAAAAAAAGGGTAAACACCCGCAAGCGGAACTACAGATAACAGACCTAGCCAGTAGACCTTTCGAAAAGATCTCGGTAGATATCGTAGGTCCTTTACACCACATTACATTGTGGGATGTGGATTTTAATTCCTGAGAATAATTCGTTAAAATGTCTAGGGGGTATTATTGATTCTCTGTCACTGGTAAGAATGCAGGGTGATCAGGGATATTTACCACAAATCCCAGGAGGAAAGAGTTCCATCCTTGAAACAATGGCATCTGTGTGTAGGTTTCCCTTCCCACTTCATCACCCTTAAATTAACTATAGATGCTAGAAGGATATTGATTGCTCACAATATATAAACAACCACTTATTGGACACCACATTTACTTGATGTACACAACACTTTTGGACAAACAGTTCAGGTATTAACTCAAGATCTGCAATTACATAAATAGATGTGTAATAAACACTATGCATTTTCAGACAGGCATGGGAATGATATGCAGTATTACAACATAGTACCCAGTGACCCCAGAAAAAAACAAGGTTATTACAAACAACACAACAACCACAAATTGGTTCTGCTAACTTGACTCATTGTACCTAGATAAAATCTCATTGGTCTAGGTGCAGAAACCCAACATACATACATTTATTTCTGACACCATGTACAATTCTCATATTTAAAAATAATGAGTGGGTGTCAAAATATTATACATATATGTCATAACATAACCCTTTAGGTGTACACCATTACCATGTAAAACAATCTTTACCCTTTTCCTGTCATTGAAGAAAACCACACTCATGAAAACAGTTGATACTAATAATTAAATAAATTAATTATAGTGTTCATTTAGGCGTTGCGGATGGGCATTCTTCTCCAGTGCAAAGCAGTTAATGTCCATAATTATCCGTGCAGAATTATACTCAGTCATTTTCTACTCACAGTATGTCCACCGAAGTTGGCTGGCGAATGTTTCTAATCCATAATCCAAGAATAGAATTATACATAAGCACATATTCTCTCCATGAGACTGAATTTAAGAATACTCGGTTGCCATTTGGGTTGTGTTCCAATTGAAATTGATGCCTAGGTCTGTCATACTTTCAGGAGATGCAACTTAAGCTCTGCAGAAGGTTCTTCCCTATATCATCTTATCGATGAAAAGATGACGACTGTCCAACAGCTCGGTTTATGTTAACCGTTTCCCAATTTAGTTCAAAAGGCTTTGTCACACACCCGGTTCATGTTGATAGGCCATCCCACACTTGATGATGGGCAGTTAGGCTGACATGGGACCAGCATAGAGTTCTCATTCATTCCATTTCTGTGTAGAACATACAGTGGTGAATCATTCATTTGGTTTCATCTGAAGATTCTGCTGCAGGCATGTAACTGAAGAATATTACTCCACCACATATCCAGGTTTGCAAGCCATCAGGTGATTCCTTTGGTTGCAGGCGTAAAGGCATTTACTCATCTAGCTGCTTTCATATGGTTCTTTTGATGGTGTTCAGGTTTTGGACCTTGGGGTAATCTGGTGTAGTTATGGTTCAGATGTTCTGAAGTTGGTACATTTGTTTGTATTGGCTATAATGTTGTTTCAGTGTCTCTTCCCATTTGGTTGAGTTGGTGTCTAGTATTCTAGACTTTGGTGTTGCATGGCTGGAACCTTATTTTTGACTGTTGCAGCTGTGAGATGTTCTTTCGAAGACTTATCCATTGTGGATATTAACTTGGTAATCCAACCAACAGTTGAAGGTTACTCACTGTTGTTAGTTTTAGTAACTTGAAGAAGGATTGTCCCAGTTTCACTGACTTGGTTGAATGATGAGGCCATTGGTGATACTTCTCAGAAGTAACGCAAACGATACACTGTTGTCAGTACTCTGATGATCTTCATCTTTGTAGATTATTAGATCTTGAAGTCCATCCTGGATATTCCTACTAAAATAGAACTTAATCACTCACCCAGTCAGTTGTCTTCTAATTTATCTGTTGCTCGCTATGGAGCTATTGAGCGCCGCAGTAAACATTGAGGTATGGCTAGATCCAGACTATGGTTTGGACATTCACTTTATGGCTGTTTACCCAGGATCCAGTGTTAGTGATATAGTCCCACCAAATTCAACCACCACCTGCTTCTCTTCTATAGAAAAGGGATGACAAGAATACAACACTAGCATTAACCTACTGTGTTATGGTAAAAGGTTTACAACACAATTACAAACACAAATACAAAACACCAAGGGGAGAAGGGGAAAGGAGTGGGTGTCCATGTTCCACTGTCCCTCATTGCTGAGTAGAGCCATTCTGACTCTTCATAGTGAGTAAGGTATTTTCTCACTTATATTTTGTTCTGTTGTTACTGAGACTATTGGATGGGTGAAGTCATTCTGTCCATCCAACATGTTGATATTGTCTCTCTCATTACTTGAAGAGAATAGCCTATACAGAATCCCTGTGGTTTCTAATGCCGCGTCTTCATTTCGGCACTATAATCATCACTAGGTCAAGACTATTCACTATTGGCTTCTTAAGTACTGACATACATATGTATTCTTACATCAACATCCTCTAATCCCAAGGTGCAACATTAAAATGTATATTCCCACAGTAAAAAGTAACAATCAGAACAAAGAAAATTCTCATACCAGAAAAAGACATACATGTACATTTCTCTGATATTAAGTACATGATACTCATACATAATAATTAATCATAATGATGATGCAGGGAGCCTAGGTTTTTGAATTATCTTCATGAACTAAAACATCCATTGTTTTCCCCCACTGCGTACAGCACATGAGGATAGTAATCGCTGTGATATGTTTTGCCAATGACTGCTATTATTCGGAGAGTATTTATAAGAATAACTTATGCCGCATGGTCCAGTCTTCTGAATATTGCAAGCAATTTATTCACATCAATCTTCGCTTCTGTTTCTACTACGGTGAGGCGATGCGGAGTGAATCCTATCCGAACATGCACTTACATCACGCGTTTAATTGTTCATGAATTTATATTCAAACATGGCCTGTCCCTAACACTATTTTATGAAATGATTATATGTTCAACCTCATATGGAGTGGTTACTAATCTGTTAACAAAAGAATGGTACTAAAATTTAGCACTATATTTCCAAGTTACAGATTATAATGTGGCAAAATATTTTATCCCCTGACTAAGTACGAGTCAGGAATATGCGTAATCATTTGTATGTCCCCGCATGGATAAAACACCTTTCTATAGTACATAGATTATTTGCAGATTTCTAAGCATAAATAGTGAGATATTGTTCACAGTGCCTAGAAGTTTTACCATAGGAATATGAAATTGACAGACACTAGTTCTTTACTATGAAGCCTGAATCAGGGGTCTGCTCCTACATTGAGAAAATCTCTAGAATGTGTTTCAGACATGAGAGTTGATACTTTACAGTACACATAATATTCATAGATTATAGCACTACTAGTGAGATATAAGTTCATAATGCCTATACAAGATATTAACATATGGATTTGAAATTGTAAGACATAGGAAAAATTACAGCGTGACGCCCACCTGTGTTTCCTTAGTAAACATCATCCAGCCTGGTTTAAGAGAATTGTAACTAATTCTTAATTAAACATACTGGTTTATGTAATACATAAATATATCTTAATATATGTAGATAACATACCAATAGCTTGAAGAGAATCATGGTTTTAAAACAAACTACCTTCTCCCCGAAGGGAAAGGTCGACTTTCTTGTCTGTTCTCTTGACTAGAAATGGCCGCTTCAGTCTTTGTTTTCCCCCTCGCCAGGATTGGCCAGATACGGGAGAGAAAACAAGCCAAACTAAATTTAGCTGTGCCACGGTCAGTCTATCGCTGTTTTATTTTCTCCTACATTAAGTAAGTTACTTAATCAGTAATTGTAAGGGTTTGTTTATTTTTAAGGGAGTCCATAAATAGGAAAGGGTAGAGACGTTTTTATTATATTACACGCCTCCCCCATTTAAGACATTTATTTCTTTCAGAAATTAAATGGTCAAGAAGTACTCTACAATTTCCGTCTTTACATTGACTCACCTAGTATCCATCCCTTATTACTTTACTACTGCCTTATGTTATATAATCAGAGCCACGTCCATTTTCTTTTAGTCACGACAACTGGCATAACCTTAAAGGATTATTTCTCTTTTAGTGAAAGAGTGTAGCACCCTCTCCACTGTTGTCAGCTATTGTTTGAAATATGAGTGGTTATCTGATAATTTGTTACTTTCCAGTACTGGTTTGTCTGCATCAAACCGACTTTTTGAAGCAATTGAGATATCATTAAGCTTGATTTCTCTCTCATTAGATTATCAATCTTGAGATTATGTTAAAACCGACGGTTAATTCTGCGTCTACTGATAGCATATTAAACTCGCCCGTCTCCCTGTAAGTTAGACGTTTGTTTTAACTATAGATCTGGTATTTAAAGGAAGCTAAAGATGGTTCGTGTTGAAATACATTTTCATCCAACACATCATGTGTTTGGGTTATAAGTCGAGTTATGGGATTTTCCGATCAGTTTTGATAACTACTGATTAGAGTGGTGTCCCTTTCTCTTGTGGGTTTTCCCGGAGAATCTCGTCTAACGTGTAAACAAGGTCCAACTTTTCTAGATTTCCGTTCTGAACCGACTATTCCCCGGCGAACCTGAATCTATCAGAAATGAAGTAATTCTTAGCTTACTTTCTCTGCTATTCCTTCTAATCGAGATCTATTTTACGCTAGAATCCTTATTAGTAATTCTAACTGATGTGTTTGAGTTTCACTCTGTATTTGTTGCTTTGGTGTTGAATTACGAGCAATTTTGCGTCGCTTGGCGTACATTGATCGTCGTCTGCCTCCCTCCAGGTTTTTAGACTATTTTCAACTTAGCAACATACATTGTTATGTAGGTTCAGACGTATTGTCTCCTACCATATATAATCAGTTCAGTGAGAAGTTAAAAGCCCCTTTTTTGTGATTCCTTTGATAGTCTTCCAGACAATCAAGTTGCTGGTTCACTTTCCAGTTATGGATGTGGGTTACTAGTTTTTGTAAAATTACTATTACATCTGTATATCCCTCTCATACTGGCGTCTCCTGAGTTGTGTCCTCAAGATAACAGGTAAGGTACTCTTAATGTTTCTCTCCAGTTTTGTTTTCATCCGTTTAATACGTGGAAACTCTGGATTTATTTAGATTGACTAAGGTCTATCTTTGAACTGTTATATAATTTACTAGCTGGATTCCTGATTGAAATTCCTAATCTAGTACATATCAAGCAATTCTTCAGCTATATGCTCCAATTTGCTTGGTTTTTACACAGCTATATTCCATTTTTCTAGCATGGGTTCACTGTATAAGTTTTAGGCGTTTCCTCTGTCTTTACGTCAAAGGGTTCGTCCTATCTATAAACAGCATCTATTTTAAGAGTTGTTTATTTAATTGTTGCTTTTACTGATTCGTATCAGTTATTTAAGCTAATCTCTGTTAGTCTGGATCTGCTTTCACATATTTAATGCTGGCATATAATCCTAGTCAGAACTGAGATGTAGAAATCTGTTTCGTCTTGCGACTGATTTCTGATTAATCTACCTTTTAGTAGGCTTCGAGCATTATCTAGAATTTAGTTACTCGGTTAGTTTTAAAGAAAATACAATTGAGTCGCGCGCCTCTATTGTACCACTTATTTTTGCCCTTCTTAATTCTTCCCTTATGAGAATATTAATGTTAGTTAGGCAATTATTGAAATAACTTTACGTAAGCTAATCGCTAACTAAAAGCTGTTTCACTCCTCTTTTTGATGAGGACTACTCATAGTGAACATTTCACTTAATGAGATTAAACTGTAAATTTCAAAGCTAAGAAGCCAATTTTCTGAAATGTTTAGTCTCTTACTAGAGACTAGCACAGATTTTTTTCCGGTATCTCCTGAAGTTCATTTGAAATTCCAATTTATATAGTTAATTCTTTAATTATACCTTTTACATACCTATACGGTCTGTTTCCTCTAACATTAATAATGGAATCGGGGTGGATAATTTAAAGAAATACCTTATATTCTGTTGGGTCAGTAAGTGAGTTGATCAGTTTCACTTACATCACCAGGTGAATATTTTGGTTTTGACCCTCATTAACATATGGGCCATCTGAGTTAGTTATTAATAACTACTCATATCACCGGTGGAGTAGAATAAGTATCGGTATGGCTTTTCTTCCTAAGTATCCATCATTTATTCACTTTACTTTACTACCGGTGTTGTAGAACATGTTATGTCATATGAAAAAAAGGATTAAATTAGGGTGCCCCTAAATACTGCAAATTCTTACAATATTCCTTCCCTTCCATTAACTATGTCTACATTTTTGCAAGTGGTGGTTTTGGCCTTACCATTAGTTCATTTACTTTAGTTACTGCTATTTTCCCCTGGTTTAATTTATCTCTCAGGTATTATTTCCTTTCCTACTGAATCATCATTTGTTGATTAAATTTTTCCCTTAAAAAACATTTATTGGATTTCTAACTTATCTGTCCTAATTATCTATAAAATTGTCTATCACTCTCTGCTGCCTTGGTAATTTTTCAATATTACATGACTTATACAAGCAGATCAAGCATGAAAATACAATGATAATCAATGACAAAATAGTTAATTAACACATGATTCATATGTAGGAACATAAACCTTATGGATACATAATATAGTAGTGTGTTCATGAGTACACCACTTTTGAACCATTTAAAGAGAATATCAGAGTAGCAGAACCATACCTCAAACATCAAATGGGAATGACTATGAATTCTAAACATTCACTGAATTACCTATCTTATGTGAGTTTACCATCCCAAAGACCTTACTACTGGAGGTTCATTACTGGACTTAGTTTCCCATCAATAAGATATAAAATATGAGTTTTTAAAAAAAAAAAATCTCATATCCAACAACCAACTACCTGATGCATCTGCTAGAATCAAGATATTACCTGTGAACAGTTTTGTACCAAAAAAACCTTATATTTATCTGAGCCATTATGGGTTCACATAAAACTTGACTCAGCTCATACTAATGAGTGATTAGGTCTGTTACTAACACTATAACATTCTGAAGTGACTTGGTTTACCTGCGAGAGGTTTTCCCTGAATTCATATACTCACAATAATACACCAATTGTGATGTTTACCATGAGTTTTAAATTCACGGACTACTCCATTACTAGGTGAAGTCCGTACCGGGCGGGACCACACATGTGGGATGTGGATTTTAATTCCTGAGAATAATTCGTTAAAATGTCTAGGGGGTATTATTGATTCTCTGTCACTGGTAAGAATGCAGGGTGATCAGGGATATTTACCACAAATCCCAGGAGGAAAGAGTTCCATCCTTGAAACAATGGCATCTGTGTGTAGGTTTCCCTTCCCACTTCATCACCCTTAAATTAACTATAGATGCTAGAAGGATATTGATTGCTCACAATATATAAACAACCACTTATTGGACACCACATTTACTTGATGTACACAACACTTTTGGACAAACAGTTCAGGTATTAACTCAAGATCTGCAATTACATAAATAGATGTGTAATAAACACTATGCATTTTCAGACAGGCATGGGAATGATATGCAGTATTACAACATAGTACCCAGTGACCCCAGAAAAAAACAAGGTTATTACAAACAACACAACAACCACAAATTGGTTCTGCTAACTTGACTCATTGTACCTAGATAAAATCTCATTGGTCTAGGTGCAGAAACCCAACATACATACATTTATTTCTGACACCATGTACAATTCTCATATTTAAAAATAATGAGTGGGTGTCAAAATATTATACATATATGTCATAACATAACCCTTTAGGTGTACACCATTACCATGTAAAACAATCTTTACCCTTTTCCTGTCATTGAAGAAAACCACACTCATGAAAACAGTTGATACTAATAACTAAATTAATTAATTATAGTGTTCATTTAGGCGTTGCGGATGGCATTCTTCTCCAGTGCAAAGCAGTTAATGTCCATAATTATCCGTGCAGAATTATACTCAGTCATTTTCTACTCACAGTATGTCCACCGAAGTTGGCTGGCGAATGTTTCTAATCCATAATCCAAGAATAGAATTATACATAAGCACATATTCTCTCCATGAGACTGAATTTAAGAATACTCGGTTGCCATTTGGGTTGTGTTCCAATTGAAATTGATGCCTAGGTCTGTCATACTTTCAGGAGATGCAACTTAAGCTCTGCAGAAGGTTCTTCCCTATATCATCTTATCGATGAAAAGATGACGACTGTCCAACAGCTCGGTTTATGTTAACCGTTTCCCAATTTAGTTCAAAAGGCTTTGTCACACACCCGGTTCATGTTGATAGGCCATCCCACACTTGATGATGGGCAGTTAGGCTGACATGGGACCAGCATAGAGTTCTCATTCATTCCATTTCTGTGTAGAACATACAGTGGTGAATCATTCATTTGGTTTCATCTGAAGATTCTGCTGCAGGCATGTAACTGAAGAATATTACTCCACCACATATCCAGGTTTGCAAGCCATCAGGTGATTCCTTTGGTTGCAGGCGTAAAGGCATTTACTCATCTAGCTGCTTTCATATGGTTCTTTTGATGGTGTTCAGGTTTTGGACCTTGGGGTAATCTGGTGTAGTTATGGTTCAGATGTTCTGAAGTTGGTACATTTGTTTGTATTGGCTATAATGTTGTTTCAGTGTCTCTTCCCATTTGGTTGAGTTGGTGTCTAGTATTCTAGACTTTGGTGTTGCATGGCTGGAACCTTATTTTTGACTGTTGCAGCTGTGAGATGTTCTTTCGAAGACTTATCCATTGTGGATATTAACTTGGTAATCCAACCAACAGTTGAAGGTTACTCACTGTTGTTAGTTTTAGTAACTTGAAGAAGGATTGTCCCAGTTTCACTGACTTGGTTGAATGATGAGGCCATTGGTGATACTTCTCAGAAGTAACGCAAACGATACACTGTTGTCAGTACTCTGATGATCTTCATCTTTGTAGATTATTAGATCTTGAAGTCCATCCTGGATATTCCTACTAAAATAGGACTTAATCACTCACCCAGTCAGTTGTCTTCTAATTTATCTGTTGCTCGCTATGGAGCTATTGAGCGCCGCAGTAAACATTGAGGTATGGCTAGATCCAGACTATGGTTTGGACATTCACTTTATGGCTGTTTACCCAGGATCCAGTGTTAGTGATATAGTCCCACCAAATTCAACCACCACCTGCTTCTCTTCTATAGAAAAGGGATGACAAGAATACAACACTAGCATTAACCTACTGTGTTATGGTAAAAGGTTTACAACACAATTACAAACACAAATACAAAACACCAAGGGGAGAAGGGGAAAGGAGTGGGTGTCCATGTTCCACTGTCCCTCATTGCTGAGTAGAGCCATTCTGACTCTTCATAGTGAGTAAGGTATTTTCTCACTTATATTTTGTTCTGTTGTTACTGAGACTATTGGATGGGTGAAGTCATTCTGTCCATCCAACATGTTGATATTGTCTCTCTCATTACTTGAAGAGAATAGCCTATACAGAATCCCTGTGGTTTCTAATGCCGCGTCTTCATTTCGGCACTATAATCATCACTAGGTCAAGACTATTCACTATTGGCTTCTTAAGTACTGACATACATATGTATTCTTACATCAACATCCTCTAATCCCAAGGTGCAACATTAAAATGTATATTCCCACAGTAAAAAGTAACAATCAGAACAAAGAAAATTCTCATACCAGAAAAAGACATACATGTACATTTCTCTGATATTAAGTACATGATACTCATACATAATAATTAATCATAATGATGATGCAGGGAGCCTAGGTTTTTGAATTATCTTCATGAACTAAAACATCCATTGTTTTCCCCCACTGCGTACAGCACATGAGGATAGTAATCGCTGTGATATGTTTTGCCAATGACTGCTATTATTCGGAGAGTATTTATAAGAATAACTTATGCCGCATGGTCCAGTCTTCTGAATATTGCAAGCAATTTATTCACATCAATCTTCGCTTCTGTTTCTACTACGGTGAGGCGATGCGGAGTGAATCCTATCCGAACATGCACTTACATCACGCGTTTAATTGTTCATGAATTTATATTCAAACATGGCCTGTCCCTAACACTATTTTATGAAATGATTATATGTTCAACCTCATATGGAGTGGTTACTAATCTGTTAACAAAAGAATGGTACTAAAATTTAGCACTATATTTCCAAGTTACAGATTATAATGTGGCAAAATATTTTATCCCCTGACTAAGTACGAGTCAGGAATATGCGTAATCATTTGTATGTCCCCGCATGGATAAAACACCTTTCTATAGTACATAGATTATTTGCAGATTTCTAAGCATAAATAGTGAGATATTGTTCACAGTGCCTAGAAGTTTTACCATAGGAATATGAAATTGACAGACACTAGTTCTTTACTATGAAGCCTGAATCAGGGGTCTGCTCCTACATTGAGAAAATCTCTAGAATGTGTTTCAGACATGAGAGTTGATACTTTACAGTACACATAATATTCATAGATTATAGCACTACTAGTGAGATATAAGTTCATAATGCCTATACAAGATATTAACATATGGATTTGAAATTGTAAGACATAGGAAAAATTACAGCGTGACGCCCACCTGTGTTTCCTTAGTAAACATCATCCAGCCTGGTTTAAGAGAATTGTAACTAATTCTTAATTAAACATACTGGTTTATGTAATACATAAATATATCTTAATATATGTAGATAACATACCAATAGCTTGAAGAGAATCATGGTTTTAAAACAAACTACCTTCTCCCCGAAGGGAAAGGTCGACTTTCTTGTCTGTTCTCTTGACTAGAAATGGCCGCTTCAGTCTTTGTTTTCCCCCTCGCCAGGATTGGCCAGATACGGGAGAGAAAACAAGCCAAACTAAATTTAGCTGTGCCACGGTCAGTCTATCGCTGTTTTATTTTCTCCTACATTAAGTAAGTTACTTAATCAGTAATTGTAAGGGTTTGTTTATTTTTAAGGGAGTCCATAAATAGGAAAGGGTAGAGACGTTTTTATTATATTACACGCCTCCCCCATTTAAGACATTTATTTCTTTCAGAAATTAAATGGTCAAGAAGTACTCTACAATTTCCGTCTTTACATTGACTCACCTAGTATCCATCCCTTATTACTTTACTACTGCCTTATGTTATATAATCAGAGCCACGTCCATTTTCTTTTAGTCACGACAACTGGCATAACCTTAAAGGATTATTTCTCTTTTAGTGAAAGAGTGTAGCACCCTCTCCACTGTTGTCAGCTATTGTTTGAAATATGAGTGGTTATCTGATAATTTGTTACTTTCCAGTACTGGTTTGTCTGCATCAAACCGACTTTTTGAAGCAATTGAGATATCATTAAGCTTGATTTCTCTCTCATTAGATTATCAATCTTGAGATTATGTTAAAACCGACGGTTAATTCTGCGTCTACTGATAGCATATTAAACTCGCCCGTCTCCCTGTAAGTTAGACGTTTGTTTTAACTATAGATCTGGTATTTAAAGGAAGCTAAAGATGGTTCGTGTTGAAATACATTTTCATCCAACACATCATGTGTTTGGGTTATAAGTCGAGTTATGGGATTTTCCGATCAGTTTTGATAACTACTGATTAGAGTGGTGTCCCTTTCTCTTGTGGGTTTTCCCGGAGAATCTCGTCTAACGTGTAAACAAGGTCCAACTTTTCTAGATTTCCGTTCTGAACCGACTATTCCCCGGCGAACCTGAATCTATCAGAAATGAAGTAATTCTTAGCTTACTTTCTCTGCTATTCCTTCTAATCGAGATCTATTTTACGCTAGAATCCTTATTAGTAATTCTAACTGATGTGTTTGAGTTTCACTCTGTATTTGTTGCTTTGGTGTTGAATTACGAGCAATTTTGCGTCGCTTGGCGTACATTGATCGTCGTCTGCCTCCCTCCAGGTTTTTAGACTATTTTCAACTTAGCAACATACATTGTTATGTAGGTTCAGACGTATTGTCTCCTACCATATATAATCAGTTCAGTGAGAAGTTAAAAGCCCCTTTTTTGTGATTCCTTTGATAGTCTTCCAGACAATCAAGTTGCTGGTTCACTTTCCAGTTATGGATGTGGGTTACTAGTTTTTGTAAAATTACTATTACATCTGTATATCCCTCTCATACTGGCGTCTCCTGAGTTGTGTCCTCAAGATAACAGGTAAGGTACTCTTAATGTTTCTCTCCAGTTTTGTTTTCATCCGTTTAATACGTGGAAACTCTGGATTTATTTAGATTGACTAAGGTCTATCTTTGAACTGTTATATAATTTACTAGCTGGATTCCTGATTGAAATTCCTAATCTAGTACATATCAAGCAATTCTTCAGCTATATGCTCCAATTTGCTTGGTTTTTACACAGCTATATTCCATTTTTCTAGCATGGGTTCACTGTATAAGTTTTAGGCGTTTCCTCTGTCTTTACGTCAAAGGGTTCGTCCTATCTATAAACAGCATCTATTTTAAGAGTTGTTTATTTAATTGTTGCTTTTACTGATTCGTATCAGTTATTTAAGCTAATCTCTGTTAGTCTGGATCTGCTTTCACATATTTAATGCTGGCATATAATCCTAGTCAGAACTGAGATGTAGAAATCTGTTTCGTCTTGCGACTGATTTCTGATTAATCTACCTTTTAGTAGGCTTCGAGCATTATCTAGAATTTAGTTACTCGGTTAGTTTTAAAGAAAATACAATTGAGTCGCGCGCCTCTATTGTACCACTTATTTTTGCCCTTCTTAATTCTTCCCTTATGAGAATATTAATGTTAGTTAGGCAATTATTGAAATAACTTTACGTAAGCTAATCGCTAACTAAAAGCTGTTTCACTCCTCTTTTTGATGAGGACTACTCATAGTGAACATTTCACTTAATGAGATTAAACTGTAAATTTCAAAGCTAAGAAGCCAATTTTCTGAAATGTTTAGTCTCTTACTAGAGACTAGCACAGATTTTTTTCCGGTATCTCCTGAAGTTCATTTGAAATTCCAATTTATATAGTTAATTCTTTAATTATACCTTTTACATACCTATACGGTCTGTTTCCTCTAACATTAATAATGGAATCGGGGTGGATAATTTAAAGAAATACCTTATATTCTGTTGGGTCAGTAAGTGAGTTGATCAGTTTCACTTACATCACCAGGTGAATATTTTGGTTTTGACCCTCATTAACATATGGGCCATCTGAGTTAGTTATTAATAACTACTCATATCACCGGTGGAGTAGAATAAGTATCGGTATGGCTTTTCTTCCTAAGTATCCATCATTTATTCACTTTACTTTACTACCGGTGTTGTAGAACATGTTATGTCATATGAAAAAAAGGATTAAATTAGGGTGCCCCTAAATACTGCAAATTCTTACAATATTCCTTCCCTTCCATTAACTATGTCTACATTTTTGCAAGTGGTGGTTTTGGCCTTACCATTAGTTCATTTACTTTAGTTACTGCTATTTTCCCCTGGTTTAATTTATCTCTCAGGTATTATTTCCTTTCCTACTGAATCATCATTTGTTGATTAAATTTTTCCCTTAAAAAACATTTATTGGATTTCTAACTTATCTGTCCTAATTATCTATAAAATTGTCTATCACTCTCTGCTGCCTTGGTAATTTTTCAATATTACATGACTTATACAAGCAGATCAAGCATGAAAATACAATGATAATCAATGACAAAATAGTTAATTAACACATGATTCATATGTAGGAACATAAACCTTATGGATACATAATATAGTAGTGTGTTCATGAGTACACCACTTTTGAACCATTTAAAGAGAATATCAGAGTAGCAGAACCATACCTCAAACATCAAATGGGAATGACTATGAATTCTAAACATTCACTGAATTACCTATCTTATGTGAGTTTACCATCCCAAAGACCTTACTACTGGAGGTTCATTACTGGACTTAGTTTCCCATCAATAAGATATAAAATATGAGTTTTAAAAAAAAAAAAATCTCATATCCAACAACCAACTACCTGATGCATCTGCTAGAATCAAGATATTACCTGTGAACAGTTTTGTACCAAAAAAACCTTATATTTATCTGAGCCATTATGGGTTCACATAAAACTTGACTCAGCTCATACTAATGAGTGATTAGGTCTGTTACTAACACTATAACATTCTGAAGTGACTTGGTTTACCTGCGAGAGGTTTTCCCTGAATTCATATACTCACAATAATACACCAATTGTGATGTTTACCATGAGTTTTAAATTCACGGACTACTCCATTACTAGGTGAAGTCCGTACCGGGCGGGACCACACATGTGGGATGTGGATTTTAATTCCTGAGAATAATTCGTTAAAATGTCTAGGGGGTATTATTGATTCTCTGTCACTGGTAAGAATGCAGGGTGATCAGGGATATTTACCACAAATCCCAGGAGGAAAGAGTTCCATCCTTGAAACAATGGCATCTGTGTGTAGGTTTCCCTTCCCACTTCATCACCCTTAAATTAACTATAGATGCTAGAAGGATATTGATTGCTCACAATATATAAACAACCACTTATTGGACACCACATTTACTTGATGTACACAACACTTTTGGACAAACAGTTCAGGTATTAACTCAAGATCTGCAATTACATAAATAGATGTGTAATAAACACTATGCATTTTCAGACAGGCATGGGAATGATATGCAGTATTACAACATAGTACCCAGTGACCCCAGAAAAAAACAAGGTTATTACAAACAACACAACAACCACAAATTGGTTCTGCTAACTTGACTCATTGTACCTAGATAAAATCTCATTGGTCTAGGTGCAGAAACCCAACATACATACATTTATTTCTGACACCATGTACAATTCTCATATTTAAAAATAATGAGTGGGTGTCAAAATATTATACATATATGTCATAACATAACCCTTTAGGTGTACACCATTACCATGTAAAACAATCTTTACCCTTTTCCTGTCATTGAAGAAAACCACACTCATGAAAACAGTTGATACTAATAACTAAATTAATTAATTATAGTGTTCATTTAGGCGTTGCGGATGGCATTCTTCTCCAGTGCAAAGCAGTTAATGTCCATAATTATCCGTGCAGAATTATACTCAGTCATTTTCTACTCACAGTATGTCCACCGAAGTTGGCTGGCGAATGTTTCTAATCCATAATCCAAGAATAGAATTATACATAAGCACATATTCTCTCCATGAGACTGAATTTAAGAATACTCGGTTGCCATTTGGGTTGTGTTCCAATTGAAATTGATGCCTAGGTCTGTCATACTTTCAGGAGATGCAACTTAAGCTCTGCAGAAGGTTCTTCCCTATATCATCTTATCGATGAAAAGATGACGACTGTCCAACAGCTCGGTTTATGTTAACCGTTTCCCAATTTAGTTCAAAAGGCTTTGTCACACACCCGGTTCATGTTGATAGGCCATCCCACACTTGATGATGGGCAGTTAGGCTGACATGGGACCAGCATAGAGTTCTCATTCATTCCATTTCTGTGTAGAACATACAGTGGTGAATCATTCATTTGGTTTCATCTGAAGATTCTGCTGCAGGCATGTAACTGAAGAATATTACTCCACCACATATCCAGGTTTGCAAGCCATCAGGTGATTCCTTTGGTTGCAGGCGTAAAGGCATTTACTCATCTAGCTGCTTTCATATGGTTCTTTTGATGGTGTTCAGGTTTTGGACCTTGGGGTAATCTGGTGTAGTTATGGTTCAGATGTTCTGAAGTTGGTACATTTGTTTGTATTGGCTATAATGTTGTTTCAGTGTCTCTTCCCATTTGGTTGAGTTGGTGTCTAGTATTCTAGACTTTGGTGTTGCATGGCTGGAACCTTATTTTTGACTGTTGCAGCTGTGAGATGTTCTTTCGAAGACTTATCCATTGTGGATATTAACTTGGTAATCCAACCAACAGTTGAAGGTTACTCACTGTTGTTAGTTTTAGTAACTTGAAGAAGGATTGTCCCAGTTTCACTGACTTGGTTGAATGATGAGGCCATTGGTGATACTTCTCAGAAGTAACGCAAACGATACACTGTTGTCAGTACTCTGATGATCTTCATCTTTGTAGATTATTAGATCTTGAAGTCCATCCTGGATATTCCTACTAAAATAGGACTTAATCACTCACCCAGTCAGTTGTCTTCTAATTTATCTGTTGCTCGCTATGGAGCTATTGAGCGCCGCAGTAAACATTGAGGTATGGCTAGATCCAGACTATGGTTTGGACATTCACTTTATGGCTGTTTACCCAGGATCCAGTGTTAGTGATATAGTCCCACCAAATTCAACCACCACCTGCTTCTCTTCTATAGAAAAGGGATGACAAGAATACAACACTAGCATTAACCTACTGTGTTATGGTAAAAGGTTTACAACACAATTACAAACACAAATACAAAACACCAAGGGGAGAAGGGGAAAGGAGTGGTTGTCCATGTTCCACTGTCCCTCATTGCTGAGTAGAGCCATTCTGACTCTTCATAGTGAGTAAGGTATTTTCTCACTTATATTTTGTTCTGTTGTTACTGAGACTATTGGATGGGTGAAGTCATTCTGTCCATCCAACATGTTGATATTGTCTCTCTCATTACTTGAAGAGAATAGCCTATACAGAATCCCTGTGGTTTCTAATGCCGCGTCTTCATTTCGGCACTATAATCATCACTAGGTCAAGACTATTCACTATTGGCTTCTTAAGTACTGACATACATATGTATTCTTACATCAACATCCTCTAATCCCAAGGTGCAACATTAAAATGTATATTCCCACAGTAAAAAGTAACAATCAGAACAAAGAAAATTCTCATACCAGAAAAAGACATACATGTACATTTCTCTGATATTAAGTACATGATACTCATACATAATAATTAATCATAATGATGATGCAGGGAGCCTAGGTTTTTGAATTATCTTCATGAACTAAAACATCCATTGTTTTCCCCCACTGCGTACAGCACATGAGGATAGTAATCGCTGTGATATGTTTTGCCAATGACTGCTATTATTCGGAGAGTATTTATAAGAATAACTTATGCCGCATGGTCCAGTCTTCTGAATATTGCAAGCAATTTATTCACATCAATCTTCGCTTCTGTTTCTACTACGGTGAGGCGATGCGGAGTGAATCCTATCCGAACATGCACTTACATCACGCGTTTAATTGTTCATGAATTTATATTCAAACATGGCCTGTCCCTAACACTATTTTATGAAATGATTATATGTTCAACCTCATATGGAGTGGTTACTAATCTGTTAACAAAAGAATGGTACTAAAATTTAGCACTATATTTCCAAGTTACAGATTATAATGTGGCAAAATATTTTATCCCCTGACTAAGTACGAGTCAGGAATATGCGTAATCATTTGTATGTCCCCGCATGGATAAAACACCTTTCTATAGTACATAGATTATTTGCAGATTTCTAAGCATAAATAGTGAGATATTGTTCACAGTGCCTAGAAGTTTTACCATAGGAATATGAAATTGACAGACACTAGTTCTTTACTATGAAGCCTGAATCAGGGGTCTGCTCCTACATTGAGAAAATCTCTAGAATGTGTTTCAGACATGAGAGTTGATACTTTACAGTACACATAATATTCATAGATTATAGCACTACTAGTGAGATATAAGTTCATAATGCCTATACAAGATATTAACATATGGATTTGAAATTGTAAGACATAGGAAAAATTACAGCGTGACGCCCACCTGTGTTTCCTTAGTAAACATCATCCAGCCTGGTTTAAGAGAATTGTAACTAATTCTTAATTAAACATACTGGTTTATGTAATACATAAATATATCTTAATATATGTAGATAACATACCAATAGCTTGAAGAGAATCATGGTTTTAAAACAAACTACCTTCTCCCCGAAGGGAAAGGTCGACTTTCTTGTCTGTTCTCTTGACTAGAAATGGCCGCTTCAGTCTTTGTTTTCCCCCTCGCCAGGATTGGCCAGATACGGGAGAGAAAACAAGCCAAACTAAATTTAGCTGTGCCACGGTCAGTCTATCGCTGTTTTATTTTCTCCTACATTAAGTAAGTTACTTAATCAGTAATTGTAAGGGTTTGTTTATTTTTAAGGGAGTCCATAAATAGGAAAGGGTAGAGACGTTTTTATTATATTACATACATCAAGAGGTAATAAATATATTCTTACTGTCATTGATCTATGTAGTAGATGGTCTGAGGCAATTCCACTCAGAAACATAACTTCTAAAGATGTAATGGAAAATTTCTTCCATATGTTTTCGAGGATAGGGCTTCCTGATACCATTCTGTCAGATCGGGGAAGTCAGTTTATTGCTGCAGCCACTCAAGCCTTTACTAAGATGTTGGGTGTAAGGCAGTGCTTTGATGGCCCATGCCGCCCTCATTCGACGGGTGTTGTAGAAGGGGTGAACGGTGGCCTCGGGCGTATGTTGGCTGGGGTTACCCAGAAACACCCAGAAGACTGGGACATTTATCTACCTGCCATACTTTTTCGCGTATAGAGAAGTACCTCATTCCAGTACATGTTTTTCACCATTTGAACTTGTTTATGGAGCCAAACCAAGCGGCCCATTAGCTATTTATCACACCATGCTAACTGAAACTGTAATTGAACATAAACCACTATCATCATATGAACATGTAACATCATTGCGAGATAGAATTATGAAATCTTGTGTACTAGCGAAAGAATCGCTGAAACAATCTGGTACTGTTTACAGACAATATGCATACAGAGGGAACAGGACAATAACACTGACACCTGGACAAGACGTACTATTACTTTTGCCAAGTGACAGACACCTACTAACTGACTCATGGAAAGGACCGTATAAAGTAATGAGACAAATCTCGACAGTGGACTATGTAATCTCTATAGACAACAAACATAAGATATTCCACATTAACATGTTAAAACCTTATACAACAGAGACGGAGACCAAGAGGAGACGGCAGCAAGCACAACGAGAGTGGACCACAAAGACGATGACGATACAGACGAAATACCAGTCCCATCACTTGACACGACGGGCAATCTACAAGACATCAAAATAAATCATAATCTTTCTCAGACAGACACAGACCAGTGCAGACAACTGTTACAAGACTAAAGTAGTATCTTCTCCAATCATCCAGGACAGACTTAGTACAGCAGCACACCATTCGGACATCCAACACACCAATAAAGTGTACATAACATTTATACTAATGACGAGACAGCTATTGACAGACATCCCAAATATACTTTCGTACATTGACGACATATGCATACAGACTAGGACTATGACAGAACACTTGATGACTTTACAGCAGACATTTGAACGTATTAGACACCACTGTCTAACAGTGAAACCATCAATGGTTGACATAGCCTTTAATGAAATTACTTTTTTGGGGTTAAAAGATCTGCAACGGCTTTGTCACTACTGACGACAATATTGTGTCAAGGATTCTAAAGTTATCACTTCCGACAACAAAGAAAGAATTAAGAAATGTCCTAGGTCTACTCAATTATTATAGACAATTCATTCCAAATTTTTCTACGTTGACATAATGTTTTACCAACCTACTAACAAAGGATAAACCTAACAAAATTGTAAACAGCGAATGCCTGAGACCTGCATTCACAAAAGTTTTGTCCTATTTTTCCACTAAGCCTATACTCAAATTGCCAAATGTGGACACTATTTTCAGATTAAGAACAGACGCGAGCTCCACAGCCATCGGGGCCGTGCTATTGCAAAGCCATGAGGGGATACTCCATCCAGTATACTACGTGAGTCGTAAACTCAAACCAAGAGAAAAGAATTGGTCGACTCCTGAGGTAGAAGCCCTCGCTTTGGTGTTTTCAGTAAGAAAATTATCTAGATTTCTTTTAGGGAAACATTTCATAGTGGAGACAGACAACAATCCGTTGTCAATCATCGACTGGTACTCCTACGAACCATAAGATAGCAAGGTGGTCTCTATTACTGCAAAACTTCAGTTTCGAAATGAGGCACATCAGCGGCTCTCAAAATACGATTGCCGACCTTCTTTCCAGATGACCATACGGCACATCCGACAGCCTACATTTGCCTGAGCGCACTAAGTAAAGCAGACAGTATCTGCAATCAGTTATAGCGCTCAGTTGCACAGCGAGTTAATATGTAATATATCCAGAAATGCTGTGAAATTCTTGTGATAGGGACAATGTCTCCATGTAAATATATATTATATCTTATTATAGTAAATGTGATGAATAATTGTGCGTTATGAGAACGAAAGGTAATAATATTTTAAACATTGATAAACATGTAAACGAACAGTGCTACGAAGGATAACAATCCTACCTGAAGTCAATTGTGTGACAATCCGTAGTATCTGCGCTTATAAACACCATTGATAAGCTTAGCAGGGTGTTCAGACGTTTTAATCTGGGTGAAAGAAACGACGACAGCTAGAATTCTACAGGACGATTGAATCCGTGTTACAAATGAACAGTATATCCAACAACTGTACGTATGAACTGTTTACATCTATTATTCTACACAACATCGGGACGAAAGAACATTTAATCCACCAGCGGTACTTCTGAACTGTTTAGAACATTGTGTTAGTTACATCGTAACACTCTAGCTGTGTACTTCCGGTATTTTTGGAATTAATTAGTGAAAATTTAGAAACTAGCAGACGACATAGAAATGCTCACAAAGAATTGACAATTCACATAAACTTTGTGAGATTAAAATTTCCATATATATATTGTATGAAAGGATTTTTGATATTTGTAATGTGAGAATCATATATTGATCTACTTGTTCTCAATAGTACCATTTGGTTCACTATTGACAATAAGCATCAAACTATGACGCTTAGAACTTGAGTTACCAATGTAATTTATTTGTTTGAAAGATTGCGGAAATTATCACTCATAGAGTTTTGGGTTGTTTCACAACAATATCTAAGGGAAACAATTTGAATTGTTAGTAATGTGTAATAGTTATATATATAACCTCCCTCAGGTTGCCATAAAGGCGACACATCAAGTTGACATCAACTATGCGTGGAATATAATTACTAAAGTTGTAGACCTCCATCAGATCTTCTGACCATATGAGGTTGGGGTTAAATGGTTAAGTCATCTTAGGAGGAAGAGAACTTGCGACCTGACATGTCGTGTTTGTAATTTTTTTTTCATTTGTCGTGAGGTGGTTGCGTGGCTTGAGAGTACAGCATAAATCGCTGATAGCTACCGGACTGGCTCTGTCTATTTACAACCTACGTAAAAATATAACTAGTGGATTGTACTTGAATAGTGTGGCTCTATAGCAATATTGACGAGCGTGTATATATTTCATACAATTACCAATAACATTGTAATTGTAATCTAATTGTCACGTCAGATGACGAACCATGGGTCGATTCTGACAGGTTTAATAAATAAACCAAATTGTATATAGCCAACCATGAAAGTAAATTCCTTTCATTAAAAGGAGGGCGAGAGAATGTCAGAGTCTCCCCATCAGATCTGCCGTGGCTTCATCATCGACGCCTGGCAATTACGGCCGGGTATGTCGCCTGTGAGCGACACTAACTATGCAGTAAAGAGAATGGTCAGCCGTGCCACGCACGGCTCCACGGAGTCCACGCAGTGTGGATACACGACCACCGAGGACTCACTGCAAGCTAGCGGCAGATGGGCTCGGACAGTGGTAGAGGACGGACCGAAATGAAGTGTGTGCTCGTATTGCGTGTAAGAGTGAACGCTATTAGAGAGAACGCCTGTTAAAGTATAGAAGACTGTGCGCTTGGAACGTAGTGTTGTAAGTTGTGAATCGATGCATTGACTGTATGTATTTATTGTATAATGGCGGTAATGCATGTAATGTTCGCGGTGAGAGAGAAGTGCGAATAAAGTGGTTGTAATTGTATTCGCTGTGTGTCACGTTCAGTCATTCTGTGACAGTATTTGATATCCCATCTTTTAGTTACTACGAGCCAGTGTGAGTGTGATTTAGGACCCTGACAGTAACTGTTGTAGATTGTCAACTAATGTGGCAGATACTGAAACAGATACTATACAAGGACTGGTAACTGATCTAGATTGTCGACTAATGCGGCAGATACTGAAACATATACTATACAATGACTGGTAACTGATGTAGATAGTCGACTAATGTTGCTGATACTGAAACAGATGCAATAACTGGTAAATGATGTAGATTGCCAACTAATGTGGCAGACACTGAGACATATACATTACAATGACTGGTGACTGATGTAGATTGTCAACTAATGTGGCAGATACTGAAACAGATACTATACAATGACTGGTGACTGATGTAGATTGCCAACTAATGTGGCAGATACTGAAACAGATACTATACAATGACTGGTGACTGATGTAGATTGTCAACTAATGTGGCAGATACTGAAACAGATACTATACAATGACTGGTAACTGATGTAGATTGCCAACTAATGTGGCAGATACTGAAACAGATACTATACAATGACTGATAACTGTTGTAGATTGTCAACTAATGTGGCAGATACTGAAACAGATACTATACAATGACTGGTGACTGATGTAGATTGCCAACTAATGTGGCAGATACTGAAACAGATACTATACAATGACTGGTAACTGATGTAGATTGTCAACTAATGTGGCTGATACTGAGACATATACTATACAATGACTGGTAACTGATGTAGATTGCCAACTAATGTGGCAGATACTGAAACAGATACTATACAATGACTGGTAACTGATGTAGATTGTCAACTAATGTGGCAGATACTGAAACAGATACTATACAATGACTGGTAAATGATGTAGATTGTCGACTAATGTGGCAGATACTGAAACAGATACTATACAATGACTGGTAACTGATGTAGATTGCCAACTAATGTGGCAGATACTGAAACAGATACTATACAATGACTGATAACTGTTGTAGATTGTAAACTAATGTGGCAGATACTGAAATAGATACTATACAATGACTGGTAAATGATGTAGATTGTTAACTAATGTGGCAGATACTGAAACAGATACTATACATTGACTGGTAACTGTTGTAGATTGTCGACTAATGTGGCAGATACTGAAACAGATACTATACAATGACTGGTAACTGTTGTAGATTGTCGACTAATGTGGCAGATACTGAAACAGATACTATACAATGACTGGTAACTGTTGTAGATTGTCGACTAATGTGGCAGATACTGAAACAGATACTATACAATGACTGGTAACTGTTGTAGATTGTCGACTAATGTGGCAGATACTGAAACAGATACTATACAATTACTGGTAACTGTTGTAGATTGTCGACTAATGTGGGAGATTGTGACGGGACAGCCCCGGCAGCATCCGAATTACACAAGTTTGTAAGGAATTAAAGAGCCCACAAGAATTATTCTATCATTCTCTAAGTAAAAGAATAATTGTCCACTAGAAAATAATCTAGTCCCCAACCAAGGAATAAGGAAAAACTAACAGAGATTGAAAACAAGAGAAAATTACATTTTGACCACGCACGCCCCATCATTTCTGTAATGCTAGGTCTGAGAAAGCTTTGATGTACAGATCAAAAGTAAAACCCAGACACCACGGCACCAGTCGGCGGGCGCTATCAAAGGTTGAAAACTCACTGTTTTCAGTACAAGGGAAGATAAAGACGGCAAAGTGTGAAATCTGGGCTGGGGACGAGTTGATACATCGCGGAGCCAGTCTTTTGAGATTGACGTGTTAGTTTACAATCCTGTGGTTGTAATAGGGGCAGACACCTAACACCTTAGTTCAACAGGACCTAACGTGTGAACCAGCCACGGCAGAATTGGAGATAAGAGGGTCAGCCAGACCCGTCTGAAATAACACATGAAAATGATGTTGACTGGGTGGTTGCCCAACCGGGAGCTACCTCAAGCCAGTTGGTGACAGAGATATTGAAACAGATACTATACAATGGCTGGTAACTGTTGTAGATTGTCGACTAATGTGGCTGATATTGAAACAGATACTATACAATGACTGGTAACTGATGTAGATTGTCGACTAATGTGGCAGATATTGAAACAGATACTATACAATGGCTGGTAACTGTTGTAGATTGTCGACTAATGTGGCAGATATTGAAACAGATACTATACAATGACTGGTAACTGATGTAGATTGTCAAATAATGTGGCTGATACTGAAACAGATAGATACTATACAATGACTGGTAACTGATGTAGAATGTCAAATAATGTGGCTGATACTGAAACAGATACTATACAATGACTGGTAACTGATGTAGATTGTCAAATAATGTGGCTGATACTGAAACAGATAGATACTATACAATGACTGGTAACTGATGTAGAATGTCAAATAATGTGGCAGATACTGAAACAGATACTATACAATGACTGGTAACTGTTGTAGATTGTCGACTAATGTGGCAGATATTGAAACAGATACTATACAATGGCTGGTAACTGTTGTAGATTGTCGACTAATGTGGCAGATATTGAAACAGATACTATACAATGACTGGTAACTGATGTAGATTGTCAAATAATGTGGCTGATACTGAAACAGATAGATACTATACAATGACTGGTAACTGATGTAGAATGTCAAATAATGTGGCTGATACTGAAACAGATACTATACAATGACTGGTAACTGATGTAGAATGTCAAATAGTGTGGCAGATACTGAAACAGATACTATACAATGACTGGTAACTGTTGTAGATTGTCAAATATTGTGGCTGATACTAAAACAGATACTATACTGGTAACTCTCTCTGCGAACCACTTACATATTGTAAACCTTAAATTATATTTGTCGTTTCCATTCCTTGTATTGTTAGACATTCATGTTATTTTTAAACACTGACAACACAAACACAATATTGCACTATTTCTTGCCCAGAATATTTCCCTGCATCTCGTCTAGTGCATACTGCATAATTATGTATCTTATTGAGTGAGGAAATCGCATAAAAACTATGGATGAAATATTAAACACATAGTGGCTGATATTGCTTGAATGTGGGGAGTGTTAGCCCCATGGAAGTCTAACACTTAATGGAAATATATTATGTTTATATATCAACTGGGTTAATGCATTCTTCTGAATAGAATGCTCTTCGGCCATTCATATTACAACGGTAAAATAGTGAACATAAAATTGCCCAGAACATCACAAACATGCAAACAATGTTGGGTTTAACTGGGACGTTTTGGTAAGGATACGTAAGATACATTTGACTAATACATACAGCAAATCTTTGACACAACTCTTCACCGCAGAGAATTCAAGTCCTGGTGTGACACTGTTCATGGCTGACCCAGTAGAATATCATGAAGTCATTAAAGGTAACACTAAATGTCCCTTCATTGTAAAACGTCTGTTTTGTCGTCATTCGACGTCTGTGCTATGATGATCCCTTAGCTAGGCCACGGAACCATGTACCACAAGTCCAAATGAGAAAACTGCATAAGTAAACCGTGGCCAGAAGCAATCGACACTCCAAGACTCAAGGGATCGCCCGCCTATCTGTCCTATTGGACTGGAAGTATCCATTTGTTGCATTTACGCTATGCTATTTATCTCTGGATTATCCACTGTACGGCTTTATACATTTCTGTTTCCTCCACTGTAAGGTTCTATTGATTTCTTGTTTTTCAACTGTACAGCTTTATTGAGTTCTGTTTTTTTTCACTGTACGAAATCATTGATTTATGGTTTTTCCACTGTACGGCTGCATTGATTTAAGATAACAATAATATTCTTGTGAGCGTCTGTGATTACACGTGCGTGCGTGTGGTTCTTTCCTAATTACATTTACGTTAACAATATACCTTCCTATGAAGTCAGGTCTCAGTCAGATACAACTAAACTACCGCATGACTGTTAACGCCGAATGCTGGGTCATACGACTTAACTATGGTATGGCAGTAGACGGTACTACCTGCTTTCTGTTAGCTCCGAATGTTGGGCGGCGCTCACTAAACCCAACACTCCACATTGTACCAACGACTTCGGACGAAGCACCGCAATTTGGAGGGTACAAGCCTGACCCATTTGCGAGGATATGCTACATAAAGAATAAATGTCATGGCAGGGCAGACCAGATACAAGCCTTGGTTGGCAATTGGTCTAGGCTGAAAGATCCAGTAGGCGGACAGTTAGCGCATTACTGTGCTGATGAGGCAAATTTTGCAGCTTGTCTTGTTCCAGACGTATTGGTGTTACCTTTCCTCTGGAGTACACTGGACAGGTCAAGAGAGGGATCATACTGTATGAGCAACACATTGTCTAAATTCTGCGCAGGTTTCGTGATATTGAGAGTTGTAACTCCATTTTACAAACTATCGTCTATCAAGACGGCAAGGTGCCAGTCAGTCAGTCAGTCAGTCAGTCAAATCTCGCTATTTATTAACAAAAATTTAAACTTGTAAACTAATTAAGAAACGTGAACTATATTCTTCTTCTAACATTTCGTGTTTCTCCTACAGATACCCCTATCTCTACTGTGAGAGATGACACGTCGATAGATGACCATGGAGGGACGTGGGGGAAACACGGTGAGTTGCATGGTGTGAGACGGGAGTGTCGGCCCTTAGGGATCCGCCCATATAACAGAACTTATGGTCATGGCTGTCTCGATCATTACACTTTCTCCACATCCAGATCTAAATTTATTTGTGTGCAAAACGCCACTCAACCAACAAAACACCACTCAAACAACAAAATGCCACTCAATCAACAAACCACCACTCAAACAACAAAACACCACTAAAACAACAAAACACCGGTCAGCCAACATAACATCTTAAACAATAAGATGCATTACAATATCAAAACATATTACAATAACAAAACACAGCTCAACCAACAAAACACCGCTTAACTAACAAAATACCAACTTTTAACGTAAATGTAAAATAGTCTAAGCTATATTAGCTGTTCACAGATGAATAATTGTGTAGTTTATTCTTATCAAGCGAGGAGACAGAACCAATCAAAAAAGCACTCCTAAATATTGCCAAATAATAACAAACACTTTCAGACACTTCCAATCAATACCAGACACTCCCACACAATGCCAAACAATGACAAACAATGCCAAACAGTACCTCTCAATGCTAAGCACTCCCACACAATACCAAATATTCCCACACAATGACAAATCAATGACAAAGAATAACACACAATGCCAACCATTCCCAGACAATGCCGAACACTTCCACACAATGCACACACTTCCACACCATGCGAAACACTTCCACACAATGCAAACACTTCCACACAATGCAAACACTTCCACACAATGCACACACTTCCACACCATGCGAAATACTTCCACACAATGCCAAACACCCTCACACAATGCCAAACACTACAACACAATGCCAAACACCCCCACACAATGCCAAACCCTTCCACACAATGCCAAACACTCCCACACAATGTCAAACACTTCCACACAATGCAAACACTTCCACACAATGTCAAACACTTCCACACAATGCAAACACTTCCACACAGTGCCAAACACTCCCACACATTGCCAAACTCTTCCACACAATGCCAAACACTTCCACACCATGCCAAACTCTTCCACACAATGCCAAACACTTCCACACCATGCCAAACACTTCCACACAATGCCAAACACTTCCACACAATGCACGCACTTCCACACAATCAAAAACACTTCCACACAATGCACGCACTTCCACACAATGCCAAATACGTCCACACAATGCCAAACACTTCCACACAATGTCAAACACTCCCACACAATGCCAAACACTCCCACACCAAAAACGCCAATCATTTCCAGACAATTCCGAACACGCCCAAACACTTCTACATAATTTGAAACAATGCTAAACAGTCGAACACAAAGCTAACCAATGCCAAACATTCCATCACAATTCCAAACACTCCCACACAATGCCAAACACTCCCACACATTGCCAAACACTCCCACACAATGCCAAACACTCCCACACAATGCCAAACACTCCCATACAATGCCAAACACTCCCACACAATGCCAAACACTCCCACACAATGCCAAACACTCCCACACAATGCCAAACACTCCCACACAATGCCAAACACTCCCACACAATGCCAAACACTCCCACACAATGCCAAACACTCCCATACAATGCCAAATATTGCCAAACACTTCCACATACTTGCCCTGTAACTATGTTAGATTGCGAAACAATGGTTCATAATATCAAACACCCCCACACAATGTCAAACACTCCCACACAATACCAAACACTCCAACACAATGTCAAACACCGTATCATGCTCTCGTATCAATTCTTCTTTCATGTAGGGACATTGCTGGTAGTTGATGGTGTTGCATTCTAATGAGATGGTCGAACTATTTAATGTTCTGCCTTTCAATAAATGTGGCACAAGATGTAGATTCCACTGTCTGTCTGATAACATCATTTCCTATCCGGTCTCGAATAGTTAAGTTTTCAGGTGCCCTCAAGCATCTCATCTCGCAAGTGCTGATTTTCCGTAAGTGTGATTTGGAAAATGTCCAAGTTAGCCATTGTTAGCATAAGGTCGGTATGATCACAGTTTATATATTGTAAAATTGTATGTTGTTTTTTTCTTCATCAGGAGACTATTTGATCATTGTGCTGTCAGCGATGTGTGTAACATTGGCTATAATGGTGTTAGCATTGCTGATGTTGGCTTGTTGGAGTAAGTAAATACCAGGTTGTATTTCATTTATATATGAGAGTAATGGACGCTTACGCGCCTTAGCGGCATCAGTAAATGGTGCCCTGACCCACATGTGTATAGACTAGTGGGCATTGGGTGAATGACGTAATCAGTGTCACACAGGCCGCCCTTATCTTCCAGCCCATGTTCTGGTACACATGGTGGGCGGGTGATCCTGGGAGACCTGGTTCATGTGTAAATATTGGAACTGTCCTGGACGCTGATGAAACCAGCGACCTGTGGGCCGGCAGGCGAGTCTCATAAACTACGTCACTGAGGCTTCGAAGTACGTCTTTAAATTAGGCAGGTGGATGTACAGACAGAGACGCAGACAGATAGACGGACTAACAGATGGACACGGACGGTTGGACGGACAGACGGCTGAATGAATAGTTGGATGAATGGATGGATAGATGAATGGATGGTTGGATGAATGGATGAATGATGGATAGATGGGTGAGTGCATGGAAGAATTGATGGATGCATGAATGGATTTATGGATGAATGAATGGATGGATGGATGCCCGGATGGATGAATGAATGGATGAGTGAATGTGTGGATAAAACGATGTATGTATGGATATATGGATGAATGGATGGATGTATAGATGAATGCGTGAATGGATGGATTTGTAAATGGATTGGTGGGTGATTGGACAGACAGACAGACAGACGCACGGACGGACGGATGGAAGTATGGAGGGAGGGAGGGATTGAAGGAAGGAAGGAAGGAAGGAATGAAGAAAGGAAGGAACGATGGATGGGTGAATGGATATGTGGATGATTGGATAGATGGATTGATGAATGAATGGATGGGCGAATGGATGGGCAGAACAGAATATTTACAGGCAGGTTTGCGGACACACAGACACTCAGATAGACGGACGGATATACAGATAGACAGATATACGGACAAACATTCAAATAGACATTTACACGGAGAGACAGACAGACGAACAGACGGACACGGATGGTCGGACGGACAGACAGATACATCGATGGATGAATGGATGGATGCATGGATGAATGGATGTATGGATCGATGGATTTCTGATGGATGAATGGATGGTTGGATTGATGGATGGATGAATGAATTGATGTGTGGATAGATGGATGGATGGATAGATGGATGGATTGATGGATGGATGGATGGATTAATGCATGGATAGATGGAGGAATGGATGTATGGATGGACAGAAAGGTATATATATATATATATATATATATATATATATATATATATATATATATATATTCCCAGAACACAGGTAGTGGAACAACCGAGGTCACATCAACCCCTATGGCACATCGTGGGGTGCGCCAGACTAATATAATGAGATGGTCTGGAAGGTAATGCCTGGCTCCCGCCTATGCCACAGCCATGACTGATACCTGCAACTGAGGAAGACGTCTGGAGTCGATACGCATCACTGTTACTTATAAATTATCATAAATTAGTTTGTTTAATATCATCACAATCGTTAAATGTTCTTTCGTCCGGTATGGGCAATTATGTTTCTTCGCAACTTATGATTTCCAAGCGCATGCATCACTTCGTCTGATGACAAATTTCCTGCACAACATCAGGCTGTCTGAAATCTTCTCTGGCTGCCTTACTTTACCTCTCTTTCCATAAATCGCTCTAGTTGCTACAGCTTGCTCCAGTTGTTATCTTCTCATAAAGTGACAGTTAAATGTAGACTGCCTGTTTCTTATTTTGAGATAGATTGTCTTTGTGTTCTAGTCTGTTCCGTAACATTTGGGTCACTTAATTTTGGCATACAATGGAATGTCAGCAATCTTCTCACGTCTGCCAACACATATATATGTATGAATGTGTGTGTGTGTGCATGTGTGTGACTAAGCTATATGTCATTAATGAATTATGTGAGTGACAGAGAAATATACCACCGATGAATTATATGACATCAGTAATGTGCAGTCAAATACTTATCTATCAGTGCCTTCTTAGAACATGCTTTTATAATAAAACTTCCAGTATAGCACTATGCAATGTGTTATTTATTTCTGTACATTTCTCTTGGTCTTGTCTGGGAGCATCATTATTTAATACTTGTCTTGGTCTTGTCTGGGAGCATCATTATTTAATACTTTAATACTTTAATACTTTAGTACTTTAATACTTTAAATCTGGTCTCGGAGCACCATTATTTAACAGCAAGACTACTCTATTCAGAGTTATTGATCAGCACTCATATAAGTGAAGCACAGAATTAGATATTAGATTACTCACTGGACGAAACACACGTTGAAGGTTCCAGAGATCAAGATAGGAAATGAACCCGCCCCCTCCACGTGACGACAACGCCTCAATGAAGGAACAACAATACTTGGACACTGTCAAATAGACACACTTACATATGTCTTCCCTCATCATCATTATCCTGTTCCTTGCCGGTTTACTACATCACGAAATAAGACATTGATAGACTGAACAGCTGACGGTGTCATGCAAACAAATTATTGGGACAATGATGAAATGAATTCAGAAATGCGTTGATGTTAGCTCTTTTATTTATCACAATTTTGTTTCCACAAATAAATCAACAGAGTGCGTAAAATAAATGTATCAGTGAGACGCAGAGGTGTTTCCAAGGCACCAAGGCTGGGTTCTATACTGGCCAAGACCTACTGACGCGTCCTCGCCGAGCGTCCAAGGCAACAGGTCCCTTCGGGGTCCTGGCTAAAGTCAGTAGGATCGTTGATTCCTCCGAAGTCGAATAGTGTCTGCCCGCACGGCGAGGAACCACCAGTCTGCATACGAATAACCAGACATGGGACAACGGATACTCACGCAAACCTCAGGTCCTGTATGACATCACACTGATGTTGGATAACAGGATGTCCTCATCCGACATACAGGACTTCACGCTAGAGTTCATAGCCAGCGAACAGAAGCAAGCAGGCAATGTATCAGTAATAGTGTATCAAAATATATGTAACACAATGTACGTAACACAATGTGCGTAACACAATGTATGAAGGCTAAACATAGTCTTAGTTAGTCTTTCCTCTTGAGCCTAAGGCGGCGCATAGGGCAGAAGTCCTGTCTCTCCATGCTTGGCGGTTCGTTGCTACCTGTTGTAGATCTTGGATATTTACTTGGCCATTGAATGAGCCTTCTCTAATGATGGTTCTACGGAGGGTCTCTCTTGGTCTTCCCCGTTTTCTTTTCCCTACTGGTGACCATATGAGGGCTTGGTAGGGGAGTCTTGACTTGTCCATTCTGAGTACATGGCCGATGTAGTTCCAACGGCGTCTTCTTATGAAATTGGATACTGTATCTTGCTTAGTCTCTTGTCTTATTTGCGAATTGGTTCTGAAGTCTGTCCAGTGGATGTTTAGAAGTCTTCTAAGACATTTGTTCTCAAAATTGTCTAATTTTTTTATCTAAAGCTACCGTTGATTTCCAACTTTCACATCCATACGTTAACACTGGAATCACACAAGAGTTGAAGATTTTAAGTTTTGTGTGTGTTCTGAGTGTCTTTGACTTCCAGATGTTTGACAGTTTATTGAAGGCACTAGATGCTAGTGCGATTCTAGATGATATTTCTGGTGTTGAGTCCCCTGTAGATGTCATTTTGCTTCCTAGGTATGTAAAGCTGTTGACTTTTTCAAGAACGTAGCTGTTCAATTTGGTGTCATCTGAACTGTTGGTAAGATCAATAGTCTTTGTTTGTGTGGTGTTAATTTGGAGACCAATTTGCCCTGAAACATTTTGGAGGTGGTTTATTTTCTCTTGGGCATCCGGATGTGTTGAACTCAAAAGCACTATGTCGTCGGCAAAGTCCAGGTCTTCTAGAATTTTGTCAACCCAATGGATACCCATATTTGTGTTGTTTGTGCATTTGCGCATGACCCAATCGATAGCTATTCCAAAAAGCATCGGTGATAAGACACAACCCTGTTTCACCCCTGTTTCGACTGAGAACCAGTCAGAGTTGCCTGTTTCTGTTCTTACGCAGCAACGTGTTTCTTTGTAGAAAGATTTTATAACGTTGGTATATTTGGTAGGAAAACCATAGATGTTAAGTAGATTCGTTGGATACTGTCGAAGGCTTTTTGAAAGTCGACAAAGTTGGTGATTAATTTCGACTGGAATTCTACGGAGTCTTCAATGATTATTCTGAGGGTGAAAATGTGTCCTAGTATCCCAGATATGGAGATGACACTCGCATCTGCGCGTAAGAAATAGGTAAGTTTTGGATTAGGCATACGAAGGATAGGTGGAACGCTGAAAAGATATTTCAGTTTTGATAACACGCTAATTAATCTTGCATCTTGTACAGATAATTTAGCCGAAGCTTTTAAGATGTTAGAAAAAACACTGGTGATTTCCGCCAGATTTGGAATAAATTTACTATAGTAGTTTACCAAACCCAGTAAACTTCGGACCTGTTTCCTGGTCGTTTGCATTGTCAAATTCAGAATCTTGGTGACGATTCTGTCATCAGTTCTTAATTGGCCCCTGCAGATGGTATGACCCAGGAAGTCAATTTGTTCCATGCCCAACTCTACTTTGGTCGGCTTAGCTGTGAGCCCAAATACTCGCAATCTGTCGAAGACTTGTCGAAGTTTCAGTAGGTGTGTTGTCCAGTCTTCAGTATGGATACATATGTCGTCTATATATGTAGAAATATTGGTCATCCCATGGAGAAGGTCCCTAGTTAGACGGACGAAAGTAGCTGGAGCGTTACGAAGGCCGAAAGAAAGAAAGCGCCACTCATATAGACCTAAAGGAGTGGAGAAAGCTGTCAGATGAATCGAATTTACTTCCATCGGGACTTGCCAATAACCTTTCGTGAGGTCAATCTTGCTAAATATGCGAGATGTAGACATGTCCAAGATCAAATCCTCGCATGATGGAATTGGTTCAGCGTCAATTTTGGTTATTTTGTTTAAACGGCGATAATCGACGCAGAGTTGAATAGTAGAGTCCTTTTTGGCGACAGGGACAATCGGGAAAGAATACTCTGACTGAGATTTCTGAATAATTCCGCTCGACTCGAGAGATAGAATTTCTTTGTCGAGGTTCGACCTATAGTTTAGAGGGATAGAATAAGGTCGACACTTGATTTGTGTGTTGTCAGTCAGAATGATAGAATGTTCTATTCTATCTGTCTTTCCTGGGATGTCGGAGAAAATGTCTCTGTATTCTGTGACTAGCTCTATTATCTGTCGTCGTTGGTCGTCTGTCAGTTTCGTTTCTATCTTTATGCTGTCAATGGTCGCAGTCGTGTCTACAGTAGGGACTGGTAATTCCATCTCGTCTTCGTCTGTCTCGTTCAATACTGTTGTGGTGCTAGCTGTGTGTGCTGTTACCTGGCTAAGTGTGTTTGCGTTGTCGCTGTCGTGTGTCGCCCTATCTAGTGAAGTTGTGTTGTGTTCGTCTGTCGTCTCATTACTTGGTGTTGTTGCAATTTGTTCGTCTGTCTGTTGTTCTTGTCGTGAAAAGTATGGTTTCAGCATGTTGATATGAAATATCTTTAAGTGTCCTTTTATCGATATTTCATAATCCACATCTGATATTTTACGTTCATCATTGAAAGGCCCTTGCCAAGATGTTAGTAACAAATTACGTTTATCAGGTAGTAGAAGCAAAACCTTCTGGTTTGGTTCAAGGTGAATAGTTTTAGCACCCTTATTTGCATAGTCGCGGTACATCTGTCCTTTCCTCTCCAAAGATGCCTTGGCTATTACACATGCTTTCATTATTCTATCGCGTGTCTCCGTTACCATCTCATACGGTGTTACTGCTGTTGGATTGTCTGGTAAGCTAGTGATTAGCTGATGGTAGATGGTTAGGGGTCCTCGAGGGTTCGCCCCATAAACTAACTCAAAAGGTGAGAAACCCGTACTCGAGTGCGGAATTTCTCTATGGGCAAATAGCACTGCTGGCAATAGTGTGTCCCAATCAGATGGGTTCTCCGCTGTTACTTTAGCCAGCATGTGTTTGAGATCCCCGTTAATTTTCTCTATGATCCCGTTGCTCATTGGGTGATACGGGGTACAGAAATGCTGCTCTACTCCTAACAATTTGGTTAAGGCTTGCGTAGCAGCCGAAATAAACTGCGTACCCGATCTGATACGATAGATCGTGGGAAGCCAAAGCGAGAAAATATGTGCAAAAATGCATTTGCCATATCTTTGGAGGTGATGTATTTCAGTGGAAACGCTTCGATCCACCTGGTGCAAAGGTCCACGAGAGTGAGTATATATCGGTTTCCTTTGCTGACACCTGATTTAGGGGTCCAACAATATCGACCGCTACACACTCAAATGGTCTGGATGCTAATAATGACCGTTGAACTTCGGCCGTCACATGCTTTCCCTTTCGTACAAGATGTTGACAAATAGTACAAGATCGACAGAACAATTTTATGTCAGAACAGAATTTAGGCCAGTAAAAGTGTGACAGAACTCTGGCTCTCGTTTTATCATTTGCCAAATGTCCAGCAAACGGTGACTCATGTGCGATTTTTAGCACATTTTGTCGGTATGTTACAGGTAACATCGTCTGCTGAATTTCATGGTTATTATTTGTGTAATAACGCATGAGAATTCCGTAAAATTTTCTAAAGTACCAAGATGCATTCTTAGTCACTTTCGCTCGCTCACCCAACAATTTAAAATAAGGTGCGATTGTTTGATCGGTGCTTTGTGACTCGATAAATTTCTGTCGAGTAGTGTTGGTATCTGCACCATTTGGTGTTAATAGCTGTAGCATTTCATTTTGTAAGTCAGTATAGTTTGTTTCTGTATCTGACCTTGTTACAGCGTTGGCCATGTGTGTATGTTTCCAGGCTCTTTTGTCGTCGTCTGTACATTCATTCAATGAATCTAGGCATCCTAAAATGAGATCCGTGCATGGATCTTGCAGGATTGCGCAAGTAAATGTGCCGGTAAGGAACGGGGTATTGATATGCGCTTTTGCCAGTGGATATTTCTCAATGGTTTCAGAGAAAGTACGGTATTTGACAAATTCACCCGTATAATCTTCTGGTCTAGCAAGTTCTCTCCTTAAACCCAGTAGAGTGCTCCCGCTATCAATTAAACATTGGCATGGTTGATCATTGACCAATGCATCGTAGAACTTAAGTTTACCTCTGGAGGCACTTGCTGCGTTAGCATCTTCATTTGAACAAGGTATTACGTGCCCACATTTCAATTTACCATCCGCATGAAATTGATGGCATACATTACATTTCTTAAAGTCTAAAATGTCTGTTACTAATGCTACACTCTCACATTCAATCGCTGGTAACACATTCACAAGTTCCGGATCAATGTCACTCTCATCGTCTGATGATGTATCGATGAGTGCTGCATTATTTGCCTTCATTCGTTGTCTACCCATACATTTATTGCTATAGTGGCCATAACTGGAACAAAAGTAACATTTAACAGCACGTTTGAATGATGATCTTCTGCTTTCTTGCTTCTTTAACACTGCTTCTAAGTGTGACGGATATGCGGGGTTCTTATCACACATCGAGTAAGTAGGATGAAAAAGACTACAATAGTTACATCGAGGTGGTTTCTGATATGGTTTGTCCTTCTTACGGTAATCTTTTTGATTGTAAGATCTATCAGGAACTTTGTTTGCAAACGCAGTAATTTCTGTATCATGTGAAGTAGATTTAAATATGTCCCGATTAGATGAAAAATATGCTGACCCCCGTTTCTCTAATTGTTGAATAGACTCAGTATCTGACTGTTGTAAAAACTTCGCAAAAGGGGTAGGAACAGTAGATATCACCTTGTCCATTACCATAAGCTCTTCTAATTTTTCATAGTTGTTACCCACTTTCGCCGCTTTAGTCCATTTTTTAAATGTGCTCTGCACGTTAGAGATGTAGTCTAAGAAGGTTTCAGTTGCTTTTGGCTTAATTTGGGAGAATTGAATTTGGTACCCAGTAGCATCTAAAAGAAAGGTTGCATTATCCTATCGTGTATGTACTGATAATTGTTCCTTAGCTCTGTAGGTATGGATTCTATTACTTTTAACGGCTCCCCACTAAGGTTCCTCATGTAGATCATTGCCCAGTCATCCAAAGGTATTTTCTGCGTTTTTAGTTGGAATTCTATGTTCTCAGTCCATGCGCTATTTGAATCCCCTACACTGTATGGTTTGATAAGGCCCTTATACTTACTAAATTTGTTCTGTTCTTCTTGGCTCTTTTGTTTGCTAGAGGCTATTTGTATGTTAGAATCTACCTCCATTTCCTTCATCTTTAGTTTAGTCTCTGAATCTACTTGTATCTGCTTTTCTTTGGTGGCATGATCTAAATTGAGTATACAATATTTGATGGCCTGTTAAAGACCATGAAAATACGAAATGAAAAACCAGTATTTAATAAAAGAGAGACATTTAACCATGAAGATCCTTTGTTTACAATACCCGTCAGGGGTAAAGGAATCAGTACAATGTGTTTTTGTCACCGGGGATTGAGAAATATTACGAATCAAGGGAGAAGTTCATTGAGAGGCCCAGCACAAAGGCAGGCTGTACCTCATAGGTCGGTGTCTTTGTCAGTCGTGAAGTGGGGAGTATGACCATGACGAAGAAATAAACAAAGTTCGTTTAACCTCCATCCCAATCCCGCCCATATCAATAAAGACATTGTGCGGTTGATGGATGTAACTAACCAATGCCGCTAACCACAGTCTTGTTTTGGTTTCCTCTCCTCCCCCCTCCCCCGCCGTCTCTCTCTCTCTCTCTACACACCTTGTAAATGCACACTGTTTGTATAAAATAAGTAATACTGTTTTTTAAAAGTCGGTCAGCATGGCCGAATGGATAAGAACGCGTGTTCTTAAACATCCGGGGTGCTGATGCCGAGGTAAGCGGTTCGACCCTACACCTGACACTTGGACTAAAATGTTCACCTTGACTGGGGGACGTAAATTACAAGTACATCTGAAGTCGGAGTGGGTTCACCTGATGGCGGAGGACACTGTTAATAGGGAAAGCTAATCCACACACAAAATTTAGTCCAGCACTACTGGAAGTAGTGTGTGTGTGTGGACTACGCTTGAGTTCAAAGCGAGCGAACGCAAAAATAAAGAAAAAGGAAAGAAATCATGTACAATGAATGAGTGTGTCTATACACCATGCCATAAGTGTGATATTATATGTGTATGTGAATGCATTTGTTTTATTTACACATGTGTCACTTAACACTAACAAACGAAAACGCTCTGTGATATACACAAAGAAACGAAAACACACATTACACCGTGTAAATACACTGCTTTGTATGAAATACAAGTTTAAACTAAATTTGACAAACACAGTGTATGACAGCTTTACAAAACACTATTACGGACAAGATAGGACGTTGCATCGATATGCTTTCATCAGCAAACAATAATAAGCAAATACAACAACACGAATATGACAGTACATTGACTATTTTAAGACATAATAAGCAGACTTGCTTGCTTGCTTGCTTGTGTTACTTGGCTTGAGCTCCAACGCGAAGTTCTGTATTTCGGATGAAGGCATCCTGTTGTCCAAAATCAGTGTGATGTCATACAGGACCTGAGGTTTGCGTGAGTATCCGTTGTCCCATGTCTGGCTTATTGGTGTGCAGACTGGTGGTTCCTTGCCGTACAGGCAGACACTCTCCGACTTCGGAGAAATAAGCAGAATTTAAAAGCAATGGGTGATAATTATCTCACGACTGCCCTAAAAAGGAAAACATTCCAATTCGCATAGCATAATATGATACACATTGCCGTGTGGTCAGTACTCATTGATATTTGGATACCAACTGACTGCCGCATTCCGAGATAAGTTCAAGCATTGGAAGTATCACTACAACAAAAGGGTTTTAATACAACTGACAAAATTGCAAAACACACACAGACAAAACCTAGCAAGAAAGTTTCTATCAGGACACAATGGACAAAAGACCACCCTAGACACATTAACTGGTTTCATGCTGAAGGATAATATAACGCCAAATGTGATCTCCCATTTGGACAGAAGGACCATATACCGCCATAATTGGGTCATCTCGTTATTTGTTTAGTTTCGCGGTATCTTCGGCAATTTCAATACTCAGTGAATGGAAATTAACATTATAACACTTGTTAATTTGATTGTGTACCATGTTTGTTCCAAACTTACTTGTTGGTTTTGCTACTGAATCAGTTAAATTAATGCTTATTTTGAAGGAAGCAAAGACAGCAGCAGTCATTTATTTGGGCCAGATTATGAGAAAACAACTGGAACATGTGACAACCGGAAAGATTTCTTGAAAGAAAGCGAGAGTAAGATAGTGTCAAAAGATTCTTGACAGTCGTATGAGATGTCAGGGAAGGGAGGCAACAGACGAACTAATCCATGCCGTCGGAGATTGCAATATGTGCAGGGGCATGATTGCCCACGCCAGCCGGCAAGGCATCGGATGATAATGATAAATCAGCTTTCTACGCGCGACCCTGTCACCATTTTCCGATTGATAAAACGATAGAATAAACTTATCTACCATCTGTATCATAATTTCAAGATTATGTGTCGGAGCTCTGCCTATATGCGACAGTAACCCCACAAACCACCAGACGCCCTAACGGGGCCTAACGTAGGTTTGATGTAAATGATTCAGTGCCAAGCAAAATATAGGTTTGGATCAAACATGGTGCACAATCAAATGAACAAGTATCATAATGTAAATATATGTTTGCTGAGCACTGAAATTGTGGAAGATACCAAGAAACAAAAATAACATGATGATCCTAATATGGCGATATATCGTCCTTCTGTAAAAATGAGAGGTCACATGTGGTGATATAGTATCCTTCGGCACTGAATCAGTTAAGAGAGTGGCCAAGGCAAACAAATATGACATCTTCTTCTGTCTAACACCGGACGGGAATTCCCAGAACCATACCGACCCTAACGCCGAGGTCTGTGTATGGGAGGGAAGAAATGGGAACGGGAAAGAAGACATGAAAAAACAAAAACAAAAGAAGAGAGGACGAAGAAGAAGCAGAAGAAAAGATCGTTGTGGTAGTAATACTAGAAATTGTAGCAGGACTAGTAGTAGTAGTACTAGTAGTAGTATAGTAGTATTTGTAGTAGTAGCAGCAGAAATAGTCTTTGTAGCAGTTGTAGTCTCGTGGTTGACATGAGCGCACGAGAATTTGAAGGGGTTCGAGTCGCGCCAATGACTTACGAGAGTATGGAGCCGGTCGCTCAGAAAGTCGTGGCGTGCTGATGAGCGTATTCTAGCCTAGGAATCAACATACAGCTGAAAGATGCTGGTGTTGACCGCAATATCCTGAAACAGGATGGAAACGCGGAAAAAAACCCAGCAGTAGTAGTAGTAGTGGTAGCAGCAGCAGCAGCAGCAGTAGTAGTAGTAGTAGTAGTAGTAGTAGTAGTAGTAGTAGTAGTAGTAGTAGTAGTAGTAGTCTGAAACGTAGCAGTATTACATTGCCTTTTTGCTTGTACAATTGATGTTTATCTTGTTTATTGTACATGAAATGATTCCTCACCCGACCCGACACACAAATATATGACATGACAAATGTTACAATATGTTGTTTGTCTTTCATTATTTACATGTATTGTTGTTGTTCCTTGTCTAACACTGGATTAATGCCAATAACACACACTGAACACGTATAACATCTTGGAATGCTTGTTTTCAGATTTGTAATCTTTCCAAGAAGGAATTACGTGTACAGAGGGTTTTTCCGAAGCTGATAAATATGAGAGTATAAACATGTTTACGAGTTGAGTTGAGCTAATAACCGCCATCACTGCACTCAGTACATTCCGTCCCTTCGTTCAACAACCAACGAAGAGCACACTACTAATCGTTCCACCGCTATCTGATTGAAAGTTCCCCTAGTTTTCCATCTCAGTTTTGAGATTCTATCAGAACCCCTGCCAATCCTCCGCAACTCTTCCTTTCCACGGTCGTGTTCTCAATATGTTCCTCCACCTTCTCTACCTGGTCCACAGGCGCACAACCACCTTTTCCTTGTCCATATGTAATCTACCACCAAGAGGTGCATTCCCTGTCAGCCTGTCAGCCTGTTCATTCTCCCGCACTTTCGCATGGCCAGAACAAAAACACCCATACACTTCTCACAATCTGTGACCTATGAAGCGAGGTGAGCCATTCCACACGAAACATTCCTTTCTCCATGTTACTAAACATTCTCCTTGAAACCGTGATGAAGACAATGTGTGTTGCAGTGGTCTCCTCTAACCAACAGAATAACTCTGTGGCTGCTTCCACATCCAATCTCATGCTGGAGGTCGTAGCCTCATATGCCATCCTCTTTTTTTTCAAGAATCGCCCATTAGCCTTCGCAGTGAAACCCCAACCACTCCGTCTGTTTCTCACCACTAACCCATTAGTATAGATCTTTATGTCACTTTATATGTTTTATTCTGGATCAGTTCTTGCACTTCAAACTCTGTGCGGCCCGCTGCCCATTCTCTGCACTCACGACCCAGTGCTACTATAACATTGTGCCAGTCCGTCCTGTCTGTCAGTACTTCAACCCACTCTCTTTCACGATTGACGACTCTAGATCACGCACCTGATGTATACATATTTATGCCTGTGCCATCCAGGGCCTGTATCGTCTTAGTCTATGACCCTTGTCCATATCAATGGCTTCATGCCAGAGGGTGTTCCCTATCTGTAGAAACTCTCAGGTACCATTTGGCCTGAAGGATCTTGTGCCTATCAGCAATTATTGGTAGCGCCAGGATATGCCTCATGCATATAATTCGTTGCTTGCTTGCTTGTGTTCGTTGGCTTGAGCTCCAACGCGAAGTCCTGCATGTCGGATGAAGGCATCCTGTTGTCCAACATCAGTCTGATGTCATACAGGACCTGAGGTTTGCGTGAGTATCCGGAGGAAATATAATTGGTTTGTCCTTTGTGCACCCAAGAATCACACTCATGGCTGAATTCGGTATGTGCTCCAACCTTTCAAGCTGGCTCTTTGACACTGTCAGGAGCCCCAAACCATACTCGATGACACAAATTATTAACTGTTGAAATAGCATGTAAAGCATCCTCTCCCCTACCCAGGTTGCTGCCATCGCCCTTAAAGCATTAATTCCCCTACCAGCTTATTTGTCAGAATCTTGCATTTAGCAACGACACAGGCTCGTACTCACTGACAAGTATGATACAAACACGGTCACAGAATGACTTTACGTGACACACTGCAAATACAATTCAAACACTTTATTCACACATCTCACTCATCACAACCATTACATGCATCGCGCAATTACAATATCGATGCTATAATACAATCAATAGAAATATCAATGCAATGTATACAACTCACAATCCCAGATAACAGGCGCACAGTCTCTATACTCACACAGGCTTTCTATCTATTATCGTTCATACACACAAGGCCTACGAGCACCATTCAATCCGTCTGTCCTGTACAACAGTCTCCAACCGTCTGGTGTTAACCACTGTGAGTTCTCGCCAGTCGGGTTTGTCCCTTCGTGGACTTCATGCCCCACGCATGCACCGACTGACCGTCCCTGTCTCAGCGTGATAAGTGTCACTCACAGGTGAACCTGGCCGTAATCGCCAGGCGTCATTGGCGACGACGCGGCAGTACTGATGGGGAGATTATGACATTCTCCAGCCCTCCTTTTCATGATAGGGGAAACCTTTCATGTAAGCTTTATACATTAGGGTTTACTTGTTAAACCTGTCAGAATCGACCCATTGTTTGTCATCTGACGTGACATTTTGGTTTATATTGAAATATGTAGATACTTGTAAGTTATATATACACACTCTTCTATGATGTCAAGAAGCAACACTTCTCAAGTACAATCCCCTCGATGGATTCTTACTTTACTTGTAATCTGACACAGCCAGTCCGGTAGCTATCAGCGACTTATGCCATATTTCAAGCCACGCAACCACCTCTCGACAAAGAAACAAAAATTGAAAAAAAAGACATGTCAGGCCGCTAGCATCTCCGTATAAGATGACTCCAACATTTGACCCCAACCTCATTTGGTCGGAGAGTCTCATGTAGGTCTACAGCTTCGGTAATTCTTGACTCTAGTCCGACTTTGTGAAGACACATGAAGGGTGTAGCATAGGTGGGAGCGCAAGCGCAATTGAAATACCACTACTTTTATCGTTTCTTTACTTATTCAGTCTCTCGGTAGAGATTTGTTCGCAGCAGACGAGCAAATCTCCGGCGGGCCTATTCTCGCTGGTCGCGAGAGCCGCACAGTGGAAGTATGGGAAATTTGCTTGCAAATAGACAGGCAATATCTCCTGCGGTAGCTTTGGCGGACCTATTCCCGCTGGTCGCGGGGACCGCTAAAAGTCAGGTGGGGAGTCTGACGATAGTGCACGCTTTACACAGGTCCGGACACTTGTGATGACAGATGTGCGCGCCCTCATGGTCCGGGCTCGTAAAAGGCCCTCACCTGTGGGACATGGCCGAACGTCTCTAAGCCGGTCCCTTGGGTGTCAGGGTCTGGCCATAACTCGCCACCGGCTCGTGGTGGTGAGGTCTCGGTGGATTGACGCTGAGCCGCCAGCGTCTGCAGCCTACCTTGTGCCAGACGTATTGGTTACCCATTCCTCTGGAATACACAAGACTAGGCCGAGAGAGGGGTCATGTCGTTTGGGCATCACATGATCTCTGAAGCTCTGCCCAGACATTGTGATGGAATATTGGCCATATTCCACTCACATACTTTAGTCTGTCAAGACTGCAAGGTGTCTACTACATTGTTGACGTCATCTTGATGTGTTGCCAATCTGGCAACATGAGGACGGTTTCTACAACTGTTACACATTACCACTAATTTCAATTGTTTCCCTTGGTTATAATCAATGAAACAATACAAAATCTATGGGCTTTCAAAGAAAATAAATTACATTGGTAAATTAATTTCTAAGCGTCATAGTTTAATGCTTATTGACATTAGTGAACCAAATGTCACTATTGTGAACAAGTTAATCAACTTATGATTCTCAGATCACATCTATCAAAATCCTCACTTACAATTTGTATATGGAAAATTTCAGCTCACAAAGTTTATATACAGCGTCAATTCTTTGTGAGAATTACCTTATAGTCTGTTAGTTTTTATATAACTTTCACAAACACCGGAAGTACACAACTGGTGTGTTAATGATGTAGTTAACACAATGTTCTTCCGTCTGGATGTTATGTAAACGAACGGAGTACACAGTTCATAAGCACAGCTGCTGGATTAACTCTTTCTTTCAAAATATGGATTAAAGTGTTATGTGGAATTCAGATGTCAATGTTCCTCTCGCACCGGTTAAAATAAGTCGGAATCTCTGCTTAGCAGGTACTACGGATCCTCGAAAAGTTCAAGTAAAGTAGGTCATGAAACCACTTAGCACTGTTCGTTACAATGTTCATACATATTTAAAATAATGTTACCTTTCGATCACGTACTACACACGTATTCACCACAATTATTATAATAATTATAAACTATATATATATATATATATATATATATATATATATATATATATATATATATATATATATATATATATATATATATATATATACATTGAGACGTTGTCCCTATCACAATTTATATACAGCGTTTCTGAAACAATTTCAATCTTCGCTGTATTGCTGAGCGCTCTAATAATCTATAGATTATTCATTGGTATGATGTGTGCGCTCAGGCGTAGTTAGGCTTTGGAATGTGTCGTCAGGACATCTTGACAGAAGGTCAGCAATCGTATTGTGCTTGCCCTTGTATATGCCTGACTTCAAAACTGAAATCCTGGAGCAATAGTGACCATCTTGCAACCCTGTGGTTAGTAGGTGTCCCGGTCGTGATTTTTGTCAACGGACTGTTATCATTTTCAACTATGAAGTGTTTACCAAGAAGAAATCTGGATAGTTTTCTAACTGCGTATACAAGAGCAAGGGCCTCAATTTCAGGCGTCGACCACCGTTTTTCTCTTTGTTGTAATTTGCGGCTTAGGTAGTACACAGGATGGAGAATTTGGTCGTGCTCCTGCAGTAGAACTCCCCCAAACGCTACGGAGCTCGCGTCCGTTATTAATCTGAAAATAGTGTCCACATTTGGTAATTTGAGAATGGGATTACTAGAAAAATACGCTAACACTTTTGTAAATGCAGGTCTTATGCATTCGCTGTTTACAATTTTGTTAGGTTTGTCTTTCGTTAGTAGGTTAGTGAAACATTCGGTCAACGTGGCAAAATTGTGTATAAACTGTGGTAATAATTCAACAGATCCAGGACACTTTAAGAATTCTTGAAACGATGTTGTCGTCAGTCGCGACATAACCATTACAAATTTTATAACCCAAAAAAATGAAATTTCTTGATAGGCTATGTCGACTTTCGATGGTTTGATCGTCAGTCTGTAGTGTCTGGTGCGGTCAACTGTCTGATGTAATGTTGTTACATGTTCTGTCATCGTATTTGTATGTATGCAAATGTTGTCCCTGTAGGCAATTATATTAGGGATGTCTGTCAGAAAAAGTATTGTCCTCTGTCCAAATGTCTTGTAACAGTTGTCTGCAATTGTCGGTCTCTGTCTGCGTCAGATTTGGATTTATTTTAATGTCATGCAGCTTGTTTGTCGTGTCAAGTGCTGGGGTCGGTATTTCGTCGGTATCATCCTCGTCAGTGTGGTCCTCTATCGTTGTGCTTGCTGCTGTTTCGTCTTGGTCTTCGTCTCTGTTTAAGTACGGTTTTAGCATGTTGATGTGAAATATTTTATGTTTGTCTTTAAATGCAATCTCATAGTCAACAGTCGAGATTTGTCTCAATACTTTAAACGGTCCTTGCCATGAGTCTGTCAGTAACTGTCTGTCGCTTGGCAAAAGAAGTAGTACGTCTTGTCCAGGTGTCAGTGTTGTTGTCCTATTTCCTCTGTTGGCATACTGTCTGTAAATAGCACCAGATTGTTTCAATGCTTCTTTAGCTAACACACAAGATTTCATTATCCTATCACGCAATGGTGTTACATGTTCATATGATGATACTGGTTTATATACAATTACACTTTCAGTTAACATGGAATGGTACATAGATAATGAGCCGCATGGTCTGGCACAATATACAAGTTCAAATGGTGAGAAACCTGTACTGGAATGAGGTACTTCGCGATATGCAAATAGTATGGCAGGTAAATAAGTATCCCAACCTTCAGGGTGTTTCTGGGTAACTTTAGATAGCATGTGCTTGAGATCCCCATTCATCTTTTCTACAATTCCCGTAGAATGAGGGTGGTACGGGCTATTAAAGCATTGCTTTACCCCTAACATTCTAGTAAAGGCTTGAGTGACTGCAGCTATGAACTGACTTCCCCGATCTGAGAGTATGGTGTCAGGAAACCCTACTCTAGAGAAAATGTGGAAGAAAACTTCCATTACATCCTTGGCGGTAATGTTCTTAAGTGGAATCGCCTCAGGCCACCTGCTACAGAGGTCAATGTCCGTTAGAATGAACTTATTTCCTCTTGATGTTACATGGTTTAGAGGACCAACTATATCAACAGAAATCTTTTCAAAAGGTCTACTTGCTAAATCTGTAATTTGTAGTTCAGCTTGCGGGTGTTTACCCTTTTTAACAAACTTCTGGCAGATGTCACAAGTTCTGCAATATTGCTTGGTGTCACTGCAGAATTTAGGCCAGTAGAACTGGGTAAGCAATCTAGACCTAGTTTTCGAATAAGCCATATGCCCTGCAAAGGGTATGTCATGTGCTAGATGTAATGCTTGTTTACGGTGTTATGTTGGTAACACCGTTTGCTCAGTGGTGTTGGTACCTTTGGTGTAGTACTGTCTAAGGATACCATCTTTTAGAGCAAAATGCCATCTAGCATTCATTGTTATTCGTGGCTTTTGGCCTATAAGATTAAAATGTTTGTGCAAAGATAAATCAGCCTTTTGGGCTGTTATAAAATTTTCCCTCATGGTATTTGGCTGTAATGTAACTGGGCTTAGCATTTCCAAAGCCTCAGTCTGGTTAATTTGATCTTGCACTTTTTCAGCAGATCTAGTTACTGCATTTGAAATATCAACAACATGACAAGGTGATGTAACATTTAGATCCATACAATCATGTGATGAAGTTAATGAATTTGCATATATACACTCATTCGACGATGATAACACTTTTTCAACAATATATTCAGTTGGCGATGATGTTGCATTATCATCAATACATTTGGCAGAAGATATTATACTATCATGTGGCATATCATTTACCTCAGGAAGGTTAAACACGATTATTTCGCAACATGGGTTGGATAATGCTGCGCATTTAACCTTTCCTGTGAGAAATGGGGTGTCAATATATGCCCATGCAAGTGGGTATTTCTCGATGTTACCTGAGAAAGTTCTGCATGTAACATGTTTGCCTGTATAATCTGAAGGTAAAATAAAGTCTCTCTTGCAAGTATGTGAGGTATCCTGGGTGTTTTTCACACATATCGGATAAGATGGTACGTGGAAATCCGAATCGTGAGAACAAATGTGGAAATACATTGGCAATATCTTTGGAGGTGATGTATTTCAAAGCTACTGCCTCAACCCACCTTGAACATAGGTCTACTAGCGTTAAGATGAAGCGATTTCCTTTGCTGGACACCTGGTTCAGGGGTCCAACAACATCCACCGCCACACTCTCGAATGGCCTAGAGGCCAGTGTAGAAGGTTATACTTCAGCTGTAGGATGTTTACCCTTACGTACTAGTTGTTGACAGACATTACATGAACGACAAAATACTTTTATGTCATTACAAAAACCCGGCCAGTAAAAATGAGCCTGAATTCTGGCTCTGGTTTTATCGTATGCGAGGTGACCAGCAAACGGTGACTCGTGTGCAATCTTTAGCACAGTTTGGCGGTGTTGTACAGGTAACACCGTTTGCTGAATCTCATGGTTGTCAGTAGTATAATAACGAGTAAGAATCCCATTATTAAGTCTAAAGAACCATGATGCGTTTTTTGTTATTTTGGCTTTTTCTTTTAACAGTTTTAGATACGGAGACACACTCGGATCAGCTTTTTGCTGGTCTATAAACTTTTGTCTGATGGTATCATCCGTGCTAGTTGGTGATAGCAACAGTAGTCTTTCTTCCTGTAGTGTGTCTTGGTGTTTAATGGTATCTGCTCTGGTTGTTGCATTGACTGCATTTAATTTTCCCCATGCAGCTATTTCTTCGTTTGTGCAATGCTTCAATTGGGGCAAGCATCCCAAAATTAAATCAGTACAAGGGTTATCTAAAATAGCACATGTAAAGGTACCAGAAAGGAAAGGAGTGTTAATACGGGCTCTTGCTAACGGGTAAATTTCAATATTACCCGAAAAAGTTCGGCATTTGACTGAGTCACCTGTATAATCATTTGGATTCACCAATTCCTTTCTAAGACCGATAAGAGTGCTTCCACTGTCAAGCAAACACTGGCATGGTATTTCGTTGACCAATGCATTGTGGAACACCAAATTGCCTCTGGAGGCTAATGCTGCATTTACACTCTCAGTGGAGAATGGTACTGTATGTCCACATTCTAATTTTCCGTCTGCATGAAATTGGTGACATCGCTCACAACTGTCAAAGCTTAAAATATCGTTTACACAACAAACATCTTCAGATTGATTTAAAGGTAACTCATTCTCGACCTCGCACTCAGTCTCACTCCCACTATCAGAAGATGTATCAATTAACATTGCACTGTTGGCCTTCATTCTTTGGCGGCCTAGGCACTTATTGGAATAATGCCCGTAGCTAGAACAGAAGAAACATTTGACTGCACGCCTGTATGCATTTCTCTTGTTTTGTTGTTTCTTAATGACCATCTCAAGATGTGTTGGATAGTTTGGTGATTTATCACACATAGCATAAGTATCATGAAAAAGTTGGCAATACACACATTTAGGTAATTTTTGATCTTTCTTGTCGACTCTCTGAAATGGTTTTTTCTTGCTACGATAGCTTTTAGGTTGGTCCTTAACAAAAGAGACTATTTCAGAGTCGATGTTTGATGTTTTAAAAATATCTCTATTTGAGGAAAAATATGCGGAGCCTTTCTTCTCGAATTGCTCTATTGTTTCGATGTCTGACAGCTGAAGAAATTTAGCGAAAGGAGATGGGATTGTGGATATGACTTTATCCATGGCTATTAAATTTTTAAGTTTTTCAAAGTCCTTTCCTATTTTTGCTGCACTAAGCCATCTATTCAGCACGCTTTGGACATTCGAGACATAATCGATGAAGGTCTCACTTGGTTTTGGTTTTAAGCTAGAAAATTGCACTTGATACCCAGGGGCATCAAGTAAAAAATGTTGCATTATCCTATCGTGAATGTACTGATAGTTAGATCTAAGATCAGTTGGTATCGATTCAATAACTTTAAGGGGCTCCCCACTGAGATTTTTCATGTAGATCATGGCCCACATATCGATTGGTACTTGATGGTATTTCAGCTGATATTCGACATTTTCTGTCCAAGCTGATATGGAATCTTCTTTACAGAATGGCTTAATAATATGTTTGTATTTATTAAGTTTATTCTCTTCTTGCTGACTCTTTAGTTTTGTAGCGGAGATCTCTAAGTGTGAATCTACTTCCATACCTTTCATCTTTAACTGTGTCTCTGATTCAATCTGTATTTGTTTTAGCTTTAACTCTAACTCTTTTTGTTTAGTTTCTTCAGCTAATTGTGCCATCTCTTTTTGGTGTTGTCTCTCTTGTGCACGTTCATCTCTATCAGCATCTTTTGATTCCTTAAATTTTTGATCAGCATATTGCTCTAATTCCTTTCCTGTGTAACCTAATTCCTTGCCTGCCTGTATGTAATCAGCTAATGTTGACATGTTGTTGGATAAATAGCTCGAGTTGCTAGGCACTCAAATATTTACTCAGGTATCTTAGACTTGTTAAGTTTTTAAATGCCTGTGTACACAAAATATTATTCGATTACACCCTGAAAAAGAGATGCATTATTAATCATATTGCATTCAAAATAATTTGGGTATACTCATCTTAACAATCCAGAACAATCAGGTACATTCGTTTGGCACCTCTGGTACACTCGTTTGGCACCTTGACACACATCTCACGTTACTTCTCTAAACAGCTCTTGTTATACCTGGTTTACAAGAGCATTAATAATTAACCATTTGTAAACGACATATGACTTTGACATTTGTTTGACATTTACAATAACATGCCCCCGGACAACACAATGTGGTATATTTATTAATAAATGTCACTGTCCTGTCTTCGTTCTAATGTCTTCTGCGTTCCCTAACTATTGCTGTTTAATTTATGAAAGTGCTGTGCAGACCGAATCTTATTTGCACAAAGAAAGTAGTGCCATCGTGACGGTAGAAAATAGAATATGTTTACAAATAACTAAATAAATGCTTTAAGATAAATATAAAGAAAATAATAATGTTGAAATTAATAAGTATATTCAATATATAGCTCGTATAAACAAATAATATTTAATATAATTCAAAGATTCAGGCGAGCAGCCGCTTGGCGATTTGTAAACAATCTGTCGCTGATTGCAAATGGCGTAGGGCAGCTGTGTGTCAACCGCGATACGTCACAGGCGCAGCGCTATTTTTAGATTGGAAAAATCGATATTGTCGCCGGCTCATATTTTTATGTATTGCTCCGCCGTGAATCATGTTTCATCAATACTCATCAATAACCAAATAATTGTTGAAATAAATAATGCAAAACTATAATAATAATACTTACAAATCAGAAGAAAACATGTTCATAAAGCACAAACCATTTTCATAAGCATAAATAAACGTTAATTGGTCACGATGGGCACAGCTCGCATCTTGTTTTAGTCTGCACACGCTATATTAAACTAACACGAATTAAACCCTGTGATTAACTGACAGTAATTCTATTTTTGAGCCGTGGGTGAGTGTTTTAGCTTGAACAATTGTCCAAGCCACACTTCTGACACCACTTTTATCCTAGCCTGTCATCAAGCGATGCTACAGGCGTTATGGGATAAACTTCTCTCGCACCACACAAAAAGACTTGTCAGTCGTACGAGAGGAATTGATTACACATTTTTATTGCCACTGGCTCTTACAATACATCAATGCACAAAAACTGTCCCTAACGAACCACACATGAATACACAGAAACTTCCTATCACTAGTCGTCCCTAGCCCTACTGCTAAATTTATCTACTCATCTAAAGAAATACGCATCGACTCTAAGCGATGTGTTCCCTACGAAGTCTGTCTCCCGTCTGACAATTCTCTGCGTGCTGATTACACAGTACGCGGAAGGACCTCGTGCGCACTTCGGCTTTTGCGTGCTACATCATTCAACACGCTTAGAGTAGTAGCCTACTCTTGAGTTCTATTCTAGTTCTCGGTGTCTATCACGTTGGTGTGATTATACCGTGACCAGAGTGCTTACTCTCTGGTTGACACTCCCGTGTCTCATGAGAGAACTGTTTGACAGTTCCCCTCCCTACACCTACCCTGCCCTCATGTTGGGGCACTGGGTTACCTCTATCTACTTGAGGTAGACCACTCATTCAGGGTGGTCTTCCCTCCTGTCTATTCTAGTCTTTGACATATATATATATATATATATATATATATATATATATATATATATATATATATATATATATATATATATATATATATATATATATATAAAGTCAGGTCTTAGTCAGATATGACTGATCTACCGTATAACAGTAGACGGTACTACCTGGTTTCTGTTATCGCCGAAAGTTGGGCGGCGCTTACCAAAACCCGACACCCCACATTGTGCCAACGGCTTCGGGCGGAAGAGCGCAATTGGGAGGGTACAAGCCTTACCCTGGTGCGAGGAAATGCAACCTAAAGACAAAATGTCATGGCAGGGCAGACCAGGCCCTAAGCCTTGGTTGGCAGCTGGTCTAGGATCGAAGCTCCGAGAGGCGGACAGTTAGAGCATGGCTTTACTGATCCGGCAGCTTCTGCAGCTTGTCTTGTTCCAGATGTAGAGGTGTTACCTTTCCTCTGGAGTGAACTAGGCAGGACGAGAGAGGGATCATGCTGCATGGGCAACACATGATCTCTATAGTTTAGCCCAGGCTTTCTGCTATGGGGAGGCAATAACTCCATCCCTAGTTTTAACCGGTCTCGGAATCAAAGCGAGAGGCAACTGTTACGGGTTATAAGTCCTTGTCAGTTGGCGTAGACATGGGGCGCCACGCGTTGCCTCTGACGGTGGGAGACACCTACAGGTGTCACTGATCAGCTACCGGCCCACCTCAAGCTGGGCATCCCCCGGCCAATTGGGTGCTTATGCGCCACAGCCTGCCTGCTTCAATGGGTGCTTGGGGCTAGGGCAAAATCTGAATCGCAGGCTGTAAAACCAATACATCAGGTACTAATAAAAAGAAAAAAAATAGAAACCTCAAGCTACGGCTTGCAACCTGGAACGTGAGAACCACGTGTCCAGAATTTTCTACCGACTTGACCAATATGCTTTGAGAGGGATGCTATTTGCGGTTTACATCAAAAATTTAAGTCAACGATACATTAGTCCGGTAACAATCACCATTAGTGAAATGAGCGAGAGATGTAGACTCTTTGTCAACTAACCAAGAGTTCACCACTGGAAAACACCAGTGGGTTTGTGTTTCGACAGTACATCAGACCTTTTATAAGCTACAGTTGCCACCCAATCCTACAGAAACCATGACGATTTAGTGACTCCCTTAGGCCTCTGACGAATTAGTTCAAACTAATTAGATATAAGACAGCGTGTCACTTATGAGTATAGGAGGGGGGGGGAGCGACGAGAGCGTTTCAGAGTCCCAGGGTGAAGAGAGAGAAGACATGTAACAGGGACAGGACATAAGTATAGCATGGGTAGAGCGGACAGGACGATACACCCATTAAGAGACAGGGCATAGAGGTTTATAGACAAGACAGTGTCCTTGAATGACAGTAGAACCTTGCACTGGACGATCTGAGACACCAGTCGTCAACAGACATGTGAAGGACAGGACGGTACCCAGAAGACGAGACATCCTACTCGCCACGACAATTACGGAAAACACGAGGTCAAAGACCACGTGACCACTGACCGAGAGTAGAAACAGACAGACTGTACTAGACTGTGGTTGAGAGAGGATGTGGTTCATATTTGATAGAGCGCGTACTGAATACCTGAGAGAGCTTGCTAATGCTAAGAGAGTGTGGCACCGAGAAGCCTGTGTGCGAGATAATTAGCGTAGCGAGAGCGCATGAGTGTTTTGCTATATTTATATTGCGTGATATTATTGTTATAAAATGTTTGAACAGAACTTGTCACGATATATTGACGTTAATAAATGTTTGGACATGTTTCTGTATTTGACGGATGTTTTTGTACATGTCTTAACCTCTGTCACAGCCCGGACTGATAAGAAACTGAAATGATGACAATAACAAATAGCAAATACCATTTGTACGGCTGTGTCCCCATTATCACACAGCTTGTTTTCTATAATTGTTGAGATACTACATTTGCTTTAGATTGCTATGTAACTATGTAATCTTTTACTGTAATTAACTTGGGTTAATTATTTCCTTGTTTTTCATCTGTATAGAAATTAGTCGTTACATGGGTAAGTGAATAAGTGTAATGTGTGAGCCTGGCTGTACGTCAGTTTCTCTGTTTTTCTATACAAATTTCTGTCTGTCTGTGTGTCTGTCTATATGCATGTCTGTCTGTACGTCTATTTCTGTCTGTTTTTTGGTACGTCTGTTTGTATATCTGTTTGTATTCATACATGTACAAATCTCTCTGTCTGTCTATACGTCTGTCTATACGTCTGCCTGTTTGTCTGCATGCATGTCTACCTTTTTGTCTGCCTGTAATGTCGTCTTAACTTTAAAACTTTTACAAATAAACCCAAAGACTTGTTGAAAATAATTTTATAAAAGCAGCAAACTTAGCATTCAAATGTTTAAATTGGGAGCGTTTACATTTCTATGAGGATATATTCAACATTTGAAAGCGTCCTTCCCGTCCAAATGTTCACATTTCTGTCAGGACATAATACAATATGTGTAAGCGTCCTTTCCCTCTAAATATTCACATTTCTGTGAGGGTATAATTAAATATTTGTAGACGACCTTTCCGTCTAAATGTTCACATTTATATGAGGATATAATTCAATATTTGTACGCGTCCTTTCCCTCTAAATGTTGAGATTTTTGTGAGGATATAATTCAATATTTCTGACGACCTTTCCGTCTAAATGTTCACATTTCTGTGAGGATATAATTCAAAATATGCAAGCCTTTCCATCTTAATTTTCACATTTCTGTGAGGACATAATTCAATATGTGTAAGCGTCCTTTCCCTCTAAATATTCACATTTCTGTGAAAATATAATTCAATATTTGTAAGCAACTTTCCGTCTAAATGTTAACACAGTTTTAAAGAATGTCCGCATCCGGTGTGCTGGTATCGAGGTAACGGGTTAAACCCCCAGACTTGTCAGCGGGACTAAAATGTTAACTTCTCGTCCTTGCTTGGGGACGTACATTATAAGTACCTCAGAAGTCGAAGTGGGTTCACCTAATGGACACTGACAATAGGGAAAAATAATCCGCGCGCAAAAGTTAGTTTAGTGTACTAGAAGTAGCAGCACGTATATAGATTACTCTTGAGTTCAAACCGTGCAACAACATTAAACAGTGTTACAGTTATTCTGACATTGTGAAAATGTTCAAGTTGACATTTGGTACACGCTACACACTTTATCGAAAACAGTTGAAGTTGTTCTCAATATTTCTGTTGTTTGTTTCTTTCAGAGACTAGACGCCCCCCCCCCCCCTAGCGGTACCCACTCAATGGTTCAATATTTCTAATGTTGTGTTTCTTTCAGAGACTGGACGCCGTCACCCCCCCCCCCCCCTCCCTAGCGGTACCCACTCAATGGTTCTCAACATTAAATTCCAACACTAATGTACAATATTAAGTTAACTTGAGTTTAACCGCAATCACAGCACCCGGGGATTTCCCATACTTGTTCCGTTCTCATTTTCAACAGCCAACGAAGAGTTCCCATACTAATGGTACCAGATGCAGTATGATCATGTGTTCGTCTGGTATTTCCCAGGAGTACCCAGCCAGATCCTCCGTTCACTCCCTGCAGCACCATTCTCCCCATAAGTTGTATAATATCAAAGACGTGTTAACTTTGTGTATATTCCGAGTTAGTTAATTCCATATTGTTTACAGGACGTGGCAGACAACCCGGGTACTTTCTGTCTGTTAGTGATTTCTCAGTAGTTTGTCATTACTTTCTGAACGACTGGCACTCTTAACTTTGTATGGAAACCAACGCAAAGCGGTCTGCTTTCAAATCGCCCGCAGCTGTGTATTATACCGTTTTCCTATTAAGTATGATTTGGAGTGGGTTGAACAATGGATTGAAGATGAAATAATTCAGCATGTGAAGGATTTGTGACCATCCCGAGTCTAACCCAACCCAGTCCAGGTGTGATGTGCCAAGTTGAGGCCGGGCACCGCCAATCATGAGAAGAATACTCAATGTGTCAAGGAGAGAGAAACTCAGAAATGATGAAATCGGGACTAAAGTGGGAGTTATAGCAGCGCTAGATGTTATTAGAAAACAGCAAGTGAAATGGCTCAGCCATATAACTAGGCTACCAACTGACAGTATACCACAACAAGCAATGATGTACAGACCAAATGGAAGCAGAACAAGAGATAGACAATGTAAACGATGGACAGAGGGAAAAACAGAGGCCAAGAGAATCTCCATATATGAAACCTTAAGCTGGCACTCTCCCGCTGTTAATACTTCACCTCGACACCGCAAGTTCCAATGAACATGATGAGATGAGATGAGTAGATGAGATAAGATGATGAGATGATGAGATAAGATGTGATGATGAGTGAGATGATGATGAGATGTTATGCTGATGAGATGAGATGATGGATTGAGATGATGAATTGAGGTGATAAGATAATGAGATGAGACGATGATTAGATGAGATTATAATGAGATAAAACGATGATGAGATAAGATGATGCTGGGGTATTGAGACAAGATGAGTTGATAAGATGATTAGGTGATGAGATGATGAGATGAGATGGAATGATGAGATGATGATGATGATGAGATGAGATGAGGTGTCGAAAACAATCTGAAATTCGCAGGATATGACAATTTGACATGAAACAAGGGTATGTTGAGATCCTCTGAAGAAACAACCGCAAACACATGTATGAACCTTACAAAGACCAAACCCACGTCAACATACAGGTCAGTGGGAACAGTTACAAATAATATACTAGTGACTAAGAAAAGCAATAATACATTTTTTAAAAGATACACTTGTCCTAAGTTTGGGTTATAATAACCTTCCGTAAAAACAATACAGACATGTTTAATTATACAATTATTGTAATTGTCTGTCTCCAGTCTGCCTACAAGGCAGCAGGTTTGTGTCTCTTCGTCTGATCCATATCCCTTGACCTGTTTGACATGGGAGACCCTACCAGTAGCTGCGCTACCATAGGCATAACTCTTAAGGTCATTGGAACACAGAAAGAAACCCCTTTATCAGTCCACGGTAGATACACAACATTACATTCCATAATCACGTTCTTAAAATTTTTAAATGTTAGTTGTCGCGGGTAGAGAACAGACAAAGAGAAACACCCTGGTCCTCCAGGTTGGGGGTTGAAGCGTGGGGTTAACATCCCCACCTTTGTAAAAACCTTTCTTTGTTACGAAACAAATACATGAGCCTCGATATCGGACTGACTTATCTGGACAACGACCTTGGAACGTTAAAGGACTTTTGAGATTTGGAACATGGAATGTACGGACACTATATCGAGCTGGAGCGGCCGAAGAACTAACCCGGGAGCTGGTTGAATATCAAATGGATATAACAGCAATTCAAGAAATAAGGTAACCAGGAGAGGGTACTTTAAAGCAAAATGGAATGATTATAATATATGAAGGAAACACCCAAAATAAACATGAATTAGGAACAGGATTTGTCATCAAAAAAGAGTTATGGGGGAACGTTTTAAACTTTAAAGCTTTTAATGACAGGATTAGTAAATTACGAATAAAAGGTACATGGAAAAATATAACGATGATTAATGTACATGCACCTACTGAAGAGAAAGAAGATGATATTAAAGAAGACTTTTATAATGATCTGGAAGATGTCATAGAAGAAACCCCCAAACAGGACATCCTGATTGTGCTGGGAGACTTCAATGCAAAAATAGGTAGAGAGCAAACTAATAAAAAAGTGGCCGGTATGGAAAGCCTACATACAACTTCAAATGATAATGGATGGAGAGTCATCAACCTGGCAGAAGCCAAAGGACTGCAGATTAGCAGTACCAGACTACAAAGAAAGGATATACACAAACAAACTTGGAAATCGTGTGACAAGAGAACCTATAATCAAAAAGATCACATTTTAATTAACAACAGAAATGTATCAAACATACAGCAAGTCAGAAGTTATAGAGGAGCTGAGTGCCACAGTGACCACTTCCTCGTTGGAGCAAAATTTAAAATAAAACTTAAGAGAGCTTTCTATACTAAATTACAAAGATTACACCCAACATATAACAAAGAAAAACTACAAGACATTACAGTCAAAGAGAAATTTACAGATGAAATAAAATGTAAACTTGAAACTCTGCAAAACCCTTCGGAGGAAAGCGTTGACCAAACTTGGTTGAACATCAAGAATACAATTCAATCTACCGCAGAAGAATGTCTCGGTGTGTTAACCACGCATAGAAAGAACAGATGGTTCAATCAAAAATGTGAAGAAGCAGTCATTATGAAGAAGAATGCCAGACATGTATGGTTAAATGACATCAATAACATCCAGAAGGAAGAGCATTATAGAAATGAATGTAAAGAGGCTACAAAAATAGTCCAACAGCAGAAGCGAGAATGAGTAATATAATCAAAGATATGGAAACTAATCACCAGAAAAATGAATCCAGAAAATTTTTTAAAGAACTGAAGTCAATAAAACGAGGGCACCAACAAAACACATATGGTTTAAAAGACAAAAATGGGAATATGATAAATACCAATGAGGAAATGTGCAACACATGGAAAGAATATTTTATTGAATTACTAAATTGTGAAGCTCCAAGTAACATTTTCCCACAGTAAGAGGTTCTAACATGCGAACCACAAATTGAAGAACCTACATTTGAAGAAATCCTATATGTAATCACACGACTTAAAAACAATAAGGCAACTGGGACTGATGGAATTGCTGCTGAATTTATAAAGGCAGGTGGCCATGCATTACATCTAAAGCTATACGAACTAATAATAAAAATGTGGAGGACAGAAGAATTACCCCATGACTGGAAAGAGTCATTATTGATACCTATCTTTAAGAAAGGAGACAAGTTCCAATGTGAAAATTAAAGAGGAATATCACTACTGTCCACAAGCTATAAGATACTATCCGCAGTATTACTAAATAGACTAAAACCATATTCAGAAGACATATTAGGTGACTACCAGGCGGGTTTTAGACAAAACAGATCAACAATAGATCAGATATTTATCTTACGACAAATAGCCGAGAAACATTGGGAATATAAAAGAGATCTCCATAACATTTTTGTGGATTTTAAAAAGGCTTATGATAGTGTCCATAGGAATAGTCTATGTAATGCTATGCAGGAATTTGGAATACCAAGGAAGTTAATCAACATGACCAGACTATGCATGGAAAATACTTATAATATAGTAACATATAAAGGCAGGAAATCAGACCCATTTCAAATAACATCTGGCTTGAAACAGGGTAATGCACTATCGCCGCTACTCTTCAATCTGGCTCTAGAGAAAGTTGTAAAGAAGATAAAGGAGGAATGTGATATTGGAGGAACATCCAAGCTGCTTGGTTATGCTGATGATATAGATATTATAGGGCAAAGTGAACAAAAGACATTGGAAATATCGACTCACTTAAAGGAAAAAGCTCAACAGATGGGGCTGGTTATCAACCAAGATAAGACAGAATATATGGTAATTTCAAGAGATGGAATGGCTAAAAACTCTGGCCACATAGAAATAGATAATATGACCATTAAAAGAACGGAAACATACAAATACCTGGGTACAATCTTCAACTGCTCCAACATCATAAGGGAAGAAATACAAACTAGAACCAACTCTGGAAATAATATATACTATGCACTAAAACATCTACTAAAATCAAAGGCGCTATCTTGTAACACCAAAATCACAATATACAAAACACTGATCAGACCAGTTGTGCTGTATGGCTCTGAAACCTGGAGTACAACGAAAGGAGACGAAGCCTTGTTACAAACCTTTGAGAACAAAATTTTAAGACGCATCTTTGGACCCATTAGGGATACACAAAGTGGAGAAGGAAAAGAAGAAGTAACAAAGACATTTATGATCTGTTTAAGTCCCCGCTAATCACTGGCATCATGAAGGCTAATAGTCTACAATGGCTGGGGCATATAGAAAGAATGGAAGATAATAGGGAAACAAAACTCGCTTACACTCAGGAAATAAATGACCGTAGACCCCGAGGTAGACCAAGAAGACGGTGGAGAGATAATACATGTACAGACCTACAAGCACTTGGAATCAACGACTGGCAAGAGAAGGTCCACCAGAGAGACGAATGGAGACGGATTGTATTTGCAGCAAAGAACCTCAATGGCTCGGAAAGCTGAAGAAGAAGTTGTCGCGGGTCAAACTTAAAGGGGAAAGGGTCACCCCATTATACTTCGTTCCTATGTCAGTGAATATCACACAAAATGCTCATCACTGCCTCGTGTGAAAAGTGGATTAAACAGCAGAAGTCTCGACAAACCAACTAACGCACAGGCATGCTATACTATATGATGATGATGATGATGATGATGATGATGATGATGATGATGATGATGATGATGATGATGATGATGATGATGATGATGATGATGAAGTGAATCAATACACTTATCTTGGAACAGTGCTAACATCTAATTTGAGGTGCCTTGAATAGATTAAAACACAAAATCGCCATGGCGAAGGCAGCTTTTGCAAGATGAAAAACATTATGCCCCCAAAAAATGTCATTTCAACGGGAGAAAGAGTGCTAAGGTGCTACATAGAACCTGTACTTTTGTATGAGTGTGAAGTGTGAACACTGAGAGGTCAATTTGAAAACATCTGATGGCTGTGGAAAAGTGGTTTCTAAGGAAAATGCAAAGAATACCATGGACAGGATGAAAAATCCAATGACCACTTGCTACAAGAAACAAATGAAAACCGTAAACTGATTTGAGAAATTAAACGTAGACAGTCACATTTGCGTAAAGAAATAAAGTGGAGAACTTTTTGACAGTTGGCAAGTTTGAGGGGAAAAGAACAATGGGAAGGCAGAGAAGTCAGAGCACAGAGCTGATCGACGATTCTGGTGATCGTGTGATTTGGCGAAACATGACCACCCACGCTTATCAGCATTACACATGATGATGATGATGAATGCGGTAACCCAAGCAGTTTTGGGGATTATTTAGGGATCCTGGGTCCACCAACCATCATAGAACACGAACCGAATACTTCTCAGACATCTGTAGGATATATATGAGTATGAAAGGCATCGAGAAAAGGTACTGGCTACCTCACCACATTACGCCGTGGTGTAGAATGTCTGAAGGGTTCACACTTTACACGTCCACGGCAACATGATACGTGAAAGTAACTTTACCGAAAAGGGGTCAATACTGAAGGACGGAAAGTTTGCCACGAGTAGAATCGGACACTTCATGTCATTAAACAATGACATAGTGTTTTGTGTTGTTTACCTATCAAGAATGATGATGACCATTCATTTAATCCAGTGGGGTTGAAAGTATGGAGCCGTGGGTTCTAAGATGGCTGATAAGGCCTATTTTGGCTCGAAATGTTCTTTGACAATGTGGACAAGGAATGCTTGACGTTCCAAGAGGAGGATTTTCTGCAGTGGTTTTTCTGTCCAGGGTTTTCTTCACAACTCTTGCAGTCCTGGTTGCCTCACAAGTGACTGCACCCTTATGTAATGATGTACGCCAGGATTTACGGTCTTTGGCAGCAGTCTCCCAGGTGTCATGATGAATTCCAAAAGCATTCAGTGAGATTTTCAGTATCTTTAAAGCGTTTCCTCTGGCCGCCTTGGGAGCGTTTACCACAACTCGCAGCTCGCCGTAAAAAAATTGTTTAGGAAGCCTGTGATCTGGCATACGAGTTAAGTGACCAGCCCAGCATAATGTATGGTAAGGCAGAACTCTACATATCCGAACAACAGCCTCTCCTGTTTGCTTTCCTTCACTTTTTACTGTTGACAGCTGAAGCAAACGTGTAGAATTATAAACAAATTAATTAGTTATAGGCGGGCAGTCATGGTGACACAAGGACAGAAACAGCCATTAGATAACACAGAAGAGAATATCGAAACTGAAAGCTCCAGGACACTCTGGTGTGGTTGGAAATGAACAGGCAGACATATTGGCTGATGCTGCATCTTTAAGGGGTGATGTGATGCATGATAAGGCAGATGTGCTGAAGGCTCTCTGGGAGTGTGTGAATAATCCAAAGGAATAGACAGACTATGATAGTGTAGAGCAGTGGTTCTCAACCTTTTTTGGCCCATGCCCCCCTTCACCATATTCTCAGAACGTCATCCCCCCCCCTTTCCTATAAAAAAATTTGGACCATGCCCCCCCTTCACCGTATTTTCAGAACGTCATCCCCCCTCCATATTTCCTATCTAAAAATCCCCCACCCCTACACAGTATACGTAAAAATGGAAGGTAAATTTAATAGCATAATAGCATATACTATAACAAGTCTAGACATCCACATAAAACATGATTTGTGGGTCTACTTACTTTATAAAATGAATTTTAGAAGGATGAGACGTACATAACTGTAAAGTATGAAGGGAAAAACAATATCAAGTAATCGGTTCTTGTATTAACACGATCTTGAAATGGTCTTCATCCCCCCCCCACCCCTGGAAACCCTAAAATTCCCCCCTGAGGGGGGGGGGGAATTCCCCACCGGTTGAGAACCACTGGTCTAGAGAGAATGCGGCAGCAGGGCGTGGTCAGAGGATCTGGTAGACACTCGTCACTCAGAGGTAAAGCAAGAAGGACATATAATCATATTGTTATGGGCACCATTTGTATGGAACTCCCCGCTGACTGTTGAAGATGATGACTTAGCGCTTATGAGAATGCCTCGAGTATAATGATGTCGTTTTTCGACTCATCTGAAGTCAACAACTAACAGCTTGTGACATTAGTTTCGGATTTTCCCTTTCAACTTTGGGGAATCACCACAATTCAGACAGCGAGATAATGGAAACTTTTGAGTTTCTAAGAAGCATTCTATTTCTATACATGATAATAGATTAACGGAACGGCTCCCACCAGTTCATAGCAGTCGACAAGAAGTGGTATACACTGTAAGTATCTGCCAACGCTTGAATCTCTACTGGTGAACTAATACTTCAAACACTCACAGTAACATGATGTTCGCAAGCTACAAACGGTCACTGTTTCTTCACTTTTGCTGGAGTCTGACTATGGCGTCGGTTAATTTCAATGGTAAAGTATGTCTTTCTTATTCTGCATGTCATCACCATTATACTTAAGTATAATGCCGACAGGCGTGTGTGATCCAGTTTTTTAGTTGTTTCTTTCTCTTTTTTTTGCGTTGGATTAGCTTTCTCTTTTACCAGTGTCCCTCGCCATCAGGCGAATGCACTACGACTTCTGGGTACTTGTAATTTACGTCCACATGTCAAGAACGAGAAGTCTAAATTTTAGTCATGCTGACCGCTGTAGGGTTGAACCAGTTACCTCGGCATTAGCACACCGGAAGTTTAAGAACGAGAGCTGTTATCCGTTCAGCCATGCTGGCCTCCATCCATGCGTGGACTGATTCCCATCCGTACCGTGACACAATTCATGCGTTGACTGATTCCCATCCGTGCCGTGACACAATTCATGAAAGGACTGATTCCCTTTCGATCGGTGATATAATTCATGTCTTTACTGATTCCCTTCCGTGTAGTGACACAAGTCTATCGACAGTTTTATCTGGCTATCGTCATCTATATCTCGTGTATGTGTGACGGGGTGTGTTTGTGTGTTATTTAGTATGTGAACTATTGTTAACTGAGTTTTTGTGTACGTGTATGTATTAATGTATATATGTATGTAGGATGTTTGTTTGCATGGTCGAGACAAAAACACGGCGATGATCGACGACTCTGGTGATCGAGTGAGACGGCGAAACATGACTGCCCACATTTATCGGCATGGGACATGATGGATGGATATGTGTTTGTGTTTAAACATGTGTAAGTGTCTGTGTTTGCGTGTCAGATTGTCTCATAAAATAATAATATGCATTGTTAATTTTCACATAATTCATTTGACTACGTTTTCTTTTTCTATGTGAATGTAAACATGCATGATAGATAATTGATATGTGAAATATACGTGGTTCTATTTGCCGAATGTAAGACGGGCCTGCGTGCCCAACTCGTGGTCCTTTGAAAATAAAGTTCGTTCGTTTGTTCTCTTTCCACAAATCTTTCTAATTGTCACATGTTCCAGTTTTTGCCTTCTAATAATATGTCAAACAAATTAAGGCTGCCTCTTTCTGATGTTTGAGAGAAGTTGTCAATTAACCTCTCTCAAAATGTCCAGATTGCTCATTATGACTGTTTAGCAGTATCACCAGTAAGTATGGCTTACCGCCATAGAGGCGACTACGGTGGCCAGATCACACAGCAGTTTGCCAGATGGCGATATGGTACTTCAGCGTTGTGAACAATGATCCATATAACTCATTGAAACGTGTCGAGGCTAAAGTCGACAATGCAAAGACAAGAAACAGCTTCCATCGGTTTCGCCTTGAAGTGTATTAAATGTACTGTCGGGTTGTGGTTCCACATAGTCGTCTGGTCATACCAAAATAGGATTTCATCCAATACATGTTACGTTATAAAAATCGAATCGCATCAAAAGATGTGAACCATTATTCCTCATCATCTCTTTACTTGGTACAAAAATACATTATCTTTTATCTGCCTGATATTACCATTTCTTTCTGAAAATCACAATAGGTCCTTCTCCTTACTCGTCCGGATGGCTTCTGTGTCGTATCTAGGTTGTTGTCAACAACCTACGTCATCGCTATCACCTCATCAAGCTATATTGCTTGACAGTGCACTTGCCTGCTTATAAATAAATTGGAATAGAAAGAAAAAGCAGCTGCTGCAGCAGGATATAACAATATGAAATGAAAACAAATAGGTATATTAAACTCCTGCGAGAAAAAACGTATTAAACATCAACAACGTTGCACATACCTTACGAGGAGATCCACATATCGCGAAATACAGGTGAAAAATCCGAAATCAGAAGCAGATAAATAAATATAAAAAATGAATAATAAAATAAGATAAAATACACACGAACGCGTACAATACGACACACAGACGTTTCTATTCTCAGAATCTTTGTCAATGACAACACAGATAGGTAACAACCAGATACAGCAAACAACGACAAAACACAAACACACGACCTATCACTTAGCCATGTGAGGCAGAAAAGGTGACTTGGCCAGCTGCGAAGGCGCTTGTGGCTGCAGAATTAAAAATGGGTTGCCAAAAAGGATTTGAGTAGCCAAAAATATATGAACAGTCTGCTATGAAAATATAGGAATGTGGGGACAATTAAGTCCAGATATGGGGGGGGGGGGAGCAGCATAGTAATAGATAGTGTAAACAATTGGGGAAGATGCCACAGGTATACTGTAGCGTCCACAACAGTATTAATTCCTGCTGTGTGGATGCATCCCAGATTGTTGATTAGCTGGCATTCAATTTTAAGTCTGACGCAGCTATTGGAGAAGCAGGGTTTTAATGCGATGACACATGCATCGTCGGCTCCATTATGGTTGGAGGAATTGAAATGGTTGGGGACAGGTTTGTCAGCGCCCTGATTGATGTCTCTGAGGTGTTCTCTAAAACGATCAGCAAGACGTCTGCCCGCTTGGCCAATGTATTTCATGTCACATCGTTTGCAGATGATAACATACATCAGATTGCGGGATGTGCAAGTGAAAGAATCTTTCAAGGTGAAGGTGCCTCGGGGAAATGCAATCTCTGGTGTCTGAACAACGTATGGGCATGTCAGACAGTTCCTACGATGGCATTCGAATGTGCCCACGGATGAAGTAACCGTGGGGAAGCGACTATGCACAAGGTGGTCTCTGAGGCTCTGGTTACGGCGGAAAATTACCCTGGGGCCATTGGAGAATACCTCACGAGTGGTAGGATCGGATTCCAAGATGGACGAGTGTCTCAGGAAAATGTGCTTGATGGCCTAGGCATGTGGATGGAAGGTGAGGATAAGCTTGGGTTCATTGTTCGGAGGTCGCGTATGCTTGGCGAGGGACATTTCCCGCGAGACCTGGGTTATGCGACAGAAAGCTGTCGACAAGACGTCCTCTGGGTAGGACCGTCTGCGGAAAAAGTCCAGCATTTCGTGGGCTCTCTCGAGGAAGTCATTATCGTCCTGACAGATGCGACGAAGGCGGAGTAGCTGGGAATATGGGATGGAATCTTTGCAGCTTTTGGGGTGGGATGAGCTGTACAGGAGGAAACCGTTAGCATCAGTAGGTTTATAGTACACGGAGGTCGTGAGGCCTGTAGAGTTTAACTTAATGGTGGTGTCGAGGAAATTGACAGAGGTGGTGGAAATTTCTGTGGTGAATTTGATCGATGGATGGAAGTTATTGACATAATTAATGAAACGGTTCAGTTCCGCCTCTGACATGTCAGTGAGACCTATGCCGTCATCGATGTAGCGTCGATAAAAAGAAGGGAGAAGACCATCATAGCTGAGTTCAATCTGGTGTTCCAGATGTCCCATAAATACACATGCTTAGCTGGGTCCCATTTTAGTGCCCATGGCGACACCGCTGTTTTGTTCAAAGTAGTGGCCATTGAACTCAAAGGAATTATTGGTGAGGACCAATTCAGCGAGTCTCACAATTGTGCGTGTAGGGATGGCTTGATCTGTGCGTTGATCCAGAAAGAACTGTAGCGCCTTGAGGCCATCGGCGTGAGGAATGGAGGTATAGAGGGAACATACATCCATTAGGAATAGTCTGTATGTGTTCCCATGAGTCAGTTGGAGAGAGTTGAATGAAAGTAACGCATGCGTTGTATCCTTGATGTATGGCGGGAGATTCGCAACTAGAGGTTGGAAAATCCTGTCAAGAAACGCTGAGATCAGTTCAGTCGGGCATGAGCAGGCGGAAACTATCGGACGTCCAGGATTTTTGAGTTTATGTATTTTGGGCAGCATGTAGAGGGTAGGTTTGCCCAAGTCAGAGTCATGGATGTGAAGTGAAGTGGCACTGGGTGGTAAAGGCATCCTCACGTATGAGCTGTTTGATGGTATTTTGAATCTTTCCGGTTATAGGAGAGAGTGGGGTCTTCGGTGCAGGGTGAATAATTATCAGGTTTATTGAGTTGAGACATGACTTCCTCGACAAATAGATCTTTTTGCCAAACAACCAACACACCCCCTTTATCCGCCGGTTTGATGACTATGTCCTGTCTGCGCTGTAGTTGAGACAGGGCACGCCATTCGGGAGGTGTGTGAAAGGGACAGGCGGTAGGAGTGTCGTATTGTACGCGTTCGTGTGTATTTTATCTTATTTTATTATTCATTTTATATATTTATTGAGTGCTTCTGAATTCGGATTTTCACCTGTATTTCGCGATACATGGATCTCCTTGTAAGGTATGTGCAACGTTGTTGATGTTTAGTAAGTTTTTTCTCGCAGGAGTTTAAAATACCTATTTGTTTCCATTTCATATAAATAAATTGCACAGCATGACAATTAATTACTATTTCAATTCCAAAACCTGGCCATGACTTTGTTTTTGAACCCCGACCTTTAGCCATATAATCGATATGACAGTTACACTGTTATAGATTCCTACCCTTGACATTTATAAGACTTTTCATAGAAACGTCTTGGAACAAAACCGATATTTTCCCTAACTATAACACACTCAACCCCAAAACTTTAAAAATCTAACTATCTATTCAATACGAGATTTAAACACATATCATTGAACTTATTATAACTCTACATTAAAAATTCTCTTAATTAAACCAGTCATTTGAGTCTGCCGACCTTAGCATTACTATTACTTGCTTCAGTCGTCAATAGCATGCCATGAGAAATCCTACATTGGTTATGGATGGCACTAGCTATCCCCTGCACCCACAACATTATTCCAATTTTACAACTAACAACAACATATACTCGGAAACGTCTTCCATTGCTCATGGTTGCCAACAGCAATCTGCCTGTGACTACACCAATACATGATCATTACACATTAATATAATTCTGCTTCTTCGTCATCTATATTTTCTAAAGTCATTCGCCAGCTATCCGCTCATGACCATAGGAATACTCAATTGTGACCCATTATTACACTCACACTTCTTCTTCTTTGTCTATGTTCTCTATATAGTCTTTCTCCAGCGATCAGCTCATGACTATAGGCATACTCAATCATAACACATTATTACATGCATCATTATTAACATATGTTAAAATACACTGACATTCATGGAGCGACACACAAACACAGAAAGAGAAAAAGAATCGGTGGCCACCTGAGAATACATAGAGAGAAGAAAAACAATTCCTCACATCATCAAAATCTAAAAGCTTAATCAATCTCATTGTCATATATGTAATCAACGAATTTTATGATCTGGTGATTTACAACTCACAAGGGAATCAACAACAAAAGAGGGAGGAATTTAACAGAAACGATGTCCGATGTCGACTTTTCGAACATCGCCTCCGCAGATTCCTTGCCCGGTGATCCCCCTCCGCCACTCCGCGGTTAAAAAAAATAATTTACTCTAAAGGCGCAACCCAAGACAATCACTCTGTCTCTCGTGTTCCATTTACCCTCCATTGTTACTTTGAGACTTTTTGTAACAAAGTCTAAAAAAACGTACTACTCCTTTAACCTGAACTTATTCTAGTCTATCCAAAACAGCTATACCCATTCCACATGGATCCAATCCCATGACCTTACTTATGCTATAATCCGTCAGGTCGTAATGCTGTCCGCAATAACCCGAAAACTGTATATCCATTTTATATGGACCTCATCCATCCCTCATAACGCTAAATTTCATGATTCTACCAACTGAGCTCTCTTAGACCATAGTACCTTCCGGTTGTAATGCTATCCGCAATAACCCGAAGACACTATCAACATGCCTATTCATTATGGACTTCACCTCTTAAAAGTCCAAATATCACGGCTCTACCCACTGAATGTCACTTAGCTTATGGTCTCTTCAGGTTGAAATGCTATCCGCAATAACCCGAAGATACTATCAATATGTCCATTTGTTATGGATTTCACCTCTTAAAACTCCAAATATCATCGCTCTACCAACTATACGTCGCTTCAACTAATATTATTTCTCTACTCTTTCACGAACTCAAATCAACGGGAATGATAATTGTAACAGTCTACACCGAAATAAAACCAATATAACAGTATTTTGAACCAGATTCGTAAACCGCGAATCAATTGTAAACAACTGATCAACGATAAAACAATACCGAATAAATTCTCTCCTAGTTCTGTCGCTTTTACGGACAGTGTACTCCACAAATTATATATACAACTATCAACCAAGAAAATAATGGCAACACTGTAACGCCAACTTTGTTTGATTCCAAACGTGAATCATCAAAAATAAGACAATATATCAAGGCACACCACATTCCCCCTAGTTCTGTCGCTTATACGGACAGTGTACCCCACGTATATACAAATAACAGATAACAACATAATCATATAATAATTGTATCAAATGCCAAGTCACCTAAAGAAAAAACATCAAAGAAAGTTACCAACAAAAGTGGCCATTCCCATCACGTTTAACATTGCATGCTCCCGAAGATTCCTTGAAAGTTCGTCAATGCATGATTAATAACCCTCAACCATGCATTCTCGCAAACCAACTCACACATTCACCCAACGCAAGATACGATCCAAACAGATACTCACTCCTATAGTCATCACACTTCAATCATTCCAGACAAAATCGTTCCCTCTTAACTCACTCATTCACAGTCGGTTAGTTTCACGGTTTACTCAATTCCTCATCATTTTCGGTTAACTACTCCTCTTACAAGAAACACCGATATTCGTGGTGGTCATTAGCATTTCCGCTCCTTCTAACCCGTCCTTCCATTATACACTACAGGTACTCATACTACTCACGTCTCCTGGACCAAGTTCGGAACATTAATTAGAAACGTATCCGGTGAATCCAGCTAAACATAAAAAAAAAATCTAACACACTATATCATACCGCCTGTCCCTTTCACACACTTACAATCACGATCAAATTTATATACAGCACATCACAACAACCCCATTCTGATTAAACGTACTGAGTACATCCTCACTATATTCTCTCTTTCTTCTGCATCTGGTACGCTCATATCAAAATATACCCGCAAAGAATATTGAATCTATATATATATATATATATATATATATATATATATATATATATATATATATATATATATATATATATATATAAAAGGCAATGTGTATCCGTATGTATTTGATGGAAATTTTCTACACGTCTTCTTTTCATTCCCATGCAACCGACTGTCATCGTTTTTTAGTGTAACATCGGCTACTTACTTACTAAAATTTAAATATTTCATTTTTCATTATCATTTCCATACAGCAAGGGGACTTAACATAAGAAAAGTTATTTCAAGGGGCATAACATTTAATAACATTGCTCTATACTTTATAGTCATATTGTTGCATCATTTTAAAAGATTTATAAACTCTTTGTCTATAGTTATTTACAGACATATGAGTTATAAAATCAAATCAAATCAAATCAAATCAAATCAACTTTATTAGGGTCACAAATTGGGCGCGCAGGCCCGTCTTACATTCGGCCCTTCCAATCACTCGTCTTTCGTTCATCAAGAGCATTATACATTTACATAGGAAGATAAAATAAACATTGTGAAATGAATGTTGTAAACATAAACAAGGATAATTACCATGTTATGAAGCCCATCTCCCACCTATCCATACATCACCCCACCCACACAACACCCCCACCTACCCACACACACGCGCACCAAGGGACACATACACACCCCCACCTACCGACACACACGCACACCAAGGGACACATACATACCCCACCAACCGATCCATCCCCCTCCCGCACATCCCCCACCCACACACACTGCCCTCACCTGATCCCCCAACCAAAACACACTCGCCACCCACAAACATTCCCCCACCAACCCACACATCCTACGCCCATCCACATACACATACTACCCCACACATCCTCTCCCCACCCACACCTCAAACCACCCATCCCCCAGCCACATCTCCATCGACAACATATTCCCCACCCATGCACACAATCCCCCACCAACCCACACATCGCACATCCACTCACACATTCCCAAACCATACACACACATCCCCACCAACTGACATGTCCCTACCCCCACCCCACACACACACATCTCTCTAACCACCCATACATCCCCAATCCACTAACACACACCCCACCACACACACATACAACTTCCACCCACCCACACATGCCTTAACCTAATCCCCCACCACACAATCCCCCACCCGCACATCACATACAACTCCTATCATGCACTATTCCCAACCCACGCACCACACACACACATATCCCTCACCAACACATCCCCACTTACACACCACACACATATCCCCCACCCAGATACCACACAATATTCCCACCCACACCCACACCCACACAGATACCCTTACCCATCCACCCCACATACCCCCACTCACACAACACAAAAACAAAACAAAACACAAAAATCCCCCACCCACACAATATCCCCAACCAACACACCACACACCTCTCCCCACCCACACACGCATTCCCTACCCGTCCACCAACACACACTCACTCACGCATACATTCTCCACTACGCACCCACACCCCCCCCCCAACCAAACATCTCTCGATCACAATACCCCTACCCCACACACATCCTCCACCCACTCACACATCCCACCCAGACACATACAACTCCCTCACCCACTTACACATCCCTAAGCCACTCACTCACATACCCCCACCCACACATTCCCCATCCAAACACACACATCTCCCACCAACACTCCCCCACATACTTCCCCCAACCACCACAATCCCCTACTCACCCATACATATACCCCATTCATACGCACATTCCCCGCACCCATCACACACATCCCCCACACCACACACTATCCTCCACCCATACCTCCACAAACATACCCTCCACCCACACATCATTCACACACCCCCCACCAACACACCGCACAAATATCTCAAACCCACAAACCATACACTTCTCCCCACCCACCCTTGCATCCCCAATCCACCCAACACAATCCCCTACCCACACAACCCCGCCTCCTACACATACTTCCTCAAACCGTCCACACATCTCCACCCACATAAACACACATCCCCTGCATCCGTCCCATACACATATCCTCCACCCATACACACATCCCCCACACCCATTCCAACACCCCAACTTTCACCCCCACACATCCATCCACACATCCCACCAACACCCACACATACCACTACCCACCAAAACCAACACACCCCAACCCATCCAAACGCATACCCCCACCCACACACCCCCCACCCACACATATCCCCACACTCACACATATCCTCCACATACACTCACACTTCCTCACATCTAGACACATACAAAATGTCTCACGATAGTATTGAAACTAGTATGAAGAAACTCTCACACTTTACTCACACATATACACTGACACTTGTCATGAGCAGTCTCATAAAAATGTTAAACATGGAGAAAAATGTGTACATAAAATGTATGTGACGTAAAAATAGTGATGCTCTCTCTCTCTCTCTCTCTCTCTCTCTCTCTCTCTCTCTCTCTCTCTCTCTCTCTCTCACACACACACACACTCACTCACTCTCACGCTCACACATTCACTCTTCCGCTCATTCATTCACTCTCCCGCTCATTCACTCTCCCGCTCACTCATTCACTTTCCCGCTCACTCATTCACTCTCCCGCTCACTCATTCACTTTCCCGTTCACTCATTCACTCTCCCGCTCACTCATTCACTCTCCCGCTCACTCATTCACTCTCACGCTCACTCGTTCTGTCTCTCATTCACACTCACTGACTCTCTCACTCAAACTACAGTAATGAACATTAGTTTATATTATGCATGATAAAATCAAATGGTATTTAACTGATAATATGACAGATGAGAATACACAAACATATGGATTCGCGTGTTACATAACATGCGTGTTACATGACATGCATCTGCTCATCTCTCTCTCTCTCTCTCTCTCTCTCTCTCTCTCTCTCTCTCTCTCTCTTTCTCTGTATTCTTTCATATACACACACTCACACGCATGCACGCGCTCACACACATACACTAACACATCAACTCTCCCACTGTCTAACTCTCTAACACACAATCCTTCACACACACACACACACTCACTCTCTCAATCACACTCTCTCACACATACACATACACGCATGCACATGAACGCCCGCACGCCTACATTCCCTCACTCACTCTCACACATACACGTACGAATGCATGCACTGACACATTCCCCCACCATTTCTCGCTCAATCACTCTCTCCACACACACGCATCCACTCTCTCCCTCTCTCTAACACCCACTCTCTCTCTCTCTCTCTCTCTCTCTCTCTCTCTCTCTCTCTCTCTCGCTCCCACACGCACACACATATATAGTGAACAATTATAGTTAAACAATTATAATGAACAATTATACTGAACAATTATTATATAATAGTTAATAATTATATAATAATTATAATAATTATAATAAATAGTGATACAATCTTTAAGGCATTTTCATAGTTTTCATACAAATAATGCATCTATGTAAATGGTGAAAATTTTCTAACTCATCTTTTTATTTTGCTTGAAAAGCACATTAATTGTTTTTAACATTCTCATGTGTATGGCGCGTTACACCCACGTTGAGTATTTCTGATGACCTTTGTCAAAGGTTTGCTTCAAAAGAGATGTTGAATGAAAGAATGTATGAGAGGAAATAGAGAAGAAGGGCAGAATATAGGACGGGCCTGCGAAAGATTTTCGTTCGTTAAAAAAAAAAAGTAATGTTTTTGTGATAGAAAGTTAGTTACGTATCGTTTGCAGTTAACCCACCGCACACCAATTATTGGCTGTCCGTGATATCTTGGTAAGTTTACTTTAGATAGATCTCTTCCAATAATATTTTCTACTATCACCACCAGACAGAGGACCACAACGACACTCTCTCAGTTGTGCGAGGGGGTCGGGACAGACAAAGAATGGACAATCACAGCTGAGATATTGCGTGCGATGCTCAAGAAATCACCTAACACCGCCCCAGGCCCAGAAGGCATCCGATATGGTGACCTACTGGTGATATCAGATGTTGACATGGAAGAATTGGCCAGAGAATTCAACACCAGTATCCAGAGGGGTCAGGTCAAAGAAGAATGGCTGCACAGCTACTTGCTGCCGCTGCCAAAACCGAACAAAGACCATTTCAAGATAAGCGGCTACAGAATCATTACGATGCAGAATACTGTTGGCAAGCTACTGGAGAAAATTGTAGCACACAGACTTGCTTGGGACTTGGAACAGCTCGGCTGCTTCCCGCCCACACTTGTAGGATACAGACGCACCAAAGAGGCATGGCTGAATGCGGCGGTCTTTGCTCAAGATGTTTACGAAGGATTTCAGGTCAGAGAAACATGTGCGGCCGCCATAGACTTAGAGGACTCATATAACAGAGTATCTTTCGAGCACTTGATGCAAACCCTCCTCAGACTGAAAGTGCACCCTCACCTTGTACGATGGATAGCTGCAGTTCTGCTCCAAAGGAAGGTGGTGCTAAGATGCGGGAGTTGGTCTTATGAGCCGATAACGATATGTCCAGGATTGCCGCAGGGTTCACCACTGTCACCAGTACTATTCAACGTGCATACTAGGTGCTATTTTCTCTATCACCTGGGTCAGTGCTTCAGTCTGTGCCTTTGTTATATCTGCCTGTTCTGACACCGTCATAGTAATTGGTTTGAAGAGCTTAGCAGCCCCTTCCTGCAATTATTCTCCCCCCAACCTCTCTGCCAGAAAAAGCGGCGGTTGCGACGTGCTAGATAATCTTTCAGAAAAGCATTACGCTCTGCTTTCTTAGTCACATCAGCCCACATGTTATAGCTATGCTATAGCAATATATCTAAATAGAAGACCTAGGGATATAGAACCGATCGAACCCACATCGGTATTTACCGTCGTGGGCCTTGCTGGTCGGGTCGATGGCGGCGAACCCGTAGGGCTCGCGCGTGCATTCTGTTAAGAACGCAATAAACTCTGTGAAGGGCATGTCGCCACTGACATAGGAGTCATGGATGGCTCATAGGTTCTTCGTATTTTGGTTGAAGATGACGAGCAGATTGGCGTCGTCACGGATGGCCTGCTTGGGGATTCTGAAGAAGCTCTAGGTCTGGTAGAATTGTCGGCACCACCGTGCCGGCCCTGGCAGAAGTACATCTCGATCGGTCCTTGCTTCTCCAGCATGACATCATCAAAGATCAAGACAGCTCTCTCTTCGAGGTTCAGGTCCACGACGGGGATGATGTCCTCGGCTGAGCTATGACAGGAGGCAATTTCGTGCCCCGCAACCTGCCCGACAGACTCGGCCCAATCCTGGAGGAACTGGTACTTGTCCTGCCCCAAAGACTTCGAGTACAGGTGCAGTCGATGGTAATTCAGGTAGCCCGGCTTCAGCAGCAGGTTGAGCATCATGTTCGACTTCCCACACCTAGATGGGCCGCACAGAACTTAACGAATGGTGTCTGGCAGCAGTCAGTGGTGGTGGTGGGGTGGGGGGGGGGGGTGGGGGTGGGGGGGGGGGGGGGCTTTGTCCTCAAGATCGAAGTTGGTTATCTCCATTTGCAGATTTGTTATATGCTTGCAATGTCTTCAATATGTATTGCCTGCATTGTAGAGCGAAGGCTCCTACGTTGGAGGAGTCGGTGGTAATGATGAAAACTGGTCGGATGTTTAGGCGCGGTATCTGTCAATATTGTGGGACTAAGAAGTGCCAGTTACTTGGTAAACAAGTAACCTGTGAGGGACTCTTCATCAATGCACTGAATATGTTGCCTATGCCCGAGATGCATATGAGGCTGTCTAAAGGCGTCGGCTCTGAGGGTGTCCCGGGGGCTCTTTCCAGAATACGGGAAAATATAGCTACTGTGGCCCTTTCACCAAACTAGATAAGTGGTTGGCCCAAGGCTATGCGGGGGCAAACGCACTCGACCGGGCCTGCAAAGCCCACGGTATTGCTCATGCGGCTCACGGTGATACGGCTAACCGCAATGCTGCTGATGATGTCCTGGCTGCGGCGGCTGCAAATATTGCGGTGTTCGGTGATGCCCCAGACTGGGAAAAGAGCGATGCTCGTAAGGTCTCGACCCTGATGTCTGTCAAGAGTCGCTTTGGTATGGGTATCTGACAAACCCCATTTTTAATATATAGATACTTGCGGTATATTCATTATGTATTGTTTTCGGTGTAAGAAGAAGACCCCGCTCGAGGTGGTGAGATAACCCGGAGGAAATACGGCCAAATGGTTAAGCATGGTGCCTGTGTCGCGTGTGGTGCAAAGAAGAGCCAGTTTGTTGATGGGCGGCATGGTAGAGAGCTCATACTAGGAGAGAACTTACCATTTATTAACATTCCCGTCTTGGGATCCTGTGAGTTGGAGATATGTGTTAATGCTTTGTAATAATGGAGCGTATTTACTACAGTCCGCAAGGTTATTGGGAAGGGCTTTCGAACGTGAAGAAGCTGGCCACCGCGGCCACGGTTAGTGAGATTGATGCTCGGGAGTGGCTTCAGAAGCAGGCCATATGGCAGATCTACCAGCCGGGGCCTCGTTATATTGTGCGGCCCCACATCGCTGAGTCCACACCGAATGCTGTACATCAAGATCTCCTATTTCTCCCACATGATCGAGTCCGTTGAAAGACCTATAGGTATGTCTTGACGGTGGTCGATGTCGTCTCACACTATAAGGAGGCTGCGCCTCTAACTGACAAGGGCAGCGAGGCGGACGCATCAGAGCTTGGTCGGATCTATAAACATGAGCCGCTCAAATAGGCTAATTTTTTTACAGATTGACCCCTGGCGAGAGTTTATGGGTGCTGTCAGTCAGCTGACTGCTAAGCATAAGAATCAGGTATGCCGTGGGCAGGCTGGCAACCACCGCCAGCAGACGATCGTCGATCGGTTCAACCGCACTCTGACAGAGAGGCTGTTCGGATCACAATATGCACAGGAGTTGTTGCTTGCTGCCCGAGGTTCAGGCTAACGATCGGTTGCATGGGTGAGGGTTCTACCCCAGGTAGTTCCTTCGATCAAAAATAAGGTCACTCGTTTGACGGGAAGGAAGCCTGCTGAGGCGATTAAGGATTCTTCTGTATTCCATGCTCCGGCCACTCCAGCTCGCTGTACTATCGGTCCTATGGAGCCTGTTATTCCAGCCAACTCCCTGGTCAGGTATCTCTATTCGGCGGGCGAGCTCGAAGGGGGCCGGCGTCGGGCGACTGATCCCATGTGGTCACTGACTTTGCACAGGATTCACCATACAACCCAGCAAGAGGGTCAGCCCACTCTTTCCACTCTTTAGTATCTGGTGGATGGGCCGGCTCGTGGATTTGTGCGCGAGGAGCTGCTCATCGTACCTCCTGACACATAGCTACTCTCTAGTCGGATACTAGGCCAAACCGCTTGATGAACATGTGGTCTATTTCGTGCTCCGTGGCGATATACCCATAGGCTCTTGTGGTAACACCATCGGCGCAAATCCACTTTTTCGTGTCCATGGGGCTCAGGGATGTTTTGTTCTGCTCATAGACCCCGATCTGGTGGCCCTTACTTCGTATGGCTATATGTGTGTGCTTGTATTCTCACTGACCGAACAGACTGTCCTTATACAGTTCATGCCTGAGGTCCTTTTTCACAACCACTCTGGAGACTTCCTTGGCTTTCTTAATTATGGTGGCTTCTAGGATTGAGTACATCTTTGGTCTAAGCCTATGAACTCAGCAATGGGCCGACTGCAGCTTTCGTCTTTGAATTTGCCGACCACCTTTTTATTCGCAGTCGAATGGTTGGGGTGGTCTCGTGGGTAGTCCGAGAAGTCGTACCAGTCAGGGTGGGCTTTCATGTCGGCGTACACATCGTCAGTCTCCACCTGCAATTCGGTGTCTGTATAACAAAGCTCGAGTCTATTGTGGTTTGAGCTTGTTGTACCAGAAACTATACATGAGGTGCTTGGACAGATCTAGGATGGCCTGTCCGCAATAGACGGGTTTGTTCAGCTGAACTCTTGTCTTTGTGTTGTGCACCGCAATCAGTCCACCGTCTAAGATGGTGCGTGATTGGAAGTTGCGGCTGGCTATTAGCCGCCGGAATCGGTCGGTATCTGTGGCCCTGATAAGGTCAACTCTGATATGTTTGCGGACGTTCTCCACACTCTTCCCGAAAATTGCTTTGTACATCAATTTGAAGAAGTCCTTCTCGAATTCCGACTTGGCCTGGGTCCGTAGAGCTGTGTTCATTTCTATGTATGGCTTCATACACGGGGATTGATTGAAGTTGATGGCTCTGTGGATCTTTGTAACCTGTAGACCGAGGCTGTGACAGAGCTTGAGATTGCGAGAGTGGACGATGCACCGCTCTTTGTTGCGGAGGTTGGGGATTAGCTTTTTTTGCTCCATGAACTTGCTCCCCAACTCGTTCTGCAGTTTATGCTGATAGTCACTCAACCACCACTCTGGGGTGGACATCGTTTCTTGTGCTACTGGGTAATCGCTGTGGGCTTCATGCAGATGCTCCGGGTATTTCATATTCACCTCTACGAGAAAGCCCTCATGCTCGTCGTCTGGCTTGTTCAGTACCTTATCGAGGGTTGGGTTGGTCCATTGGAATCCGCTGGTGGGGAGTGTGACGGGACGGCCCCGGCAGCATCAGAATTACACAAGTTTGGAAGGAATTAAAGAGCACACAAGAATTTTTCTGTCATTCTCTAATAGAATAAACGTTCCCCAGAAGAGGATAAAAACGTAAGAGAAAAATATAGAGTCACTTAGAGCCTGCACTATCATTTTTACTACATTGGTAGATCAAAGCAACGTCTGGTCTCTACATCTAAGAGATTTTCCCTTTGATGTTCTGATAAACCAGACATCGCGGAGCCAGTCAGTGGAGATTGGCGTGTTAGTTTACAATTGTGTTAGTTTACAATCCTGCGGTTGGAATAGGAACAGACACCTAACACCTTACGTTTAACAGGACCTAACGTGTGAACCAGCCAAGGCAGAATGGGAGATAAGAGCCAGACTTTGCAGAGACAGAAAACGTTTGTAGTTGCCGCTACAAGCGTTTTCAGCGGACAGACGTGTGATTGTAGGACGGCAATATAATGCAGGCCTTACACCTCGTCGCAACCCAGGAGATAAAAGCTTGTTAATTCCCGGGAAAGTGAGAAGGCACCAGCAGATTGGAATGTAAGTATGACGCAACGTCTGTTGCAGGGGCCAATTCATTGTTTCAGGAATGTGGCGGGGTATCAGTCAATTTGATTGGCAGAAATAACTACAGTCCATGTGGAAAATAGGTGGAGTTAATTAATATTGGACATATTAATTAGCCCGCGTGGAAACTAGCCAGGAACGGAGAGAATAAAACTATGAGCAGGGACAACAATCCTCAGACGCAAACTCACGTATAGCAAAAGGATACCTACTGGAGAAATATTAACATTTCGTTCTTTTGGACTTCTGTACGAAGTATTATGATGGAATTTCCAAAACTATAAAACCCAGGTAATACCATTAGTTTGTCTGCTAGTCTGAAGGCTTGTGTAGTTTCCTGTTTCTACATATTCTCCCAAACTTTACACTGGTGGATTTTCTTTGTACTTAATGTTCCAGTTCAAGCTTTACGATTTCACTGAGAACTATCACCTTCTTTCATTCATTACTTACTTGGTTGTCTGATTTGTTGTATGTGATAATTTGGAGAAATCCAATATCCAAGCTACATGAGCGTGAGGCTTATGCATGTACAGGAGATACATTTAGATTCATCCTGTATGATGTTAAACATTGGGGAGACTGACTCCATCCATCCATCATGTGCCATGCCGGTAAGCGTGGGCGGTCATGTTCTGCCATCTCACTCGATCACCAGAGTCGTGGATCAGCTCCGTGTTTCTGTCTCGACCATGCAACAAGGCCAAGCCATCCAGGTACTTGCTTCTAGGTCTTCCCCTTGGTCTGTTCCCCTCGATCTTACCAGTTGTCACCAATTTCTCCAATCCATTTCTTCTCATAACATGCCCAAAAAATTTTGACTACGTCTAATTTCTCTAATCAATTTACGATCTTCATTTGTTTCTTGAAGGACTTGTTCATTGGTCTTTCTGGCTGTCCATGGTATTCTTTGCATTTTCCTCAGAAACCACATCTCTACAGCCATCAGATGTTTTTCAGCCTGACTGCTCATTGTCCACGCTTCACATCCATATAAAAGTACAGGTTCAATGTAGCATCTCAACACTCTTTTTCTCGTTTCAATTGACATCTTTTTATTGGTCAATATGTTTTTCATCTTGCTAAAGGCTACTTTTGCCATGGCGATTCTTGTTCTAATCTCTTCAAGGCATCTCCCATCAGATGTTATTACTGTCCCGAGATAATTGTACCTGCTCACTTGTTGAAGAATATTCCCATTTACTTGTATATTACATTGTGGTATTTCGTCCTTCCTAGTGACGAATATAATCTGTGTCTTTTTACAATTTAATTCTAACCCTAGTTGTTCACTGTGTGTAACAATCGCATCTACTAAATTTTGGAGGTCCTGTTCATTGTCTGCAATCAAGACTGTATCATCTGCATGTCTAATGTTATTGATGCATCGTCCCCCAATGTTGATTCCTTCCATATCTTCAATATTTCTGAAAATACTTTCACTGTACAGGGAAAACAGATCTGGAGACATTACACATCCCTGTCTCACACCCATTTTAATAGGCTGATATTGGCTTACTTAAACTTTCAAAGCATCAATACATGCTTTAGAACTAAGAAGTGCACAGTCATCTAATAAAAGTGCACAGACAGAAACTACCCTTGGTGTTATAGATGCGTGTGCTACCAGTGAATGTTCGTCGCATAATGACATACAGACAGTTTCTACAATCAACAAAACTACTTCTAAACCTGTAGAACGCACACCATCCATCTACCCCATTGATGTGCATATCAGTAACAGGTTCCAGGCCTTAAGTGTAAACTCTCCAGCAGCAGACCAGGAATCACAAAGTTCAATTGTTACCACTACTGGGCATCAACAACCAACGCAAGCAAGCTATAATAATCAAGAACACAAGAAAGACTGCAGTGGTCAGTGGCAACAACAGCCCAAGCGGACACGCCAGCAGCGTGACCTTACAATTGATGACAGTGCAACTCATGTTATCATTGGAGACTCCCTGCTGAAGGGAATCTATAGTGATCGCATGTCATCTTCTGACAGCGAGTCAACTTCAATCTTTCCTCTACCAGGCGCTGACATTGATAGGCTTACCGCTACACTGCGAAAATTCCAAGTGAATGAGAGAATTAAAAAAGCGACAGTCCATATTGGTGTCAATGACATATTGGATAATAACATCATAAGCACCTCACAACTATCTACGCTGGAGGTACTGTTACGAAATAAATTTCCTAACTCATCTATGTTCATTTCATCCATCATTCCACCATGTTATGGATTCCAGCGTCGGACTGCCGATGCTGCCAATCTAACTTTGTTTAAATTTTGTAAAGACAATGCCATTAGTTTCATTAATAACACCCCGTACTTTACTTCGTCGTCCGGGGCTCCCAAGAAAAAACTATACAGGGATCAAATACATTGTTCCAAGCTAGGAAGTAGTATACTAGCGAAGAACATAAAATATCCCGAACGTGCACAACAACCAGCACCAGTTACAGGAGTAACCCGAACTTCACCCCCGGCGACAGCGACATCTAAGTGTTCAGAAAATGCTCCTTCTCTTCCTGCACCACCATTGCCTATACCCCAGGAATGCAATGCCGTGGATAGCAACCCATGCTCCAATCCCAATGTTGCAAACTATGATGGTTTGTTTCCTCCCTTGCCCATAAAGCATCCTCCCCCTATTGTGTCAAAGGGGACACCGTTAAACAATGTTGCTGTGCCCCCGATGTATGCTTCTAATGTAGGCACTTCCAGTAAATCTCACAGCAGTGGTCCCTCGTTGGATGGTAATCTACACTCCTATCAGTGGAACCGCCAACTTCAACAGCTAATGCAATACAATCCTGCAGCCCTGCATCAAGCTTTCATGAAGTCACTCCAGCACAGACATTTTCCTACCCCATCTAATAGTCTTAACTACTACTAAATAAAGTTTCAAAAACTCAAAAAATTTCTACCGCAAGCGACATCATCTTTTCATCGTGCAATGTTCGCAAATCACGATCAGTGGCTTCACAAAGATGGCCTAAGTATAGGCCATCTCAACATCTATCATTTGCTCAATAAATTACCTGAGCTTTCGGTAATACTGTGCAAACAATTCCATGTGTTTGGAATCACAGAAAGTCGTCTCAACGACAAAATATCCGACTCTGAAATCACTCTTAAGGGGTTTAAAGTAATTCGAAGAGACGCAAATCAAAAATTAGAGACAGGTATTGCTGTATACATTTCCAATTCTCTCAACTGTTACCGTAGAAGTGATCTCGAGTCAGTAGAGATAGAATGTGTTTGGTTAGAGGTGAAGCCAGCCAGCCAACAGCCGTTTCTCATTGGATACCTATATAGGAATCCGTGTGCTGGGTACAATTGGTATGACTGTTTCACTACAATGATGGATATAGTGTTTACAGAAGGTAGAGAAGTCATGATATTAGGTGACTTTAACATAGATATTCCTAAATCCAACCAGACATGGGACGATATCATTCTTTCTTACAATTTCAAACAACTAATAAACCGTCCCACAAGGGTTACTGACACATCCTCAACTATAATTGATCATATATATGTTACTTGTCCAGATAATATTGTTGAATGTTCTGTTCCTGTTTGTACAGTTAGTGACCACTACCCGGTATGTTGTACATGGTCAAGAATTGGGTTCAAACCTCTTAAACATAAACATGTAAGTATCAAATTTAGGAATTATAAAGCATTCAACCAAGATTTATTTTTGCAAGACTTAAGAAAAGCAGCCCTTGATCACATTTACCAACTTCCTGACCCGGACGATGCATTAGCTTTCTGGACGAAGACAGTCTACAATGTGTTCGATAAACACGTGCCAATCAAAGAAGTTCGAGTCAAAAATCAACATAAATCCCCATGGGTCACTAGAGAAGTGCTGGAAATCATGAGAGAGCGAGATACAGCACACAAAAATAAAGACTTCATCAATTACCGTAGACTAAGGAATAAAGTTAAATATGACATTCGTAGGATAAAAAAAGATCATTTTAAAAATTTGATTGTAGATAATTCAAACAGTACAAATATATGGAAGGCTATTAACTTGCTAACCAATAAGAAACGCCCTACAGAATCAGCAATACCAAATTCTATAACATGCGATGAATTCAGTTGGTTCTTTCAATCAGAAATAGAGAATCTAAAGTCTTCAATACCAGACTCATCGTGTAATTTAAGTTCACTGGCATCATTCTGTGAGGAGAAGTGCACCAGAAATATTCCCGATGAGATTCCTTTAATGTATGTTGCAGACGTTTATAAATATCTCTTGAACCTCAAATCAACAAACTCACACGGCCTAGATGGTATCAGTAATAGAATTCTTCGTTGTGCTGCACCAGTCATTAGTGAGTCCTTAACGTTCATATATAACCAGTGCCTGGCCAAAAACTACTTTCCATCTGCTTTTAAAATTGCTAAAGTTTTTCCGCTAATTAAAAATGCCTCAATCGATAATAGCGTTTTGGGTAATTATAGACCTATTTCCTTATTATCGTCGCTATCAAAACCACTAGAAAAACACATTCATAAAATAACGTTACACCATTTAATTAACAACGATCTAATAATTAACAGTCAATTTGGGTTTCGACCTAAATATTCTTGCCATAGTGCTCTAACAAAAATGACCGATAACTGGCACTTAAACATCAACAACGGTAGAATTTGTGGAGCGGTGTTTGTAGACTTTAAAAAAGCTTTTGATATGGTAGATCACGATATTTTAATTAGAAAACTAAAGCAAATGAAGACAAGCACCAACATGGTGAACATAATTACGTCATTTCTATCCGACAGGCAACAAGTCGTGTCCTTCAACAACTGTCTATCAAGACCCACACAGCTTAATATTGGTGTGCCTCAGGGCTCAATACTAGGTCCGCTGCTTTTTGCAGTTTATATTAATGATCTTCCTTTATATATCAATACAACTTGTGATCTATTTGCTGACGACTGTACTATATATACTAGTCAAGAAAACCGTAGTGAATTAGAGAATTCTTTACAAAAGGAACTTGATAATCTTACTAGATGGAGCAATGAAAACCGCATGCAAATTAACATCGGCAAAACCAAATCCATGCTAATAACGACCAGACAAAAACTACAGACACTAGCCATAACTGGATCACCGCTCGAACTCCGCATGGGCACGTTACCTATAGTTAATGTGACTGAACATAAAACACTAGGGCTTTTAATAGACAGCCATTTGAACTTGAGCTCTCATGTTCACGCTCTTACCAAGAAAATAGCACAAAAAGTTTACCAACTTGCTAAAATTCAGCACTTCCTGGACGAAAGCACACGAAAAATATTCTATACATGCTATATCCAATCACATCTCGATTACTGTTCCACAGTTTGGGATGGTTGCCCTAAATCTAATTTAAAACGACTATGTTCTCTACAAAACCGCGCTATTCGTCTGGTTTCTGGCATAAAGCACGTTGAAAGTAATAATTTGTACAGTCATCTAAGACTTCTACCACTACAAAAGCGCTTCCTTTTCAACAAAGCCAAATTAGTGAATAAAATTATATCTCAAAATACCCCAGAGTATCTTCTGCCGCTGATTCAATCTAATGCAATGAACAGCAAGCGCCTAAATTTGTTACATGTCTCAAAGCCTAGATTGGACCTATACAAAACATGTTTTGCCTATTCTGGTGCTCACTTATGGAATCATCTGCCTCCAGATCTGAAAACTCCAATGAGTCCCTACACATTTAACCGAAAACTCTTTCAATACTTAATCCATACCGACTATATGCCACCATAATTCATTTACTGGTATAATTGTTCAGTATAATTGTTCATTATAATTGTTCACTATATATGTGTGTGCGTGTGGGAGCGAGAGAGAGAGAGAGAGAGAGAGAGAGAGAGAGAGAGAGAGAGGGGGTGTCAGAGAGAGGGAGAGAGTGAATGCGTGTGTGCATGCGTGTGTGTGGAGAGAGTGATTGAGCGAGAAATGGTGGGGGAATGTGTCAGTGCATGCATTCGTACGTGTATGTGTGAGAGTGAGTGAGGGAGTGTGTGCGTGCGTGCATGCGTTCATGTGTACGTGTATGTGTGAGAGAGTGTGATTGAGAGAGTGAGTGTGTGTGTGTGTGTGTGTGTAGGATTGTGTGTTAGAGAGTGAGACAGTGGGAGAGTTGATGTGTTAGTGTGTGTGTGTGTGAGCGCGCGCATGCGTGTGAGTGTGTGTATATGAAAGAATACAGAGAGAGAGAGAGAGAGAGAGAGAGAGAGAGAGAGAGCTGAGCAGATGCATGTCATGTAACACGCATGTCATGTAACACGCGAATCCATATGTTTGTGTATTCTCATCTGTCATATTATAAGTTAAATACCATTTGATTTTATCTTTTATGTACACATTTTTCTCCATGTTTAGCCTTGTTTATGTTTACAACATTCATTTCACAATGTTTATTTTTCTTCCTATGTAAATGTATAATGCTCTTGATGAAAGAAAGACGAGTGATTGGAAGGGCCGAATGTAAGACGGGCCTGCGCGCCCAATTTGTGACTCTAATAAAGTTGATTTGATTTGATTTGATTTGATTTACTTCATTATCAACTCTTATGGCAGCTTGTTTCCAATATATGTTTTTTACAAGTCTAAGATCTTTTCCATCAATTTGTAGATCTTCAAGCATCCTTATCATGTTGACATGTCTCACTTTATCAAAAGCCTTTGTGTAGTCAATAAAGCAAAGGTGTAGATCTTTGTTTACTTCTATAGAACGTTCGATTGTGTTTCTCAGTATATACACAGCATTTACTGTACCCTTGCCTTCCACAAACCCACATTGTTCTTCTCCTATTTCAGGTTGTAATTTCCTCCTAACTCTTTGCATGATAATTCTTAGCAAAATCTTCGTGATGTGACTCATTATACTAATTGTTCGATGTTGATCACATTCCAAGGCTCCTGATTTCTTTGGGATTGCAATAAATACAGAATTACATAACTCATGAGGTATATTTCCAGTATCATATATTGTATTAAGCAGACTGGTGACTTTATCTATTCCATATTCTTCTAAAGCATTAATCATTTCTGATGTGCCGCTGTCTGAACCGGGGGTCTTGCCAGATTTCATATGGTTAAGTGCATTCTGAACCTCCATCTTTAAAATTGCTGGTCCTTCATTATCATTTTGAACATCATACTGTTCGTCTCTGTTATCGTCATAAAGGTTTTTCACATAATCTGACCATTCATGTAAGATCTGATCTTTTTCTACTATGACTCTTCCATCTTTTGTCTTTAGGCAGCCTGCTGATGTACGTGTTCTTTGATTAGTAAGCCCCTGAATTCTTTTGTGCATTAGTTTCGCATTGTTACTGTTGTGTCTCTCTGATTATCGATGATTTCACACAACATGATTTTCTTGGCATCTGTAAAGAAGGTAGTTTGCCATTGCTTTCCTTCCTAGCAGTGACCATACTGGTCAGTGACCTTAGCCATTGTCTCCTCAAAATAGAGATCCTCTGCCTACCGTCGTGAAGGTGGAGACCTTAACCTACAACTATCTGTTGGCTGCTCTCCATCTGCATCCACCATCTGCACCCATGGCTTCACGTAACCCTGATCGGGGGGCTAAACGGGTACTCCACCTTGCCCAAGGGTGTCCCATAGGCTAGCGGAGGGAAGGAGGCGCCTTACTTCTCCTTTGATAGTGGATACCCCTACCCCGCTACCCCTACCGAGACTGACTACTTAGGAGAATTTCCTGAGAGCTACCAGTCTCTTGATAGCGTCCAATTAACATTGATTATTTGGACCACCACTTTGAGTGCCTACCAAGATTGTGGTGAAACCACTTGGTTTGAGGAATGGCACCAGTTCACCTTGTCTGCATGATGTCTGCATGAGGACAGACATGACTTAGGACATTCAATATCCCAGACAGATTCAGGGAAGGCATTTAATGTTCGACAGGACTGTGCGACCAGCCCTTCCGACAAGACAGTACGAATGAATCAGAAAGGGAAAGAGTAAGTGAGGTGAACTTATATGGGAAACACCCCATTACATAAATGTATGTGATGATGTATGTTTTGAGCTATAGATGTTCTAAATGGGTTTATGAATATATACATATATATTTATTTATTTAGAACTGATATATGTTTATGTAACATGCCATTAGATGTCATCATGCCATCGTATATTATGACTTGAATGTATGTTTATTAGTTAGTTAGTTAGTTAGTCGCAGTTCCAACTTCACAGCAACGGGTCGTCCCCATTATGCTCCGTTCCTGTGCCAGTGAATATCACACAAAACGCTCCCCACTGCCCAATGTGAAAAGTGGAAAAGACAGAAGTCTCGACAAACAACAGCCCGCACAGATACACTGTGCATAATGCTGCCGCCAGAATGTCAACACATATGTATGTTTATATGAATGTCTAGACATATGTGTTTGAGATGTGTAGACGTAGATACTACCCATCTCCGTTCGTTTCATTCCAGATCTCTTAGGAGCAATGGACAGTCAACAACCCATATCAGGAAGTGACTTAGACTTGTGAAGGGACCAAATTGGACTCCTTCAATCTGACAGTGAACTGCGTCTCACTGGGGGGAAGCATGACCTATGTGACCTCTTAAGTTACGTATACCATAATATAATCATCATCATCATCATATGATCATCAAGACTAGAAATAATAAACACAGTTGTTGTATTTTAAACTCAGTTGTCCTTATAAATTCTAAATGTCTATAAATGTTTGTGTAGCTTAAATAAGTACACACATTTTGTATCATTTAGTGGGGGTTCACACATATTGTCCAGAAGTAGGAATCTATGTCCGGGAGGTATCTTGTCTATGCAGTCATAAGTAACCAGATTACGTTACATAGCTTAACTCCTCCTTTCTCACTTCTGGTGATACCAAGTACAGCCAAATCTATATAGATATATTCTATCTTCAACGAACCACTTCTTTTCTGTTTTCTTGAGTATCAGGGACAGTGTCTTAAATCAGCATAACAGACATTTGTTCCACGTTTTCTCTCTGGGATCTGGGGTGGTAACTAGTCCCTTCTGACAGAGTTAAGGGATCTTAAACTGCATCCAGAACTAAACACAGTAGAAGAAAATGATTTTGGCTGAGTGGTTGCCCATCTGGAATCTAACCCCAGCCAGTTGATGACAGGAAGGTATTGCGTCATCGCCCAACCGTGCAGATTATTCGCATCGAGATACATGATCCATGTTTTCGGTGCTTCGGGGGTGTAATCTGGAGACATGGGATTGTTGGCCTTCGCATATCACTTCGATACCATGGCCACACCCCCTCGGAGGCCATTCTCAACGAAGGGATGGATGTCCTGGTCGGTCAGGAGCTCGAGCTGGACCTTCGTCTTTTTCAGGAGCGCGTTTCACGCACAGCCGGGAACATTGATGTATTGTGCGGGGTCGAGCCTAAACACTCGCATACAGGTGTCTGGAAACGTCTCAAAGACATCAGCCAGCAAGAGGGTGTCTGTTTTCAGGTATAAGTCGTGGTAGTCTCCGAGCGTTTTGCAGCCAAGCTCCTGCCACACTTTTTGTGCATGGATGTAATCAGCATCACTGATGCCTTCTCGTGTGAGCTTGCTGTAGAAGGCCTCTTTGGGTGGCAGGCAGTCTTCATCAAATCGCTCGGCGCTGTACATATATGCGTAGGGGTTTACACCCATACGGAGGAGGAGATGTGTGCCGCCATAAGTTAATGTCGTCCTGAGCTTGTTCTACAGTATTACCCATGAGGTGCGCTTCTGTGTGCTGGCAGTGCACACCTTGCATCTACTTATCGAGGTTACTTCGCCGTCGCGTTTAAGATGTTCTAAGACAGCTGGCTTACTGCAATAGAATGGTGTCAGCTCGCTTAGATTCCCAACCAGGGTGTCTAGAGAACTGTTCAGGAATTGGAGACTATCAATGAATTGTAATTGCCCAATTGTGAATGAAGCGTACTTCTCCATGGTGTTCGGTATGCAGGTGATCTTAGGGCCATCCACCTGATCCTCCCTCCACTCACCATTTTTCTTCTTGTACACAGTTCTCTTATCTCAGTCCAATTTACCGGCCGACTGCATAATGAGGTGAGAATCGTATCCTCTTAGATTGTGGAAGAATACCAGCACCCCCAGTTTGTCTTTAGAGATGCGCCATGTTAGATTGCAGATGTTGTTGGCTGCGCCGCGGTATTTACCGGGAATGTGGCAGTGGTGGTTTCTCATATTATCCCCCCCCCCCCCCCAGCGGCTCAGATGTGGCAGGTCGTGGCTGTGGCGAAATCTGCGAGGTCTTTTTCACCCAGCACCATCAGAGCTGGCCGACACAACTGACTACGGATGGTGGCCCGCTCTCGCCCCATACGACGAAGGAATTTGTCGACGGCGCCCTACCCCGATATTTGACTGGGCCTATGGTAATATGGTGTAGCCGAAGGCGCATGGTGGCTGCTCGGCAATTAGGAGTGTGTTGCTCTGGCTTGGGTCCATCGCTGCTCGCAGTACAGGAACGTTTAACGTCTCAAAGTCCTCGTATATGATATATCATATATGGTACTCGCATCTGCCTTTTGTAGGACTTGAATTTCATGATATTGTTTCCCTCCTGGGGCATAACATTCACTTGGCATGCTGTGTTGATGCCTTTACGGAGTGGCTCATGCTGATTTAAGAGATACGAGGTGGAGTATACATAAGACATCCGAGACATGGGTACTTCTTCTCTGTATGGTGGCTGTTTTTGTATAGTAGGTGCGAGATGTTCTTGACCCAGACATAGTGCCAGTTCTCACCCTCGGTCAGGAGCATGAGACAGATTTGATGCTGTCGGTGGTTCTGGGTGGATTTGCGATGTAATATGGGTTTACTGTTCAACCCGAGGACGTTGACTGCGATACTCGTATTCTGGCTCTCAAATTTGTTGATGCTGGTGCGCAGTACTGGGAACTCAATTCCTTCGGAGATTAGCTCGTCCAGGTGGTTTCTATAATGGTACAGTTCGTCTACATGGTTGGGCGCTGGGTGGATGACTGAGAGAATGGCCCACTCGAAACAGCGGTTGTCGTGGTTCTTTACATTCACAACACATTTCTTTTTCGCGATGGCCTTGGGGGTCTCAAAGTAACTAGAGCCGCGGAATGGTTGGCATCGCGAGAGGCGGAGGTCTAACTGTAAGCACCTCTCAAAGTACCAGCCCGAGCCCTTTGTCTTGAATTCTTCAACATCGTGGAGTATATTGGCTTTGGCCAGCTCCAGCCCCTCATCAATGTCACCAACATGTAATACCTCGAAGTTCCTACTACCGTGCTGGGCGTCTGCACGTATAATCTCACCATTTTTATCTTTGGCACAATACGGGCGTGCAGACAAATATACACTTTGGTACTGTCATACCTCTCTAACTCTTTCTCTATTAGCGCTTGGTGTCTGGGAACATAAGATCGAGGAATCCCCCAGGGTCTGGTTATATATGTCATTCGGGTACAGTTGCCCGATAATCTATCAAGCCCCAAACGATCTCACGTTCAAATCTATATTCCAGCAGCTCATACCAGCGTACACGAAATTGGGAGAGATGACGCTCCTCCTCCTGAGGTAATAGCATTGGTGGCACGGATGTGCGCGGGGTTGGGCGCTCAGTGGCTGGTGCGGCGATGTGGGTGCGTGGTTTTGGGATGGGTCGCTTGGCGGTTGGCGCGGGCCGCTCGGTGGAGACTGTGATATGGGTGCGTGGCTTTGGGATGGGTCGCGCGGGGGCTGGGATGTGGATGCGTAGCTTTGGGATGGGTCGCTCGGCGACTGGAATGTGGGTGCGCGGCTTTGGGATGGGCCGCTCAGTGATGGCGGCGGCGGCTGTGATGTGGGTGCGCGGCTTTGGGATGGGTCACTCGGTGGTCGGCTCGGTGGCTGGCTCAGCGATGTGTGTGAGCGGCTTTGGGACTGGGCGCTCGGCAATTGGGATGGGGCGCTCGGCGGCTGGCTTGCGAGGGAGCGCGGTGGCCGCGGCCTGTGTGCGAGCTCTATGGTTGCAGTGGTCTCAGCTTCAAGCTGTTCCCACTCCCGAGCGTACTGGACCTCGTCTTAGACCTGCCCTCGCAGCGCTGGGTACCACTCGGCTGCTCGAGCGAGCAGGTCCGCGTGGACATAATCGCGCGCCTGGGCGAGTTATCTGGCGAGGGTGGCTTTGTTCTACCGGCTGTATGGCATCCCATACTAGCGCTCACTTGCTACTGTAGTTGCTTTAGTGTAAGCGTTATTGGTTAGTATAATACGGTGTACCACAGTATGACACTTCGCTAAAAGGGGTGTTGTGGTGTGCCCATTTTTGTATACGTCTCTAATAGGCTGATTATGTTGCTTTGATCCTCCCCATTCGGCGTACTTCAGATCTGTACCGCTTTACCTTTTGGTGATGCCTATCTTTAAAATATTCACTGCTGAACCCACAACCCCCACACAACATAAAGTAGTTGATGACTCCCTTCCCACACTCGCGGCATGGTGTTGTGGGTGTGCCGCCCCTCCGCATCTGCGCAAGGTGGTCCTTACAGTATTCTCCAACACACCGCTGGCCACAAAGATCCGTCGAGCTCATCAACAGCCACTTGCAGGTGTTCTTTGCGATACGCATCTTGATATAATTGCGGTTGATGTCACTTTAATAGAGTATCGCGGGGTGTACCCCCCCCCCTTTTTTTTTACATTCGGTGCGCCCCGGGGCACTGGGGGAGGGTACTTCGTTTTGGAAGGCAAATATTCATTCATACACAGATTTCTGACTATGAACTAAGGTCACACTTACAATCTGGTCTTGGCGTCTGGAGTGCAGTATCACTGGGCTGCCATTTCGGTGAAATGCAACAAACCTTTGTGTGGCCATTCACTTAGCCGTACTAGCTGGATAAAACATCTCCGATTCTTGCTGGAGAATCATTACCTAAATAACCTTGACAATCTTTCACGGCTTCAAAACATTTTGACGTCTCCAAAACAGTTTGACGTTTTGCTTCTGTCAAAACCCTAACCTAACTGACGAGACAGGCAGTTCCATTCACGTGATCTTCGCTGTTTTGATGACGTAATATACATTCTTTCTGAGTGGTTTCCCTTTCTCTCGTGAATCATCATCACTATCTACTAAAGGTCTCGGCTTCCCTCGTTTTCCTAATGCTCGTCAGTTAACTGTCGTTAACTCAAATTACACTCGCTTTTTATTCACTGCTCCTGTACTGTACACATTCTGTTAATATGCAGGACTAGTACTGTAGACCCTGCATAGCTACATGGCGACTATCATCATTATTTCGCCATCATCATAAGTATCATCATAACCTCCACCATCATCACTATCATATTAATCATCATTATCATTATTACTTTCTTCATCATAATAAACATCATTATCATCATTATCACCATCAGCATCACCATCATTATCATCATTATTATTATCATCATCATCATGATCAAATACTATCGTTACAATCACCATCATTATCATCATGATTACCATTATCACTATCATAATCATCATCACTATTATCATCATCATTACCAAAATCGTTAACATCATCATCACAATCACTATCATCATTCCCATTATCACATAAATCATCATAATTATCACTAAAATCAGTATTATTATCTCTACCATATAAACACAATCATCATCAATACCATCATCACTAATTTCACCATTATCATTATCATCATCATCATTATCATGATCCCATACCATCCTCACCATCATCGTCACACTCATCATCATCATGATCACATACCATGGGCACCATCATTATCAGTATAACTATCATCATCATCATCACTATTATCATTTCTGTCATCTTCACTATCATAATCATTTTCATCATGTTTTTCACAATTAACATCAACATTATCACTATTATGATCATAATCATCATCACTGTCACCATCAGTATCATCATTATCACCATCATTACCATGATATTTATCATCATCATCATTATCATCATCATTCCAATGATCCAAAATTAGCTTGAGTAGAGTTAATATACGAAGCGACAGTGATGAACTATATTAGCAACACCAGCGAGGGTTAAAACACCAGTGACGAATACAGTAACCGAATACACCTCACGACAGGCGTAACACCGGTGTTAAGACGAACGATTTCAGTTAATACGGGGGATTAGTCACAAAGGTCACGTGACAGGACGGAAGATCAGACCGTGACTAGACTTAGAGAGTATTCGGTAAGGGGCAGCTGATTTGCTAATACCGAATCTAGTCAGCAGAATAAGTCAACAATCCCATATCTATATACATTATCTAGCAAAAACGAAGATAATACATACAGATAAAAGTGCTATAGAGAAAGAAATATATGTTAATGAGGACAAATTGGATGTGGTATACAATTTCGAATATCTTGGGTCATTGATTATCAACAATAGTGACATAATGTAAGAAATTAAACGACTATCAGTTGCTCTTCAAAGAATAAAACAACTGAATAAATTATGGAGTGCGACAGGTAGAACTACCAAAATCAGATTTCTATGAGCATGCACCTTTCCCATTGCAACATACGCCTGTGAGACCTGGACACTTACTAAACAATCTGACCAGTGTATAAATGTTGTTGAATATAAATGTTATAGACGGATTCTAAGAATATCTTATGGAAAGAAAAGAACAAATGCATCCATACTCCAAGAGCTGAATATTGAAGAGGGTTGGCTATTAAAGACGATAAAACAAAGAAAATTGATATATTTTGGTCATTTGAAACGTCATGAGAGTTTGGAGAGAACAATAATGGATGGGCATATACCTGGGAAGAGAGGAAGACGAAGGCCAAAGAGAAGATGGGTGCAGTGTGTGGGGGTTGATCCCTAGTTGGGTGTATCGGGCGAGAGACATCTTGCTTGTCATCGAGAAGTTTTCCGGAAGGTTGTTATAGGAGCTAGTTTCTGCAAAGGAAATGCTACTGAATGAATGAATAATATATCAGTGACTGACTGACACTGTATTCTCCTTAGTTTCCAGTTAGAATGAAAGAAAAAACCAGACTCTACAGCAGTCTTGAATGTCCCACGAAGGACAATTGTGCCTGTAAAGTAAACTGTAGACGCTGATTGGATATACTCTCGAACGATCAGCACAGTGTGTTATGAGTGTGTACTATAGCAGTATACTATTTACTATTTTATAATGGAGAGTTGACAGCAACAGATGATTAAGACCATGATGCCAGGGGTGACACGAAAGTAGGAACTCCGGTGACAGACTGCCTAGCATGTTACGATGTCAAGCAGTTTGTTAAACGGAGACCAGTCCTGGTCGATGCGGGGGCTGATTCATCGTGGGTTTCCAAATAAACTATTCGGGTATACTGAAACGAGTGTGTTATGACTGTAACAGGATGCCCTCGGCTGTTTTTAGTTGACACAAGAGCCGAGGTATCACTACCACTCGTGTATACTAACCCCAGGGGTTGGACAGGTAGATACACTAATACTATTGTTACTGACCCCCTGTGCAATGTCACAAGTGTTATAAGTCTACAAGCCACTCTCAGATTCTAGACCTCTACTATCTACCCTCTACCTAGGGACCTCTACCCCTCAGGTTTCGTCTAAGACCACACACAATAAATAGGAAAATACATGTCAACAATTAAACCATTTAATATACGCTAAAGGCAAAGGTCGGAATGGAACGACCTGATAGGAGAGGATCTATTTACAATATAGAGAATAGGCTACAGAAAGAGTCAGAAATGATTCTAGGTTCATTCCTGGGCGTAGCAGTAGATTTGCGGGGTGTTACCGTCGAGTCGGCCCAATAGACTCACCAGGTTCTCTCCCAGCACTGTTGTCTGGAACACTTGTGGACTTCTCTGCCGCAAGAAACCGGTGATCATACAATGGGATTTAGCCACCAGGACCTCCGATGACTGGAGTAAGATCACACCTTCGCAAATGCCAGAATTGTCACTACCTATTGTCTCTATGACTGTTCTGCCTACACAGTCTGGAATGGAGACCCTCGACCCTGAGGTTGATTGATTGATTGATTGATTGATTGATTTAAGAACCGACATCACAGCATTCGGGGCATTCCCAAATGCGCTCCGTCCCCACCCCCAGCAGCCAGCAGAAAGTTCCATAACCGATAGTGCCAGTAGCAATCTGATTATATGTCCGTCTAGCCTTTCCTCTGAGCGTTGAGCGTCGGCCAGATCCCCTCGTCACTTCACGCTCTCTCATTCTTGCCAGACCATGGTGATCCATTTGCTCCTCCAAGGTGTATAAGTGCTCCCACAAGGCCGCCACCACATCTGCATTGTCATGTGTCAATACTCCACCAAGTTTTGCCGAGCCAGCCAATCTGTCCGCCTGTTCATTCCCCAGCACACTGGCATGCCCCGGAGAAAGGATCCATGCGTTGCTTGCCACCCGTGACCTTCGAAGCGAAGCAAGCATCTCTGCCAGATGCTTGCCTGTCCTCACCTTAATGAGCATGCTTTCCGAGTTAGTTACAATCACGATGTGTGTGTGTGTGTATGTGTATCGTATTCTCCATCAAGCGGAAAGCTGCACTGACAGACTCCACCTCCATTCTTAAGCTAGATGTTGTGGTATCATACGCCAGGCTCTCCTGTACAAACGTCGACCATTAGCTTTTACTAAGAATCGCCAGGCACTTCTCCTACCTCTCAACATCGACCCATCTGTGTAGATAATCACATCACCCAAGCGAGCATTATCCTGAATTAGTTGCTGGATTTCCGCTTCCGTGGCCCCTGCTGGCCACTCCCTGCACTCCTGGCTCAATGTGATTATAACTCTGCACACGTCTGACTGCTCCGCTGCACTGTGACCCACTCCTTTCCTCGTCTAATGTTCTCCAATGGGCACACCTGTCTGATCGTATCTTCCGCCTGAGCCATCCATGATTTCCCTCTTATCAGTCCCTGACCCTTAACGGCGTCCAGCGCCTCATGCAAGGGTGATCTGTGTGAGCAACTACTCTGAGGTATGCCTTCGCCTGCAACACTTGAAGCCTACAAGCAGCAGTCGGCAAACCAAGGATGTAACGCATACACACTACTGGGGTGTCTCTAGTGCATCACAGAATGACCCGCATAGCTTCGTTCTAATTCTCCAGCTGACTCTTTGAGACAGTGAGCAGTCCTAGTCCATAATAAATCACTGAGAGGATCAAGTGCTGGTATAGTCTGAAAAGGATTCTATGCTCTGTGTCCATCACAGCCATAGTTTTAAGTGCATTGAGTCCCTTTTGATACCTTGTCACAACCGTCTCCATATGGTCCTTGAAGGATGTAAGGGTCTTACATATAATGAATCTGGCTCGCTGGACCTAACATATGCGAGACATACACAAGTACAGAATGATTTGACGGGACACACGGTAACACTAAGTTTGATGGTTTTTATTTACACTTCACATGCAACACAATCTAATTCGGCATGTGGCAATCACAAGGTGAATATCACAACCTATACACAATACATCAATGCACTCACAAACTCAAACCCACAGCTATGCAGTCTTTCATCTTCTCACAAGCGATACGAGCTATCGACATTCAGGCACAGAAATACAAGAGCCGCGTTCATACACGCCAGTCTCGTCTGATCCCCTAGCCGTGTCTGGCGTTTTCCTCTCACAGTGCTTGCCCTGTGGATTCGAGCGCAGCGAGAATTGCATGCGTCACGCTTGTACTGGCTTGCCTCTTGACGGTCACTCTCTCTCTCTCTCGTCAGCGAAACCTGTGAATATGTAACTGTCGTTCGCCTGGCGGGCGTAATGATGTCGCGGCATAGCAATGGGAGATTATAACATCCTCCCCGCGCTTCATTCATGAAAGATTCTATCTTTCATGTGTCTCTCTGTAAATTCATGGTTACTATTTTTACCCAAGTCAGAATCTTCCCATTGGTTGTCATATATCCTGGCATAGGTTTAATAGAAATACATAAGTATTGTAAATTATACATATTAAGTCATGCGGTATTCAAACTTCAACACTTGCCAAGTATCATCCTCTCCGTGGATGACCACCTTCGTTGCATTTTTGACCCAGTCAGACCGGTAGCACCAGCAATCAATGCAACTACCTCGCAACCAACAAAAAAAACGTATAATATGTCCTTAGACATCAGGTTAGACCGTAAAACGTCTTAATGTGAGACGAATTCAACTGTAGAGTTCCAACCAAACTTGGTCTACAACTTTGGCAATCTTTTCCATGCCCAGCTGATGCAATCTTGGAGTGTCGACAATCTGGCAACACAATGGCTATTTTTTTTTTATAAATTACACATTACTATTTATTTCGATTTACCACCCTTTGGTGTAATCGGTGATATCAATTAAATGAAAGGGAAATAATTTAAATAGATGTTAAACATAATAATTTACAATTATTAATATATTTCTCAGCTACATAGCTTGATACTTCTTTACAATAGTGAAAAAATGTCGCTACTGTGAATCAGTTAATCAAGATATGATTCTCAGATTACAATACTTCCAAAAATATTAATACACAATTTGTGTATTTCAAATTCGTGTTTCACAAATATTTTACAAGCGTCATTAATTTTTAAGGTTTTGTTCATAGTCTGCTAGATTTTTGTTTAAATTTCTAACTTTCCGGAAGTACACACGAACAGCTGATGTAAGCACTAGTTTTTTCACATACTTGTTCCGTAATGATGATGGAATATTCGGAATGTAACGTTGTGCTATTCGCTGGTGTTTTCGATGTTTCGTTGGACTTCTGGGTTACGATCTTCTGCAGTGGAGTAACTGTCTCAGTTTATTTCACGCAATCGTTCAATTCACACGGGATAAAATATTGCTGGATGACTCCAGTTTGCAGGTACCACGGATAACTTAAATTGTTCTTGTTCACTTGAGGTAAGTTACGACACTGGCATGTGGCACTGTTCTTATAATATTTATACTTACTATTGTTCACTTTTTAACACATACTACGCACTTATACAACACAATTATCACCTTATTTTAGAAACACTAGTAATATTTACAGTGGGAAATGATCCCTATCACAATGATGTAGTTGACACTCACAGCTTTTCTGAAAAAACTTCATTCATGGCTGTGCTGGTCTGAGTGTTTTGACCCACTGCACTCAGACATATGTGGCTATTGGGTATCATTGGGACAACGCGACAAAAGATCAGCCAGTGCATTCGATCTGCCAGGGATGTGTTTCACTTCAAAGCTGTAGTCTTGAAGTAAAAGTGACCATCGAGCTATCATATGGTTGGTTGGCACTCCCGATGTAATAAATGTCAATGGGCTGTTGTCAGATTCTACTAATAAATGCCTTCAACGGAGGAATCTAGACAATCTCGTTATTGCAGATACTAAAGCGAGGGCTTCCTTCTGTGGGGTTGACCAAGTGCGTTCTCTTGGTTTAAGTTTCCTGGATAGGTAATATACAGGATGCAAAATGCCGTCATGTTCCTGTAATAGTACCGCCCCAATCGCCACGGAGCTCGCATCTGTGCGCAATCTGAAAGGAATATGCAAGTTTGGCAATTTGAGAATGGGATTCTTTAAACTATTCTCAGAAAAATAGGACAATACTTTCTGGAATGCAAATTTTAGGCATTCGTTGTTTACAATTTTGTTTGGGTGTTCTTTTTTTAGTATGTTATTAAAACTTTCAGTCAGTTCAGCAAAATCTGGTATGAACTGCCTGTAATAATTTAGAAGTCCTAATACACTTCTGACTTGTTTCTTCGTAGTCGGAAGTGATAGTTTTAGAATTTTTGACACGATGTTGTCGTCAGTCGTGACAAAGCCATTAGAGATTTTATAACCCAAGAAGGAGATTTCTTGGTAGGCTATGTCAACTTTGGCAGGTTTAATAGTAAGTCCGTGCTGTCTGATCCGTTCAAGCGTCTGCTGTAATGTCGTTATGTGCTCTGTTATTGTCGTTGTGTGTACACATATGTCTTCCATGTACGAAATGATATTCTTTATGTCTGTAAGTAATAGCCTTGTCATGCGTACGAATGTTGTCGGTGCGTTAACAAGCCCAAATGGTAATTTGCACCATTCGTACAGTCCCCGAGGTGTGGCAAAGGCTGTCACATGTCTGCTCTGTTTGTCTACCGTTATCTGCCAGTAACCTTTTGTCATGTCCAGTTTCGTAAAGTACCTAGAGTCTGTCAGCTCTGTCAGCAGTTCCTCGCAGTTGGTCATTGGTTCCAGATCCAACTGTGTAATTTTATTTAATTTCCTATAGTCTATGCAGAGTCTTATTGTGTCGTCCTTTTTGCATATGATGACTATTGGAGAAGAGAAGTGTGATTGCGATCGTCTAATGATGTTGTTCTTTTCTAAGTCAATGATTTCCTGATGCAGTTTTTCTTTGTAATGTAATGGAATTGTGTAGGGTCTGCATTTTATTGGTGTATTGGAAGTCAGAGTAATGTGGTGTTGTACTAGTTCTGTTTGTCCTGGGTTGTTCGAAAAGATGGTACTGTAGTCCTGTATGAGTTGTTTGCATCTGTCGGTGTCTGCTTGAGTTAACTGGGGGTTTATCTTAATGTCTTGTAAGCAGTTCGTCGTGTTTAGTGCTGGTGTTGGTATTTCGTCGCTTTCTTCGTCGCCTTCATGGTCGATTATTGTTGTACTGGCTGCTGTATCGTCTTGTTCGTTGTCCCTGTTGTAGTATGGTCTTAGCATATTGATGTGGAATATTTTGTGTTTGTCTTTAACTTGAATTTCATAGTCAACTGGTGAAATCTGTCTTAGTACCTTAAATGGTCCTTGCCAAGAATCGGTCAGTAATTGTCGGTCGCTAGGTAGGAGCAGTAGTACGTCCTGTCTAGGTGTCAGTGTTATCGTCCTGTTTCCTTTGTTTGCACAATGTCTATACATCGCACCAGATTGTTTCAGTGCTTCTTTGGCAATAATACAAGATTTAATTATCCTTTCACGCAATGATGTCACGTATACGTATGATGATATGGGTTTAAGTACAGGAGTTGCTTCAGTTAACATGGAATGGTATATACTTAATGGGCCGCGTGGTTTGGCACCATAGATAAGTTCGAATGGAGAGAACCCAGTGCTTGACTGAGGGACCTCGCGATATGCGAATAGTATGGCAGGCAAGTAGATGTCCCAATTTTCGGGATATTCTTGGGTGACTTTGGAAAGCAACAATTTAGATCCCCGTTAAACTTTTCTATTACTCCTGTCGAGTGAGGATGGTACGGGGAGTTAAAACATTGTTTCACACCTAACATTTTAGTGAAAGCTTGAGTGGAGGCAGCAATAAATTGACTTCCACGGTCGGATAGGATAGTATCAGGGAAACCTATCCGTGAAAATACATGGAAAAAGACTTCCATTATATCATTGGCAGTTATGTTCTTGAGAGGAACCGCCTCAGGCCAGCGGCTACATAAATCAATAATTGTAACTATAAATCTATTTCCTCTAGATGTTACATGATTTAGAGGACCTACGATGTCAACAGATATTTTCTCAAAGGGTCTACTGGCTAAATCTGTAACCTGTAATTCAGCCTGTGGGTGTTTCCCCTTTTTCACTAGTTTCTGGCAGATGTCACAACTTCTGCAATATTGTGTAATGTCATTACGGAATTTTGGCCAATAAAACTGTGACAACAATCTAGATCTGGTCTTTGAATACGCCATATGCCCTGCAAGAGGTATATCATGGGCAAGATGTAAGGCTTGCTTACGGTATTCTAGTGGCAAAAGAGTTTGCTCTGTGGTGGTGTCACCTCTGGTATATTACCTAGCGAGGATGCAATTTTTGAGAACAAAATGCCATCTTGCATTTTTAGTTAACCTTGGCTTTTGGCCTATCAGATTAAAATATTTATGTAATGAAGGATCAGCCTTTTGGGCTGTTACAAAATTTTCCTTCATGGTCTTTGAAGGTAATAATACTGGGCTTAGCATTTCTATCGCCTCAGTTTGATCAATTTGTCCTTGCACTCTAGCAGCAGATCTAGTTACTGCGTTCACACTTTCAGTGATATGATATGATGGTGAAATAATTGGATCAATGATTTCATGTGGTGGTGAGACAATTGGATCAATGATTTCATGTGATGGTGAAACAATTGGATCAATGATTTCATGTGATGATGATGCAATTGGATCACTGATTTCATTTGATTATAGTGCTGCATTAGCTAGCATACAATTATTTGATGATACCACACTTTCCATGATGACATTAGATGGAGATGATGTTACATTATCATCAATACATGCAGATGTTATGGTGTTATGAGGCATCTCATTCACTTCGGGAAGAATCCCAATGATAACATCGCAACGAGGATTGGTTAATGCTGCGCATTTGACCTTCCCAGTGAGGAATGGAGTCTCAATGTATGCCCATGCCAATGGATACTTCTCGATATTACCAGAGAATGTTCTGCATGTTACGTGCCTGCCTGTATAGTCTGTAGGCATTATGAAATCTCTTTTAAGACCTATAAGAGTGCTTCCGCTGTCTCGTAAGATTGTAGCCGGCTTGCCATTCACATACCCATGGTGGATGTTAATTCTGCCTTTGGAATCCATTACCAAATTAGCTTCCTCATTGGTAATAGGTATCAAGTGGCCGCATGTTAATAGGCCATCTTCATGGAACTGATTACAGGCGGTACATTTTTGTGGATTAAATATATCTATGGCCTGTGGTGAGTTCACAGGATGATTTTCAAGATGTTCTTCATCTGATGAAGAGCTGTCAAACAAGGCGGCATTCGCCTTCCTGGTCATCTGTTTCCCTTTACAATCATGACGCCAATGGCCATAAGCTTTACAAAGGAAGCATTTTTTTGATGTTTGAAGCTTCTTCCCTCTTTATCTTGGTTATTTACATAGTTTTGTAAGTATGTTAGATATGCCGGGTTTTTGTCGCACATCTCATTCCGGTGGTGAGGAAATTGGCAAAACCTACATTTCTCAGTAGTAGGCTTAAATGTCTTTTGCCTATTGTATGTATCTGATTTTTCTTTATCATAGCTAGCAGCTGCTACGAAATTTATATCAGTTGCTCCACTAGCAAAACACTGTTTATTGGCTGTAAAATACGCCGACCCACGTTTCTCAATCTGCTCTACATTCATACACTCATTCTCTTGTAGAAATTTTGAAAATAATGGTGGAAGGGATGTGATGATTTTATCCCTGAGGATGAGATCTTTCAATTTGATAAAGTCATTATTAACTTGGGCCGCTGAAAGCCATTTACTTAATATATCCTGTACTACAGAGATGTAGTCAGAGAACGTTTGAGTAGGTTTTGGATTTAATTTACTGAACTGTTCTCTGTAGCCTGCTTCATCTAACAGGAAATGTGACATAATTTTTGACTTTATGTAATGGTAATCTTTTCTGAGATCTTTAGGGAAAGTCTCTATGACTTTTAGAGGTTCCCCTGATAAACTTCTCATAGAAATGATGTTCCACTCAGATACTGGGATCTGGTAGTGGTCCATTAAAGTCTCAAAGTTCTGGGTGAAGACTGCTATGCAGTCCCCCGAGGTATAATTTCTGACAATACCTTGATACTTTTTGTACTGGTTTTCTTTTTCCAGTCTTTCGGATTTACGAGATTCTTTTTCCACAGCTGTTTCAGCTTCAAGCTGTTTGATTTTCAGTTGGAGTTCCAGCTCTTCTCGTGTGCTTTGAGCTGAGATTTCTGCTTTTTTCAATTCAGCATCTATTTCTGCCTGTTTAGTTTTTGCAGTCAACTCCAATTCTGACTGTTTAGCAGCTCTTTCAGCCGCTCTGTCGTCGCGGTCCCTAGCTTTCTCTGAGAGATGTTCTGAATATTTTTTTCCACTCCATTTTGTCAACTCATCACCAGTTAACTTTAGTTTTAAACCCATCTCGATGAAGTCGTTTAGAGAAGACATGATGGAATGTTTCAATGAAAATGATTTCTCACACACGCAATTTTGTTATCAAGTGTTAGTAATGTGAACAATTTTTACAATATTTTTAAACTTACAGCGTATGCCCAAATTTGCATCCAAAAGTATATAAAAAGGTAATACTCAAGTACTCTGGATACCCTGAAGAATGGTGAAAACCCGGGCCAGGAACTTGTAGGGTCGCTACTGCCAGGACAAATGACCTCTACGGGTAACAGTTTCAGATGGCACAGAAAACCTGGTTACTTTTGGAAGGAAATAAATTAGAATCTATGTCTGTGTGATGTGTATGCTTGTCAATTAAGTTTTAGTTAGGTTTGTATTGCGTTGAGTGTTATTGTTGGTCGTAATGTCGTCGTTCAACAATTTTCACAAGTTACTTTCTTTCCTGAACTTTCTGCTTCCACACGCTTTTCCTGTACACAACTACTTTCACGAAGACAAGTTAGCCATGTTTAAACGATCAACAACTATGATGGTACATCACTTACACTTAGATTACACAATTTTATAGAGACAGGTTTCACAATCACTGATGCTTTTCCACGTTAACACATTCAAATGTATGTAATTTACGTTCAAATTTAAGTAAATTAATGCCGGACGAAGCCTCCACGTTCACACATGTCAGGGTCTTACAGTATAATGAATCTGGCTCGCTGGACCTAACATATGCGAGACATATACAAGTACAGAACGATTTGACGGGACACACGGTAACACTAAGTTTGATGGTATTTATTTACACTTCACATGCAACACAATCTAATTCGGCATGTGGCAATCACAAGGTGAATATCACAACCTATACACAATACATCAATGCACTCACAAACTCAAACCCACAGCTATGCAGTCTTTCATCTTCTCACAAGCGATACGAGCTATCAACATTCAGGCACAGAAACACAAGAGCCGCGTTCATACACGTCAGTCTCGTCTGATCCCCTAGCCGTGTCTGGCGTTTTCCGCTCACAGTGCTTGCCCTGTGGATTCGAGCGCAGCGAGAATTACATGCGTCACGCTTGTACTGGCTTGCCCCTTGACGGTCACTCTCTCTCTCTCTCGTCAGCGAAACCTGTGAATATGTAACTGGCGTTCGCCTGGCGGGCGTAACGATGTCGCGGCATAGCAATGGGAGATTATGACAAAGGACAGTGACACAAACTCTTTTGTATCACACGAAGAATGTTGTTGTCTGGGGTCTAATGTTTCTACTATCTCACTGCAGAGTGGAAGCTGAGCTATCCACCTATTACACACTACAAGAAACCACTGCTGCACACATCTATCACTCAGTGAATAAGATTGAATTTTCGCACATAACATATTAATCCAGGAACAATAATTCTCTCAGAATATATCTTCATCCCAATGGAATACTTCGAATAAAAATACCCCTCAAGGCCTACTAAATCTCATCTAACACGACAGGTATACTAGCCTCTCTCTAGACCCGACTCAAACTAACCCACTCTGGGTCTCGAATTCCACTCACTATCCCTGGAAACCCACAGTGCGGTGTTCTCTTCCTAACTCCATCACGATTCTTCACTTTCTCAGACCACGATCGCTTCCTAGTCGGGTCTAAACTCAACTCTCCAAAACGATCCGACTCTCAGTCGGTCTCAGCTTCAACTGTCCTCAGTCAATGTTTTCCACTGTCTTTAACCCCTTCTGTGCAGCTCCTCCCCAGGCTACCCACAACACTACCTCCAAGCTCGACTGTCTGCCCCACAACTTTCCCAGTTTATCTTCTTATATTTTCTTTCCGGTGAATGCCCTTTCACCCCATGAACTTGTTTATATTGTACGGACACTCACCTTAATGTCAATGACCCCAGGCATGTGTCACTACCCCCTCCTCAAAATAAAGCATCGTTTTCAAATCTTGGGAGATTAATACTTATCAGATATGTGACCCAGACACATTGCCTGTGTAGCCGTAAGTATGACTCCATCTCATTCCAGCTTCAACAGTAAATAATACATTGAATAATCATAGTGAACTTCCATATTCCCCACACATCACTACAAACCACTTTCCATCTTGTATACCAATACATAAGCTAATATATCACATAATAATACACATAACATAGAAAAACATTATATTTGTGTACCCGCAGGTCTATTAACACCTTCAAGAACGCAGAACTTATTTGTGTACCGACCCTCTATCAGGTAGTTCTTTTCGTGCATCAACCATCCGCCGATTCCTGTCGATGATGCATCTACCCTTCGTGAACCCATCACTCATAGTCCCTCTATATTTAAAACACTCATCTACTATCCCTAACCCTGGGTCAATGATGTCGTTAGTCCTCTTTTGAACTGCCTTAACTTTCCTATCTATATCTTGCACCATTGCACAGGATTCTATGTTTAGCTTGTCCTCTTTACAAGATCCTGGCTAATATAACTGGCACCCTGCTCTCTGCTGCGTACGCCTTACTCCTAAGTGCCCTGCACATGCCCTATCCTGAGCTATTCTTGTATATCGGTCTCTATGTGCTACGGGTACTACTCCTTGCCTACGTGTAGTTTTGTCATCAGACAAACTGCGAGTGAGAATCTTGTTCTTCATTTAAAAGCACTCAATACCCTTCTTTGATTGCCTATGTTCTACTTTACTACACCCCTGGAAACCATTCTCCATAGTAGTACATTGTCTCTTAGAGTCACTAAAGCTATGTATGAGACCCATTCTCACCTGCTCAGCCGTACTATCCTTGTCCTCAGTCCCTATGTCTACTTCAAGTACATCTTCTTGTTCAGCTATACTCTCTAGTTTAGGTTTTCTTTTGGTTTCGTCCAAGACCACACACAATAAATAGGAAAATACATGTCAACAATTAAACCATTTAATATACGCTAAAGGCAAAGGTCGGATTGGAACGTCCTGATAGGAGAGGATCTATTTACAATATAGAGAATAGGCTACAGAAAGAGTCAGAAATGATTCTAGGTTCATTCCTGGGCGTAGCAGTAGATTTGCGGGGTGTTACCGTCGAGTCGGCCCAATAGACTCACCAGGTTCTCTCCCAGCACTGTTGTCTGGAACACTTGTGGACTTCTCTGCCGCAAGAAACCGGTGATCATACAATGGGATTTAGCCACCAGGACCTCCGATGACTGGACTAAGATCACACCTTCGCAAATGCCAGAATTGTCACTACCTATTGTCTCTATGACTGTTCTGCCTACACAGTCTGGAATGGAGACCCTCGATCCTGAGGTTGATTGATTGATTGATTGATTTAAGAACCGACATCACAGCATTCGGGGCATTCCCAAAAGTGCTCCGTCCCCACCCCCAGCAGCCAGCAGAGAGTTCCATAACCGATAGTGCCAGTAGCAATCTGATTATATGTCCGTCTCGCCTTTCCTCTGAGCGTTGAGCGTCGGCCAGATCCCCTCGTCACTTCACGCTCTCTCATTCTTGCCAGACCATGGTGATCCATTTGCTCCTCCGAGGTGTATAAGTGCTCCCACAAGGCCGCCACCACATCTGCATTGTCATGTGTCAATACTCCACCAAGTTTTGCCGAGCCAGCCAATCTGTCCGCCTGTTCATTCCCCAGCACACTGGCATGCCCCGGAGAAAGGATCCAGGCGTTGCTTGCCACCCGTGACCTTCGAAGCGAAGCAAGCCACTCTGCCAGAAGCTTGCCTGTCCTCACCTTAATCAGCATGCTTTCCTAGTTAGTTACAATCACGATGTGTGTGTGTGTGTGTGTGTGTGTGTGTGTGTGTGTGTGTGTGTGTGTGTGTGTGTGTGTGTGTGTGTATCGTATTCTCCATCCAGCGGAAAGCTGCACTGACAGACTCCACCTCCATTCTTAAGCTAGATGTTGTGGTATCATACGCCAGGCTCTCCTGTACCAAACGTCGACCATTAGCTTTTACTAAGAATCGCCAGGCACTTCTCCTACCTCTCAACATCGACCAATCTGTGTAGATAATCACATCACCCGAGCGAGCATTATCCTGAATTAGTTGCTGGATTTCCGCTTCCGTGGCCCCTGCTGGCCACTCCCTGCACTCCCGGCTCAATGTGATTATAACTCTGCACACGTCTGACTGCTCCGCTGCACTGAGACCCACTCCTTTCCTCGTCTAATGTTCTCCAATGGGCACACCTGTCTGATCGTATCTTCCGCCTGAGCCATCCATGATTTCCCTCTTATCAGTCCCTGACCCTTAACGGCGTCCAGCGCCTCATGCAAGGGTGATCTGTGTGAGCAACTACTCTGAGGTATGCCTTTGCCTGCATCACTTGAAGCCTACAAGCAGCAGTCGGAAAACCAAGGATGTAACGCATGCACACTACTGGGGTGTCTCTGGTGCATCACAGAATGACCCGCATAGCTTCGTTCTAATTCTCCAGCTGACTCTTTGAGACAGTGAGCAGTCCTAGTCCATAATCAATCACTGAGAGGATCAAGTGCTGGTATAGTATGAAAAGGATTCTATGCTCTGTGTCCATCACAGCCATAGTTTTAAGTGCATTGAGTCCTTTTTGATACCTTGTCACAACCGTCTCCATATGGTCCTTGAAGGACAGTGACACAAACTCTTTTGTACCACACGAAGAATGTTGTTGTCTGGGGTCTAATGTTTCTACTATCTCACTGCAGAGTGGAAGCTGAGCTATCCACCTATTACACACTATAAGTCACCACTGCTGCACACATCTATCACTCAGTGAATAAGATTGAATTTGCGCACATAACATATAAATCCAGGAACAATAATTCTCCCAGAATATATCTTCATCCCAATGGAACACTTCGAATAAAAATACCTCTCAAGGCCTACTAAATCTCATCCCACACGACAGGTATACTAGCCTCTCTCTAGACCCGACTCAAACTAACCCACTCTGGGTCTCGAATTCCACTCACTATCCCTGGAAAACCACAGTGCGGTGTTCTCTTCCTAACTCCGTCACGATTCTTCACTTTCTCAGACCACGATCGCTTCCTAGTCGGGTCTAAACTCAACTCTCCAAAACGATCCGACTCTCAGTCGGTCTCAGCTTCAACTTTCCTCAGTCAATGTTTTCCACTGTCTTTAACCCCTTCTGTGCAGCTCCTCCCCAGGCTACCCACAACACTACCTCCAAGCTCTACTGTCTGCCCCACAACTTTCCCCGTTTATCTTCTTATATTTTCTTTCCGGTGAATGCCCTTTCACCCCGTGAACTTGTTTATATTGTACGGACACTCACCTTAATGTCAATGACCCCAGGCATGTGTCACTACCCCCTCCTCAAAAGAAAGCATCGTTTTCAAATGATGGGAGAATAATACTTATCAGATATGTGGCCCAGACACATTGCCTGTGTAGCTGTAAGTATGACTCCATCTCACTCTAGCTACAACACTAAATAATACATCGAATAATCATAGTGAACTTCCATATTCCCCACACATCACTACAAACCACTTTCCATCTTGTATACCAATACATAAGCTAATATATCACATAATAATACACATAACATAGAAAAACATTATATTTGTGTACCCGCAGGTCTATCAACACCTTCAAGAACACAGAACTTATTTGTTTACCGACCCTCTATCAGGTAGTTCTTTTCGTGCATCAACAATCCGCCGATTCCTGTCGATGATGCATCTACCCTTCGTGAACCCATCACTCATAGTCCCTCTATATTTAAAACACTCATCTACTATCCCTAACCCTGGGTCAATGATGTCGTTAGTCCTCTTTTGAACTGCCTTAACTTTCCTATCTATATCTTGCACCATTGCACAGGATTCTATGTTTAGCTTGTCCTCTTTACAAGATCCTGGCTAATATAACTGGCACCCTGCTCTCTGCTGCGTACGCCTTACTCCTATGTGCCCTGCACATGCCCTATCCTGAGCTATTCTTGTATATCGGTCTCTATGTGCTACGGGTACTACTCCTTGCCTACGTGTAGTTTTGTCATCAGACAAACTGCGAGTGAGAATCTTGTTCTTCATTTAAAAGCACTCAATACCCTTCTTTGATTGCCTATGTTCTACTTTACTACACCCCTGGAAACCTTTGTCCATAGTAGTACATTGTCTCTTAGAGTCACTAAAGCTATGTCTCTTAGAGTCACTAAAGCAATTCTCACCTGCTCAGCCGTACTATCCTTGTCCTCAGTCCCTATGTCTACTTCAAGTACATCTTCTTGTTCAGCTATACTCTCTAATTTAGGTTTTCTTTTGGTTTCGTCCAAGACCACACACAATAAATAGGAAAATACATGTCAACAATTAAACCATTTAATATACGCTAAAGGCAAAGGTCGGATTGGAACGTCCTGATAGGAGAGGATCTATTTACAATATAGAGAATAGGCTACAGAAAGAGTCAGAAATGATTCTAGGTTCATTCCTGGGCGTAGCAGTAGATTTGCGGGGTGTTACCGTCGAGTCGGCCCAATAGACTCACCAGGTTCTCTCCCAGCACTGTTGTCTGGAACACTTGTGGACTTCTCTGCCGCAAGAAACCGGTGATCATACAATGGGATTTAGCCACCAGGACCTCCGATGACTGGAGTAAGATCACACCTTCGCAAATGCCAGAATTGTCACTACCTATTGTCTCTATGACTGTTCTGCCTACACAGTCTGGAATGGAGACCCTCGATCCTGAGGTTGATTGATTGATTGATTGATTTAAGAACCGACATCACAGCATTCGGGGCATTCCCAAAAGTGCTCCGTCCCCACCCCCAGCAGCCAGCAGAGAGTTCCATAACCGATAGTGCCAGTAGCAATCTGATTATATGTCCGTCTCGACTTTCCTCTGAGCGTTGAGCGTCGGCCAGATCCCCTCGTCACTTCACGCTCTCTCATTCTTGCCAGACCATGGTGATCCATTTGCTCCTCCGAGGTGTATAAGTGCTCCCACAAGGCCGCCACCACATCTGCATTGTCATGTGTCAATACTCCACCAAGTTTTGCCGAGCCAGCCAATCTGTCCGCCTGTTCATTCCCCAGCACACTGGCATGCCCCGGAGAAAGGATCCAGGCGTTGCTTGCCACCCGTGACCTTCGAAGCGAAGCAAGCCACTCTGCCAGAAGCTTGCCTGTCCTCACCTTAATCAGCATGCTTTCCTAGTTAGTTACAATCACGATGTGTGTGTGTGTGTGTGTGTGTGTGTGTGTGTGTGTGTGTGTGTATCGTATTCTCCATCCAGCGGAAAGCTGCACTGACAGACTCCACCTCCATTCTTAAGCTAGATGTTGTGGTATCATACGCCAGGCTCTCCTGTACCAAACGTCGACCATTAGCATTTACTAAGAATCGCCAGGCACTTCTCCTACCTCTCAACATCGACCAATCTGTGTAGATAATCACATCACCCGAGCGAGCATTATCCTGAACTAGTTGCTGGATTTCCGCTTCCGTGGCACTGCTGGCCACTCCCTGCACTCCCGGCTCAATGTGATTATAACTCTGCACACGTCTGACTGCTCCGCTGCACTGTGACCCACTCCTTTCCTCGTCTAATGTTCTCCAATGGGCACACCTGTCTGATCGTATCTTCCGCCTGAGCCATCCATGATTTCCCTCTTATCAGTCCCTGACCCTTAACGGCGTCCAGCGCCTCATGCAAGGGTGATCTGTGTGAGCAACTACTCTGAGGTATGCCTTCGCCTGCATCACTTGAAGCCTACAAGCAGCAGTCGGAAAACCAAGGATGTAACGCATGCACACTACTGGGGTGTCTCTGGTGCATCACAGAATGACCCGCATAGCTTCGTTCTAATTCTCCAGCTGACTCTTTGAGACAGTGAGCAGTCCTAGTCCATAATCAATCACTGAGAGGATCAAGTGCTGGTATAGTATGAAAAGGATTCTATGCTCTGTGTCCATCACAGCCATAGTTTTAAGTGCATTGAGTCCTTTTTGATACCTTGTCACAACCGTCTCCATATGGTCCTTGAAGGACAGTGACACAAACTCTTTTGTACCACACGAAGAATGTTGTTGTCTGGGGTCTAATGTTTCTACTATCTCACTGCAGAGTGGAAGCTGAGCTATCCACCTATTACACACTATAAGTCACCACTGCTGCACACATCTATCACTCAGTGAATAAGATTGAATTTGCGCACATAACATATAAATCCAGGAACAATAATTCTCTCAGAATATATCTTCATCCCAATGGAACACTTCGAATAAAAATACCTCTCAAGGCCTACTAAATCTCATCCCACACGACAGGTATACTAGCCTCTCTCTAGACCCGACTCAAACTAACCCACTCTGGGTCTCGAATTCCACTCACTATCCCTGGAAAAACACAGTGCGGTGTTCTCTTCCTAACTCCGTCACGATTCTTCACTTTCTCAGACCACGATCGCTTCCTAGTCGGGTCTAAACTCAACTCTCCAAAACGATCCGACTCTCAGTCGGTCTCAGCTTCAACTGTCCTCAGTCAATGTTTTCCACTGTCTTTAACCCCTTCTGTGCAGCTCCTCCCCAGGCTACCCACAACACTACCTCCAAGCTCGACTGTCTGCCCCACAACTTTCCCCGTTTATCTTCTTATATTTTCTTTCCGGTGAATGCCCTTTCACCCCGTGAACTTGTTTATATTGTACGGACACTCACCTTAATGTCAATGACCCCAGGCATGTGTCACTACCCCCTCCTCAAAAGAAAGCATCGTTTTCAAATGTTGGGAGAATAATACTTATCAGATATGTGGCCCAGACACATTGCCTGTGTAGCTGTAAGTATGACTCCATCTCACTCTAGCTACAACACTAAATAATACATCGAATAATCATAGTGAACTTCCATATTCCCCACACATCACTACAAACCACTTTCTATCTTGTATACCAATACATAAGCTAATATATCACATAATAATACACATAACATAGAAAAACATTATATTTGTGTACCCGCAGGTCTATCAACACCTTCAAGAACACAGAACTTATTTGTTTACCGACCCTCTATCAGGTAGTTCTTTTCGTGCATCAACCATCCGCCGATTCCTGTCGATGATGCATCTACCCTTCGTGAACCCATCACTCATAGTCACTCTATATTTAAAACACTCATCTACTATCCCTAACCCTGGGTCAATGATGTCGTTAGTCCTCTTTTGAACTGCCTTAACTTTCCTATCTATATCTTGCACCATTGCACAGGATTCCATGTTTAGCTTGTCCTCTTTACAAGATCCTGGCTAATATAACTGGCACCCTGCTCTCTGATGCGTACGCCTTACTCCTATGTGCCCTGCACATGCCCTTTCCTGAGCTATTCTTGTATATCGGTCTCTATGTGCTACGGGTACTACTCCTTGCCTACGTGTAGTTTTGTCATCAGACAAACTGCGAGTGAGAATCTTGTTCTTCATTTTAAAGCACTCAATACCCTTCTTTTATTGCCTATGTTCTACTTTACTACACCCCTGGAAACCTTTGTCCATAGTAGTATATTGTCTCTTAGAGTCACTAAAGTTATGTTTGAGATCCATTCTCACCTGCTCAGCCGTACTATCCTTGTCCTCAGTCTCTATGTCTACTTCAAGTACATCTTCTTGTTCAGCTGTACTCTATAATTTAGGTTTTCTTTTGGTTACTACGTCGTTACTGCTTAAACTGTGTTTTTGATCCCAATAAACTACTTCCTCTTCTGTACAATCTTTAGCTCCTGGCACATTTCCTGTGATGAGATCTGCCACTGGTGAGTCCAGAACACACGCTGTCACTCTTCCTGTGATATATGGTGTTACCACCGTGATCACGGCTAATGGGTAGAATTCTACTGTTCCATTAAATGTTATGCACCTAATCTTTTTCCCTGTGTAATCCGAGGGGTTTACTAAACCTTTTCTAACTCCGATAGGCAGTTGTCTCTGGCTGTGGGGTTACAACACTTTCTCTCTGTAATCCCGTTTATCACGCAGAGTCTCGTAGCGGAGCGAGAGCTGAGGCGGTTCGACCACCGCTCGTGCCTTGCGAGATACTGAGCCGGCCGCTCAGAAAACAATGGCAAACTACTGAGCGTAATCTTGCCAAGAGATCAACATACAGCTGAAAGATGTTGGTGTTGACAGCTAAGTCCTGTAAAGGATATGCTAAAAAAAAAAAAAAAAAAAAAAAAAACTCCGATAGACTTACATCCGGAATCCCTAATTGTTAACGCTGGCCTATCATTGACGAATCCCTGGTGCATCTTCAGCCTTCCTCCTGCATGCACTGCTGATCCTGGTTTAACTGTGTGACCACATATTAAGACTTGTTGACCGTCTTTATCAAAAAGAGGTTTACATCCACTACAATTCTCATTGGTAATTGTCTCAATCACTTGAGCTGCATTTGCGTGCTCAGTTTCCCCCATCGTACACTCATAGCTGAAATGGTTATTTTTTCCACATTTGAAACAAATTATCTCCTTTTTCCTGTTATTCATTGGCTCACTCGGTGGTTGTGCATCACACTGTTCTGCCTTATGTCTCCAGCTCCCACAATTACAACATCCGGCATAACTATTTGGACGTCTCTGAAAATTCCCCCTTTTGTATGGGTAACGTCCTGATCTGCCAAAATGGTTGCCACGGAAACCATTGTCTTTAGGTCCTGGTTCCTCATACCTTTGTGTTAAATCTACACTTTTTTATCTTGGTCTTATCACTGGATTCTGGTCTTGTTTTGAATACGCTGCACAGACTATTTCCTCACTCATTTCTCTACCCATAGAACTGTTCGGATGTGCAGTCATGTAGTTTTGACCTAACTTGGACATTGTGTCTATGTCTTTTGGTTTAAGTTCTTCAAAGAAAGCTACTAAGTTTGTATTGCACGACGCTAATCCTTTGTCTCTTAACATCAAATCGATTAAAATCTTTCCCAACTTCTGCAAGCTCCATCCATTTATTAAATGTGTTCTTCATTGTATTAGCAAAATCTGTAAAATCCTGCATTATCTCTGGCACTAATTGTCTGAACTTTGTTCTGTATCCATGCTCAGTTAGTTTGAACTTTGTAAGCAAACGTTGACGCAGAATAGTATAATTGTTTCTTTCTTCCAAATGTAAATTAAACATGGTATCTAAGGCCTTTCCCGTCAGATACTCGCTCAGCCAAATCGCATATTCTCCTTCTGGAATGCCTAAAGCTTTCGCAGATGCTTCGAATCTTTAAAGATAAGCTGCCAGGTTGTCACGGTCCGTAAAATATGGCAGTTTCAATCGTTCTGACGACTGCGAAGGTCTTCTGCCTTCCTCACTTTGACCCTTTGGCCCTTGATTCCTGGTTCTCTTTACCCGTCTTCACGGTCTTGTTAGGTCCATCCCTCTTACCTTCAAGACACGCAAAATGTAAGTCCCTAGGCTTACTCGTACACTCAACCGTATTATGAGTAATGGACTTACAGAATTTGCACCACTTTTCAGACCACTTCCTCTTTGGAGAGCCAGGTGGGCTATTCGTACCGGGTTTCTTGCTAGAGTTTGCCTCTAAAGTGTCTGCCTCTGATGTTGTTTCGTTATAAACCTTAGCCTTACCTTTCTTACCTTGACCCTTGTCTTTCGATCTAGGATCTGTTGGACTGGTGTAACCAGTCTCGCCATATACCTCAACATATCGTTCAGCTAACTTCTTAACGATATCTAATCTGTCAGCCCCATTCTCACCTAAGAAGTTTCGCAAAGGTTTAGACATCTGCATTCTCATCTGATCTACAACCATCAACTCTCTTAACCTTTCATACTCCTCCTTGAATCCGGCCAACGCCATCCAATTCAAGAGGTATGAGTTTAACTTAACACTGTATGTTGTAAACAATTCACCAGGTTCCCGCTTGGAAGTTCTGAACTTCCGTCAATATGAGTGCGCGGTTACCTCGAATCTTTTCAAGAGTGCATCTTTCAACGCCGGGTAATCATTCTGCACACCCGGTGGTAATTGAGCATACGTTTCGGAAGCTGCCCAGCGAAGTCAGTGTGAAAGTTTCAAATTCCAATCCCCGTTATCTAAACCCATTGCAGTAGCCATCGCTTCATGCTTTTCTAAAAACTGCTCTACTTTTTCCTTTTCAGGTTTCCACGGAAGAAAAGGCCACTTCATCCAGTGTTAATCATGTCTGCTGGCTGATGCTGAGTCTGGAGGTGCCACACCTCCAACTGTTCCCTCACTTTCACCAGTAACTTGGTGTTTTGTCTCAAGTTGCTTCATCCGATATTCATGTTCTCGTTTTCCCCCGTCCGCTTCTATCTCCAGTCGTTTCGCGTCACGAGCTGCTTCTATCCTCATTTCCTCCAATACTACTTTACGAGCCTCAAGTTCTAACTCTGCTTTTCTCCTATCTCGTTCTTCTTGGAGAAAATCTCTTTCCACCTCCTGAACATAGGATTTCAATTCCTCACGTTCTAGTCCTAATTCACGCGCTGTTACATGAACTTTGGATAAGTCTAACTCTCTAGCTGACATGGTGATCAACAACTGTGAGTGATCTGAGGTGCTCCCAGAGCGGTGACGTTTCCCCAGTCCTCTGGATAGAGCAAATTATCAAAATTTACCTTCGGAATTCTCAGCTTCGCTGTGGATCTCATATAACGCAGGCAACACCTGAAAGGAGATCGGTAGGTGAGAGTATTCGGTCTCAACACGGATCCACATGCATACATCAAATATTCAATACCTTCAGCGCTACTAATTATTATAAACATAATTAGAGAATCATCCCTATCAAGGGAGAGTGGAAGCAGGTATAGACATTCAATGTCAGATGGCACCTGGATCAGCCCGTCGGAAAGATTATGTTCCTTGCATATTGAGTCTGATCCTACTCTATTTTCATACTCCTATCTTTCGCTGGTCTCTTTTAGGTTCTGTTAAGTAACTGCACTATTCCTATTTATTAAATAGTAACTAAATCTCCGGAATAGTTAGTCCCGAGACCGCTCCCCATCATTGTACTACAATTATGGATATCAATTAACTACGTCATACATTAACAAATAAACACATAATCATATCCCTTAACAATGAATCCATCCATTTCGTTCCTGGGATGCCCTTCACAGATAGCAGCGAAACCATCCTTGATTCTCCTGTTTGGGATGACAAGAAGTTATCTTTCATAAAACATGTATGTTTCACCACATGTTCAAGGTGTCCGCTCCATTTCCGTTCTCATCCCAAGCGGATTAGTCTTGGGTAGGCACTGAACGGCTAAACCGACCTGGTGTGCTAGTGAAATACATTTTAGCATTGCAATTAACCCCATATCCCACAGGCCCCGGTGTCTCTTTCAACATTCGTGCATCTTCCCTCTCATCCAGCACTCAAGCATTCAAGTACTCATGCTCAGGTACAGAAAAGATACAGGAAAGTGTAGAGTAGAACCCCCGAATGGTGACCCAATAATCGCGACGTTGACGCAGAGGCATATCGCATCGGACCACATCGCAAGTCGATACTTCGCTCATGTAAGTATCGCACTTCATCACCTAATATATACGCCGCCACAGCACATTATATATTAACACAACTGCATGATCACTACTTACAGTAACTACACACTTTTAAGAAATGATACCACCACTATTTAACAATCACAAAATAGCTGCATCATCTCCTAGTGCCTAGAACTACATGCTCCGCTTATGAATAGACTAATCACTCCAGTGTCCGAATTCCACCTGGCTTAATCTAGCTACACAGTCAAGATGCTCCACTAACCATAGACAACAAACTGGCTTCACACAGGTACCTCACATGATAGCCGTAAACAGTTTAACAAACTTGTATATTAACTAATAACTTCACTTTTCATAGCCTATAATCTGAATAATAAACAATCACACATTGCCTCGATAAGAGAACTACACACTACCAATATAATTAAGCATTGCTGTCTCAAATATCTGTCACGTCACGCCAGTACACAGACGAACTGCGGCGTACGTTCTCGTCACTTATCGATTGCCAAGTGATTAATTATTATGAAAGTTCGCATAGATAATTAATTGCAATGCAAGCGCGTGTTTCGCTTGTTTCGAAAAGTTACTTGAACCCTTGAAACCTTCAATCGTTCAGCCAGAATTACTGTCTTGGGCTAACATGCAGCTGTTGACAAAATGAGCCGAATTTCTGAGCAACTGCTCTGGTGAGTGACTTGACAGTAAATGACCACCAATGTGGCTAGTTCTGCTTTTGCGGACTACTCTCAAAGCTTGGGGAAATCATGTCCCCAAGAGTATTCCACGTTGTACGTGCAACATGTAATGTTCCGAGTATAGAACATTCCTAGTTCATTCACATGATATTCGGAGTGTACCTTGCGACCTTATTCTGTCAATCTGGTTTCTTCTTGAACTTTCGAGATCTTAGAAACAACTTGATTTCTCTGCGGTAGTTTTAACAGAGGAACTTCCTTAAGACGCAAAGGGCTTTCCCTGAAGATTCCGCGCACGAAGCACAGCTAGCCTTGCTATCTCGTGACAATAACGTCATTTGTCAGCTGTGCTCAACTTGGGAGAAATTGTGCCAATTTTTGTATTATTACAGCGAGCTATCATTCAAACACTCACAACGATATGACACTCATCATCATCAGTATCATCATCATTATTATTAACATCATCATTGCCATCATCATCACTACCATAATCATCATCAATATCATCATTATCACTATCATCATCGCAATCATCACAACTAATTTAATCATCCCCATTATCATTAACATCACCATCATTATCACTATTATCGTCATCATTACTACTATCACTACCATATCACTTTCATTATCATCATTATCATCATCATCAATACCATCATCACTATCCTTATAATTATCATTATCATAATTATCAATGTCATCATCATCATCATCATCATCATCATCATCATCATCATCATCATCATCATCATCATCATCATCATCATCATCATCATCATCATCAATATCACTACAATCATAACTAACATTATCAACATCACTATCATTACATCATCATTATCATCACTACAATAATAATAATAATAATAATAATAATAATAATAATAATAATAATAATAATAATAATAATAACAATAATAATAATCACTATCTTCACCATTATCATCAATACTATCATTTTCATCAGATTTACCGGGACGCAGAGGTGTTTCCAAGGCACCAGGGCCGGGTTATATACTGGCCAAGACGTATTGACGCGTCCTAGTCGAGCGTCCTGGGCAACAGGGCCCTTCGGGGTCCTGGCTAAAGTCAGTAGGATCGCCGATTCCTCCGAAGTCGGAGATCTTCTGCCTGTACGGCGAGGCACCACCAGTCTGCACACCAATAAACCAGACATGGGACAACGGATACTCACGCAAACCTCAGGTCCTGTATGACATCACACTGATGTTGGACATCAGGATGCCTTCACCCGACATACAGGACTTCGCGTTGGAGCTCAAGCTAACGAACACAAGCATCAGATTCACCATTATTGTCGACATCACTCTCATAATTATACTGGTGATAATGATTATGATGATGACGATTTTCCAGGGTTCTATTATTGATACAACAGATGTTGCATTTTCTGTGGACATTTCTTTCATTTCAGATATTGACATCGAACAATTAGCAGTCAACTTTTTGAAGATTTCCTGTGGCATCGGTAATGGTCCATCAGATAATAACCCAATAAAAATGTCCATCTTTGCGGACACGCCTAACAACACGCTGGTCAGTGTCGTATATAAAGAATGTCCCAAAGTTCAAGATTCCGGAAAAGACACGCACATCTATCTTTCCGAGTGTGTCCCGTAAGTTTGTGTTTCTTTACTAAAAGGCAAATTATGTCCTATATCCTTATTCAAACAGGGTTATTGAAAGAGAGCTGATGACAGAAATAATAAAGTGACAAGTGACATATTTGGCTGGATTAAAAGACATAACATCATACTATACCAGTGGTTCTCAACCGGTGGGGAATTCCCCCCAGGGGGGGGGGGGGATTTTAGGCTTTCCAGGGGGGGGGGGATGAAGACCATTTCAAGATCGCGTTAATACAAGAACCGATTACTTGATATTGTATTTTCCTTCATACTTTACAGTTATGTACGTCTCATCCTTCTAAAATTCATTTCATAAAGTAAGTAGACCCACAAATCATATTTTATGTGGATGTCTACACTTGCTTTAGTATATGCTATTAAATGTAGCTTCCATTTTTACGTATACTGTATAGGGGTGGGGGATTTTTAGATAGGAAATGTGAAAAGGGGGGGGGGAGATGACGTTCTGAAAATACGGTGAAGGGGGGCACGGGCCAAATTTTTGATACGAAGGGGGGAATGACGTTCTGAAAATATGGTGAAGGGGGGCACGGGCCAAAAAAGGTTGAGAACCACTGTACTATAGGCTAAAGTTGAAAGCAAGCGAGCAAGAGGTAGGCAACAATACAAATGGGAAGATAACATCAAGAGATTGACGAACAGCAATCTGACAAAATGTACAGTCAGGACGAGATACAATTGGTGTTCCATTGGAGCCAACCTTCATTGTGGAGACGGCACCTGGTTGATTTATTCTTTGCTAATGTGGTGAGAAGAGAGGCAGTGGATCATGTGCCAAGTCAGCTTCTTTCCACGGCGGTTTGCTGCCTCTTTCGACACATGCAACCCGTGCCTAGCTATGATCTAATAGACGTCATTGCAGCCAGGTTGCCTTCTTGCAATGACTTACTCATCCTTATATTCATAATTAAATATACACGTGTTGTTTGGCGCTCACAGAAGAAGGGGTAGGAATTAGAGACTAGAGGACGCACTAGGGAACATAAATAAAGACATATGCATTTGTCGGATACGTAGAGATTGATGGCTCAACCCCAAAGAGAGAAAGGGTGCGAGTCCTTTTTCCCAATGTGATCCTGCCCGTTTAATTAATTTAGCTGTACTGACTCAATTGTTTGAGACCAGAAATAGAGTTTTAGAGAACCAAGGAATACCTTCAGGAAATAACTGAAAAGTTTTATTCCCTTTTATATCCAAAATATCATTTAAGTGGTTCCTTGCCTCTCCTCTACCAACTAATCAATTCTATCTAGGGTAGTTTAAAACAATTTGACTATGACGAGTAAAAGTACAATTAATACATGACATGACATCAGTGTTATTATTTAATAAACATAAACTTGGATTTTGAACATTGCATTCTAAATTGACAATATTATGAAATTCAAGTAGGACATATACATGTAATGTTAACTATACAGCATGGATGGGCCAGTTATAAAGTGTATATTTCCAGCTATATTTTTTTCCCAAATGACCTGTACTGCTAATATTTTACTGGCATGGATGATCTGGGAAAAGAAAACTGTCTACACTCAGGGTTCAGGTGTATTCTCATGTTCATATTACCATTTTGAATGCCAACTGATGTTATAATTTATAACATGAACACATGTACATCACTGTAGAGTGGGTGAGAGAATTAGAGAGTACGAGAGAGAGAGAGAGAGAGAGAGAGAGAGAGAGAGAGAGAGAGAGAGAGAGAGAGAGTTGAATTGCATCACTAATTTTTAAGTTACAAAATGTATATGTACAATTTTTCTCCATTTCCTTTACAATTTTGCGACAATGCTCACGACAATCGTCACTGTATGTGTGTGTAAAGTGTGGGAGTTTGTGTGTGTGTGTGGGTGGGGATGTGTGTTTGGCTAGGTGGTTGTGGGTGAGTGGGTGGAGGAGGATATGTTGGTGTATGATTGATGGTGGATTATGGGATGGGTGGGGGTATATATGGGTGGGGAGATGTGGGTGTGGGGATATGTGGGTGTGAGGATATGTGGTGGGTGGGAGATGTGTGCAGGTGGGGGTGGTTGTTGGTTTGGGGGTGAGGGATGTGTCTGGGTGGGATGTTTGGGTGGATAGGTGGGGAGTGTGTGTGGGTGAGATATGTGTGAGGGATATATGTGGGTTGGGGAGGGGTGCATGATGGGTGTGGGTGATGGATTTGGAGATGTGTGTGTGGGTGGGGGATATGTCTGGCTGGGTGGGGGTGTGTGTCTGGATGGATGATGTATGTGTGGGTAGTGAGGGTGATTGTAGTTGGGGGATGTGTGTATGGGTAGGAGTTGTATTGGGAGATGTGTGTCTGGGTGAGGGATGTGTCTTTGGGATGTGTGTGGGTGTGGTGTTGTGTGGGAGGGGAGCTGGGTGTAGATAAATGATGTGTGTGTGGGTGGGTGAAGGTGTGGTTGGGTTTGCGAGTTGGTGAAGGATGTGTGTGAGGGTGGGAATGTGTGCTTAGATGTTTGGTTGGTGTGTGTGAGTGTGAGTGGGTAGATAGGAGATGTATGTGTTGATGAGTGGGTAAGGGATGTGTGGGTGTTAGTGGTTGACTGATAAGTACGTGTGTCTAGGGATGTGTGAGGGGATGAGTGTATGAGTTGAGGATATGTGTGTGGGTTGTGTGTGTGCGTGGATGGGAGGTGTGTGTTTGTGAATGGGGGATGTGTTGGTGGGTGGGGATGTGTGTGAGGGATGTGTGTATGGGTGGGGAGATTGTGCGTGGGTGGGGATGTATGTGTATATGGGTAGGGGTGTGTGGTTAAGGGATGTGTGGCTGGGGGATGGGTGGATGGAGGATGTGTGGTTGGGTAGAGGATGTGTGGGTGGGTGATTGTATATGAGTAAGGGTGTGTGGTTAAGGGATGTTTGGTTCGGGGATGGGTGGGTGGAGGATGTGTGGGAGGGTGAGTGTGTGCAGGTTAGGAGATGGTGGGGGATGTTTGTAGGTGTGGGCTCTGGATCTGCAAGTGGGCTGGGGGAGATGGGAGATTATGTGGGTGGGTGCGGAATTTGTGTGTGGGTAGGTGCGGAATATGTGAGTTGACGGGGAGATGTGTGTGTGGTTGAGGAATGTGTGTTTGGCTGGGTGGGTGGAGGTGTGCGAGTGGAGGAGGATATGTGGGTGAGTGATTGTTGGTGGGTAATGGGACGGGTAGAGGATATGTGAGTGGGTGGGGAGATGTGTGTAGGTGGGGGATGTGCGGGTTATTGAATGTATGTGTGCTTGGGGTGTGGGTGGATGGATGTGTGGTGGGTGAGAGGTGTGTGTGGGTGGGGAGATGTGTAGGTGTAGGGATGTGGTGGATGGGTGGGGGAATGTATGTGTGTGTGGGTTATGTGTGTGGTTGGGTGGGGGAGTTGGAGTGAATGGGGGATGTGTGGGTGGGTGGTAGATGTGTCTCATAACATAGTAATATGCATTGTTTACGTTTACAAAATCCATGTGACAATGTTTTTTTCCTATGCACTGTTGATGAAAGAAAGATGAGTGAATGGAAGGGCCGAATGTAAGACGGGCCTGCGTGCCCAATTTGTTACCCTTTGAAAATAAAGTCTGTTCGTTCGTTCGTTCGTTCGTTCGTTCGTTCTCCACTTCCAGGTTAGTGTATCCCTTTGGCTAACATTTGATTGCTGTATGTTCTGTAGTCTTAGTATTCCAGGTCTGAGTAGAACGTTATAAGTTGGCTCTTGTTTTCTTTCCATTTTTGGTAGATAAATGTTTAAATACAGATTACCTCTCCTATGAGACAAATTGAGTTTTTGCAGGTAGATAAGTTTCTGCACTACTCTATCAAGGGCATAACTCATCAAGGTGCTCACTCAACAAGTGCGGCAGTCAACTTTCACAAAGTCAGGTCTGGATCTACACTAGTATGACCACTAAATGAAATTCCAGCAATCACATACATCTAATGATATCATCAATATGACATTAGAAATGAAATGTTGTAACAGCCTAAGAACACAAGTGAAATCAATAAAAGTAATTTTGTTCCCAGAGAAAAATAATAGTGGAGGGAAAGGCGTCTTGGTGCTCTCTAATAGTTATCGGCCTATAATGGTGGTCCTCTATTCAATCTTCTATTACATGGTGTTCAAGGTTTAGATTCAATCTTCTATTACATGGTGTTCAAGGTTTAGACTAGCAGATGTGCAGTTTCCACTTCACCTATGCCTGTCCTCATGGTTTCCAGGTTGAGTAATATCTTGATTGATTTGGGATTGACAACTGTGTTTACAATCCTCTCCTGTACCTAGTTATTTCTCTACATCTTTTTCTATTCAAGAAAAAGGTTCAATAGATTATGGGTTGTACAAATCATTTCCTACTGTAATGAGTAGTTTCGTATAAACAATATAAGTACATCATGGGAATCAATTTTTGTATAGCATTCAGGTGCATTCTTCTTAATTAAATGCTTCAAGTGAGAAGTTATCTTCCATTATCATGAATGTAATATTTATTATCATCATCATCAACATCATCCTGGTTTCCTTATATCATTGTCATTAAAATCATTATCATTATTATCATCATGACATTAGACATGTTGTAACATCAAATACAAAGTTGGGATCTTGCTTAAGATCCAAAACCAGATGCTTGTAGTATGAGTAATGTATGATATGGGTTTCATTCATGCTCATCCTCAATCTTCATCAGAAATTAGAATATTTCCTGGATGATAATTAGTCATTCATACTGATGGGTTTTATTTAATGATACATTCACATCTGTTTAACAATAATAAAATCACAAATGAATCCTCACAGACATGCTCTCAGCAATGACATAGATTTATGTGATCATTAGACATAATTATGAGATTCTCAAAGGATACTTCCTTATGTGTAGCAATAATGAAAATACACATGAGTCCCCACATTGTCTCATGGATTTATGTGATCTACTCAGTCTACATTCTGGCATTATAAATTTTAACCATTCTAACATGCCGGTTGACTAAGTATTATTGTGTGGCACAAATATTACTTTCCGATGTTTACAAGATTGAAAATACATTTGACTCACCACATGGGTGCTTTACTCATCACAGAAAAGTATGTTAATCTATTTGGTTCTCATGTGTTCATGAAATACAAGAAAACTATTTGTTTGTCCATGTGCTCATGTCAAAAATAATTCTTGACTATTACACCTAACACTAATTTCTCTATCAGTGCTGGCACAGGTAAACTAGTTTTAAATCTTAAGTTACTCACCACTCCTAAATCATTACTGATTCTTCAGTCTAATGATTAACGGTGATGCCGGGATTTTTTCTCGTGGACTTCTAATAATAAATTTCCTCTGGTCTCTGGGTAGTGAGATCGGACGCCCGTGTGTATTGTTGCGCACGTAAAAAATCCCTTGGCAGTTGGAAATCGAAAAAGAGTAGCCTAACGGCGCTGCCCGGGCAAAAATTTCGAGTTAAAAATCTACCCAAAGTATTTCAGGATCCTCGGCGGTGCTACGGAGTTCGTGCACTGAGCTGAGTTTTTCCAGACTCAGGTTTGAGTTAGGAGGAGAACGGAGCACTTATGGGTTGCACCCGTGTGCCGTGATGTTGGTCCGTAAAACTAAACTAAACTAAACTGATTAAAATTAACTAAGTTGTTTAGCTGGGAGAAAATAAAACTCACTGTAGTTTTCTCTTAATGTACAATTATCTATGACTATGATAACTGAATATAATATTATTTAGTTTCTACTAAATTAATTTCTTAAGAACTCACCACTCTAAATCACTACAGATTTACCTACTTAAGAAATAAATGTACAACTTGGACTAATGCTTATACATTAAATCAGTTGTTTACTTGGGAGAAAAGTAAAACTCAATATGGTTATTCTTAATGGACAGTTTACCCATAGGCTATGAGAACTGAATACATTATTTAGTTTTTACTAAATTAATTTAAGAACTTGCCACACGGTTTTACAATACTGACTTATCACTCTTCTTTTGGGAAACAGACTCACAAACTAATCTAAGATTTAAAATAATTGAAAGTAAATATTGTGTTTACCTTATTTATCAGAATGATTTCAACATGTCGACACGTTTCATGATCTGATTGAGATGCAATTTCTCAAAAGCGATGTCGTAGGCTGAGGATTTTCTTTTCTCATGAATTTGATTTCAAAACTCTCTCACTCCTTCCGCTATGTCAGATCTTCTTGTCTCATGCTGGTTTTCGGTAAGACGAATTGACCGTTTTTCCGCCTTGCATGTGTTTTTATTTGAGGTCCCTCCGGTTATGACGTCACAATGAGTCGATGTAAAAATTAGGATTCATCGCAGCTTGGAACAAACTAGCCCTGTTGCGGTGCCCAACTTTAATTGTCGACGGGAAATATTTACCGCACGTTACGCTTGTGAAAATAAAATATATCACAGTACTGTGTGGCGCTCGTGGAAGTAGCGGTAAGACTTAGGAGACTAGAGGACACACTAGACAACATACAAATTGAAAGCTATAGTTACCTCCGACACTTGACGACAGCGCCTCGCTGCCCAGACCCCAACTTACCCTTACTTTTAAAAGCGCCAAATAATATGCATGTATTTATTTACTCAACGTAAACATTGTTTAGTCAATTGCAAACAGCAAACAATGATTGGGTTGATTGTGACGTCCTGTACATGACATGCATCTAACTCATCTAAATACTTTTTTAAATGTTGAATATCCCTTACAGGACGTTGCATTCAACACCAACATTTGTCAACTGCTGTTGATGTCTGTGGCAAGATTACGCTCGGTAGTTTGCCATTGCTTTCTGAGCGACCGGCTCACATACCCCCGTAACCAACGCGGCGCAGTTCACTACCGAATCTCGCGCAGCTGCGTTACTCACGAGAATATGCGGGATTATGGAGAAAGACGTTAACCTATACGCAGGGAGTCAGGCGTCTATATACTTAGTCCAAGATAAAACCAAAAATTAGTGATGAACATGGGTGATTTTGCAAAGGGAAAAGGCACAGGCAATTCTATATATTTTCTCAGGACACGATTAGAAAGAGCTAAAGAAGTAATAACAGATATGTACTTATGATTCATAGACTCCACATAAGCGTTTGATAATGTGAAAGCTGGGGAAAGCATTTAAACTATTAGAGCAGCTACATGTTGACGGCAAAGATCGCGAATAATAAAGAACATTTACTGGCAGCAAGCAGTAGCCATACAAATCAACAACTTGGTACGAACATTTCAGTGTATACAGTAGGGCGTCAAACAAGGTTGTGTGATTTCTCCTGATTTGTTCTCATTGTACTGTAAATATATAATGAGATCTACAGAAAATATGCCAGGCATCTTGGTAAGTGTACATAATATAATAACTTATGTTATGCTGATGACACCGTCTGTATAGCAAAATGCCAGAAGGAACTACAGGAAATAATAGAGTGGTTAAAGAAAGTGAGAAAAAAGGCGTTACCTTGAATAATAGAAAGACATGGTAATATTTTTTTAAACGAACTGTGCCTAAATGTGCAACACAAAAAAATGAGGTTATTTTTGGGCAAATGCAGAAATTCAGATATCTAGGCACGTGCATAACATCAGATAGAATACGTATTACAGAAGGTAACGAACAGAATAGGACAAGCAAATATGGCATTCTATGAAATGAAGGACATTTTATGCAATAGGTTCGTGCCCTTGAAAGTTAGAATAAGAGTTCTTACCTGTTACATATAATTAATTTTAACACTCGGCTGCAAATCTTGGACAATTAGTGAAAAACCTCTGGAAGACTTGGAGTTGTGCTTTCATTAAAGAATACTGAAAATTAAGTGCACAGCCAAAATACGCAATCTGGATTGTTGTTAGGGAGGCTAAGTTACAAAGACAATTGATCACAAACATCAGAATGAGCACTATCATAATCAAGTGCCCTGCCAGCTGGTGTAAGCGTTCATGGCTCTTTATGGATCTCGGTCTTTGGTGTTCTTCATCAACTCTACTGATTATATTCCTCCATGCCACCGTTTCAATTCATTCAGCATCGAACCATCGACCATTCACTTGGTCTGCCTTTCCTTCCCTTGATCTTTCCAATTGTTAAGATGTTCGCCTTTGCCACTCTTCTCAACACATGACCATGGGAAGCTGTTTGTTTCTTTCTTATTGTTGTATATAATGTTCTAGAGAAAGTCACCATTGTATAACTACATTATGAGAAGACATAAACTGGAGCATGTTGTGACAACCAGAAAGATTTGTGGAAAGAGAGATAGAGACAGACAACGAGAGAAATTTTCTAACAGTAGTAATATATGTTGTTTGTATGCCAAAAATGTGGCTCCAAATCATATTTTCCCCCTTCTATAAGGTAATGCAAACAATATAAAATGACACAAAGCTTTACATAACAGATTTACGACACATACAGGACGTTGCGGCGATTATCCTTCATCAGCAAACAAACACATTCACAAACACAACATATAGACAAGGAGATTTCCTGTGACTACATCAAAAGGTGACGACAGGACGCAATTAAAGCAATGAAGAGAAAATGAGAATTGAAAAAAAAAATGTGTCCATACTTACCTCACAGTTCCGATCTGTGAATGACTCAGAATATCTCCGATGCTATCTAGTTTATACCCAACCGACGGCGTTCGATGGAAGATGGTGGCGGGGTGATGGGTGTTGCGGTTCAGTGAGCACATAGAAAGAAGGGGGACAGAGGCAGGAGGGCAGGACAGCAAGCAGTCTAACTAACGAATCATGAGTGGGCGCAAGCGTGATGTTAGTACAAACCAAAATCACATTATGTACTCATCACGAGTATACGTAATTTTCAGGAGACCCAATTTTCATGTTTGCCGTGCTAAAGGACCTTACTAATTCCGGTTTTCCTAAGGGGTTTTTCTACTTCAGGTCTGAAAATTTTTTTTTACAATTTTAAAAATTAAAAGATAGCGGATATTATTGTCTGTAGTGAGTGGCGTTTAAACACTAGCATCATATCATTGTCGGTGTTAAGGTTACAGTTTTCGTCTACCACACCCTCTTCCTCTCTACCAACTACTTCTCTTGCTCTCTCTCTCTTTCTCTCTCTCTCTCTATCTCTCTCTTGCTATCTCTATCTGTGTTCCTCTCTATCTGTTGATTCTCAACCAATTGTAATTTAAACGCGATAAACAGGTAAGCGCGTTTGCTCAAGACAAAGATGAAACTGTTAGACGGTTCGAATCGCTTAGGACCTATGTACCATTGAGACATCATCGCCTGTACCAGTGGGCTATTAAGGTGAACCAGGCGAGTCGAACCAGCCGAGTAGATTATGAAAATACTGTCTTGTGGTTAACCAGCAAACCAATGAGTTTTCACAAAAGGGAATAAGGATACAATTGCAGTTTGAATGGCTATATTTACAACAAATGGGGGGGGGGGCGGGGGGGGGGGAGGGGAATTCCACAGGTGATTAATCTCCCACGAAGTGGGGACAGCTTTCCATGTAATTTGAGTAGAGAGTGCCCATCGCTGGGATGGTTGTGCAAAAATTGTTGCTGTGTTCTTTGGAATTTGTCAACCTTTGTCTAACTTAACCTTGAAGTCGTGGTCAGCTATTGTTCTTGTCTCGTCCATACTAGTTGGTCAAGCTATCCGCGTAATTAATTCCCTGCTTTCCCTTTGTTCCGTTCCCTTCGATCTTGCCAGTTATCACCAAGTTCTCTATTTTTTTTTTTTCTCATAACGTGAACCAAAAACTGTAACTATCTAAGTTTAATTTCTCTAATCAGTTTATGACTATCATTTATTTTTTTCAGGACTTGGTCGTTGGGTTTCTTTTCTGTCCATTCTAGGTATTCTTTGCATTTTCTCATGATGCATCAAATCACAGTTTGTTATCCAATTCGCAAAAGGCTACTTTCACCATAGCGAATCTTGTTCTAAGATTTTAAAGGCATCTTCCATAAGTTGTTATGATTGTCCCGAGATAGTTATACAGATTCACTGGTTTAAGAATATTTCCTTTTACTTGTATTGTACATTGCTGTCCTTCCTTCTTTCCATTGACGACCAGAATCGCTTTCTTCTTTCAATTTAATCCTAACCCTAATTGTTCACTGTGTGCAACAACAGCATCTGCTATAGTTGCATAGGCTGCTCAGTATCTGCAATCATCATTTTATCATCCCCATACCTAATGTTATTGATGTTACATCCCGCCAGTGGTGAGTCCGTTCATATCTTCTAAAATATTTTCACTGAGTGATGGTATAACGTCAGCCCAGAATGTTAGAACTCGATTAATGAAAGTATAGCTACAGTCTTTAATATTGTAATTGATTATTATCTGTAGTGTGTATGGCCTGGTGTCATAAACATTATCTTACGGGAGGGATAGGGTCTTTCAGTAGTATTAAAATTAAAAATTAAAAGTTAACCAGGTAACAATTGACAGTTAAAAATTAAAAATTAACAGTATAAAAATGTAAAACTTGAAAGTTCGCAAATTTAAAGTTATAAAAGTAAAAATTTAACGTTAAACAATTAAATATTAAACAATTAAATATTAAAAGTTGAAAAAAAAAATAAAAATTAAACAATACAAATTGACTGTTAAAAATAAAACACATGAAACAATTAAAAATCAAATGTTAAAAAATTACACAAAAAATTATTACAAAATTAAACATGTGCGTGTCTTTACAGCTGTATGAAGCATTGTGTATCAGGATGTGCAATATGTATATTTATGGAGACTATGTAGACCGTTCTTAATATTCTACTAACTATATTTGTGTCATTGTTTAACTATATTTTTGTCACTGTTATCTTGGAGTCTAAATCCTTTAATTGATCTGCATCTTTGTTATCGATTTACCTCTGATCATCGCCGAATTCCTTAATGCTCCAAGGATTGTTGTCTAATCACATTTCTCCAATTCTGTGAGCCGCAGTTTCATTGTTAGCGACAATAATTACTAATTTCACGGCAGCAAAATCTTTAAGCAGCCCCATCATGCTTTCTTCAATTCTGCCACTTAAAGTCTCTTATGTAGCTTCTGTACCTTGACTGTCGACGCAAGTAAGTCTTCTCCAGCAACTTTATTATGACTTTTCAATTTGACTTGGCTAGTAGCATCAAAGTTGTATTATGTGATGTAGACATTTTCCCCATTAACTCATACAGAATCCCCCCCCCCCTCCCAGCCCCCTCCCTTTACCCCTCTCCCCTCCCACTTAAAAAAAAAGTGTCGACCAAATTAAGGAATATATTGGACAAATTAACAAAAATTGATTGGCATTTCAATAAATATGTTGGCCAAATTTATGCAATATGTTAGTCAAGATTGAGGAAATAGAACAAGGTGAAGGCAGGAAAATAAATACCTGCATGGCTTGATCACGTAGTATAATTGAGACAAGAACCCTTGACTACAAGGTTAAGTTAGACAAAATAAGGCGCATTCTACAGAAGAAAGCAACAATTATTACACAAACAACCCGCCGCTAGGCATTCTCTACTCAGGCTATATGGAATGCTGTTCCCGCTTGGTGAGAGATTAAACGCCTTTGGAATCTTTCTTTCCTACGTGGGGTAAATATAGCAATTAAAACTGCTTTTGTATCCTTATTCCCTTTTGTGGAATCACCGTGGGTCGCTGGTTAACTACAGGCCAGTATTTTATAATACCGTTGACAATCTGCTCATTTAGTTTATCTCGGTTGGTTGATCACAACAGCCGACTGGCACAGGCGTTCAATGGAACATATGTCCCATGCGATTCGAACTGTCTACAAGTTGTATGCTTGCGTGAGAAATCGCGCTTACCTGTTTATCGCGTTCAAAGTACAAGTGGTTGAGAGACAACAGATTAAGAGAACAACAGATAGAGACATCGAGATATCGAGAGAGAGAGAGAGAGAGAGAGAGAGAGAGAGAGAGAGAGAGAGAGAGAGAGAGAGAGAGAGATACAGAGAAGCAGATGGGCTGTTTGACAAAGAAAAATAGGAAAATGGGGAGGTAGAATAGAACTGTAATCCTTACTCACCGCCAATCTTATGATGCTAGTGTTTAAGTCCCGCCAATTACAGACAATAATAGCCGCCATCTTGCAATTTAAGGTGAAAATTAAAAAAAAAATTATAAAAAAAAACACCATCATTTTAAAAAAACTTTTAAGACCAGTGTTTCCCTTAGTAAGACCAGAAGTAATTAGGTACCTTAGCGCGAGAAATATGAAAAGTTAGGTTCCTGAAACTACTTACACTCGTGGCGACATATATTGCTACTACCCTTGTGTCATGGCACGGAACGGAAATCGCAATTTATGGTGAAGCAGAATCCCCCATTCCAGCCTGCAAGCCACTTGATGATGATGATGATACTGTGTAAGACTCATTGCCAGAAAGGAGAGTCATTTTTGTTTGTAAATACAGTGCACACAATGCACTCCTTTCATGTCAGATTACATGCACATTTCTTTGCTCATGTTTATTCTGACTGCCGTTGTCATATTTCTATTTGAGACGAATAGTTTATTCTGACTGAGTAAGCTGTTTTCGTCACAACATCATCCGGCGTGTAAAAGGCTCATATCAGTGTAAATGAGCGACACAAATAGATGAACACCTGTGTTAGCTCTCTTAACTGACCAGTGTACTTACTCTACTCAACAGAAACGAAGGGAACATTTCCTTAATTCTAGCCAACTACAACCCAATTGGAAATCAACATTTTGGCTGTAATTATGTGCACCTGGTAGGCGATAGCCAGATATCAAATTCTTTGTCTCTTGCTACAGTCAGTAGCTCCGGTAAGTGGTGACGTATTAGTTAAATGAGTTTAACGTTTAGGAGCCGTCATTTGTGACACTTTGTAGTCTTCAGGCAGCGAATTGTGATAGAATTTCTCGTTGCAGAGAAGGAGACTGTTGTAAACATTCACAAAAGTGTGTTAGTGGTTCTCAACCTTTTTTGGCCCATGCTCTCTTTACCGTATGTTCAGAACGTCATGCCCCCCCCCCTCGCTTTTCGAATTTCCTCCCTATAAATTCCCCCCCCCCCACCCTTACAAATTATACATAAAAATGGAAGCTAAATTTAATAACACATACTAGTACAAGTCTAGACATCTACATACAACGTGAATTGTGGGTCTACTTATTTTACAAAATGAATTTCATTAGGGCGAAAATTACAGAACCGTAAAATTTAGAGGGAAAAACAATATCAAGTAACTGATTCTTGTATTAATGCGATCTTGAAATAATTTTAATTCCCCCCTCCCCCCCCCCCCCCCTTGGAAACCCTAAAATTTTCCCCTGGGGGAAATTCCCCACCTGTTGAGAACCACTGGTCTGTGTGATGTGTATCGAAGTTTTGCAGTAGACAGGAATACAGTCAGTCGCTGGGTTCAGAGAATCAAAGAATCAGGAAGTGGAAAATTGGATCTGCTTGTTCGGCCGCACTATGGACGTCCTGCCACAGCCACCAACGCAGAAATGTTGAAATGCGCTGAGGGAATTTTTCTTACTGATAGGTGAATCAAAGTAAAGCAATGTTTTCTGAATTGTTGGAACGTTTCAATGCTGATGGAGAGAACAATTTGGCCAAGATCCTTACAGTAACGAAACCTGGGCATATTATTTGAATCTGAGACAAAAAGACAGACAATAGAGTGGCATCACTCGCAATCACCACAAGGACAGAAATTCAAGACCATTCCTTCAGCTGGAAAGGTCATGATCACTGTCTTTTGGGACATTGAAGATGTGATTCTTGTGGATGTTATGCCAAGAGAAGAGACAATCCATTTGCAAGCTTATATTAAACTTCAAAAAAATCAATCACCGTTTTCGTAGCGTTGTGTCGCACAAGAATCCAGCAGACCTGCTTCTCCTTCACGACAATGCGCGCCCTCACACAAGTCAGGCAACGCGGGAAGCAATCACCAAATTGTGTTGGATTGTACTACCTCATTCACCCTATAATCCATATTTTGTACGCTATGATTTGCATCTATTTGATCCACTTGTAGGTGTACTCCGTGGGACAATGTTTTAAGATGATGAAGGGATGATTCATGCAGCAAAGAAATTGCTACATAGTCAACACAAAATCTGCTACGAGCGAGAAATACATGCACGTGTTTCGCGCTGGCATTAAGTCGTACACATTGGTGTTGATTATGTTGAATAATACAGATGTTTACCTGACATATCCACATATATATTATTGTGTATAAATTTCATGCTTTTTGAGTAAACATCTGCTGATAAAAATGATGCGGTGCATTATTTTCTGAACTCTCCTCGTTGAAGACGACTCGGTCTGAAACAAGTCATGCAGCTCATTAAAGAACAACAGACTAAACGGTTTGACCAACTCAGATGGAGTGATGGTATCACGAACAATCTTACAGAAATAAATACCAACTTACAAAGAGCGCCCGAAAGGGAGCATACAATATCTTCACATATCCCACACTTCGCTGAGGTAAGTGGCGGAAGAGAAGAAGAAGCCAAGTAACATAGGGCAGACATGTCATAGGGGTGTCAGTGCATCGGACATACAATAACAGTTGTTGTAATCATCGGACATACAATAACAGTTGTTGTAATCATCGGACATACAATAACAGTTGTTGTAATCATCGGACATACAATAACAGTTGTTGTAATCATCGGACATACAATAACAGTTGTTGTAATCATCGGACATACAATAACAGTTGTTGTAATCATCGGACATACAATAACAGTTGTTGTAATCATCGGACATACAATAACAGTTGTTGTAATCATCGGACATACAATAACAGTTGTTTTAATCATCGGACATACAATAACAGTTGTTGTAATCATCGGACATACAATAACAGTTGATGTAACAACATATATGTTGTTGATACTGTAGTATAAGCTAGTACACACACACACACACACACACACACACACACACACACACACACAAACACACACACTAAATGTTTCGGTGCACCAACGCCTACCCCAGTAGGAGGCATCCCCATATCCCCTTTAAAACCATACGCACAAATGAACATAATTACATATAGGAACATTTGCAGATTTGAAAAGTTGATGTTTGTCCATCAACAATGATGATGACCATTCATTTCATCCAGTGGGGTTGAAAGTTATCAGTTATCAGTTGGGGTATCTTCATTACACTCCGGACAGGTCCATAGGTGCTCAGTCCTCCCCCCAGTATATGCATCAGCGTCCGGTGGCTAATAGTGCCAGTTCTGTGTTGGTTGATGAGGCACCTCGTTTTCCCAATGTACCTCTCGCAACTGGCAGTGCCGATTCTTACTCCCAAGTCTTTCATCCTGGACAGCGATGTGGCTTCACTGACGTCAAAGTCCACTGTTCTCGCCATATCTTTGAGGACGTTAATAACATCGGCACGATCCATGGGCTGGCCATCTACAGGGGGTGCAGAGCCAGCCAGTTTATGAGCTCGTTCATTTCCCTCGACTCCCGCATGTCACAGGACGAAGATGAAGGTGACTTTACGGACAACAGACTTCCGCAGCGACTCAGTCCACTGTCTACGTACAGATCCAGCTTCGACCTTCTGAATCATGCTCATTGGGTCACTTAGTACACACACGTTGGTATAATGCTGTGATTCCAGCCATATGAAAGCCTGTGTAACTGCCATCACCTCCATCGTCATGCTGCTCGTGGTCATAGAGTGGGCACCACTGGATTCTTGAACGGTTCGGCCCGCTGAACGGGCTGTAAATGCCCACGCACTTCTCTGCTGCTTAATAACAATTCCATCTATATAGATGAGCACTTCGGGGCTATCTGAATGTTCATAGATGAACGCGTTGACCTCTGCATTGACAGCGGCAGGGTTGTGCTCTCTTCACCGTCTGTCGAGTGTGATAAGGCAGGAGAAAGTGCATTTATAAGCTGGAGGTACCGGCACCCATTCCTTGCCGGGGTTGATATAGGTAAGACTGCAGACCTGTCTAACGACATCTTCCGCCCGACCCATCCATGATTTGCCCCTCTTTAGCCTGTCACCCTTTTCTCTGAATATAGCTTCATGCAAAGGGTGCTGCTCATCTGCACTTATTTTTAAGTATGCGCGTGCTCTCCAGATCTTGATCCTGTGTTCCATTGTCGGGAAGTCAAGGAGGTATCTCATTGCTACACAGCTGGTGTCTCTCGTGCAGCCCAACATGATGCGCATGGCTTCGTTTTGTACCTTTTCAAGTCTTCCAATCTGTGTAGGGCTGACAGTAAGGATGGCCAGGGCATACTCGATGCGTGAAAGCACCAGTCCTTGGAACAGAAATATTAGCAGTTTTCGCTCGATATTGGCAGTCGCCATGACTCTCATTGCTGCCAAACCTTTTCGAGCTTTCGTTATGACATAATCGACATGATCTCTAAAGGACAGGCTACGATCAAGCCTCACGCCAAGATATGTCATTGACTGGGTTCTACTCAGAATGCTCCCATCCATTCTTACTGCCGGCAGGTCTGTGTTCACAACATGGTTGTTTAGTGAGAACCATGTAACCGATGCCTTTGTAGGGTTGATAAGGGCACCGGCATCAGCACACCATGAGGACATTCGATCTAGTTCGCCCTGCATATCATTGGCAACCGCCTGTCTATCTCGACCCTGTCGATACTCGAGAATGTCGTCAACAAATGATAGAGTCCTACCCCTCCCGTTCAAGTGTTGTTCAGTGATCGGCACCGTATACACGTTGAATAGTACTGGTGACAGTGGTGAACCCTGCAGCAATCCTGGACATCATTATCGGCTCAGAAGACCAACTCCCGGTAACTGACTCAGAAAGCATGCTGACGAGGGTGAGTACGGGCAGACTTCGTGCGGAGTGGCTTGCTTCGCTTCGGAGGTCACGGGTGACAAGCATCGCCTGGATCTTTTCTCCGGGGCATGCCGGTGTGCTGGGAAATGAACAGGCGGACAGATTGGCTGGCTCTGCAGAACTTGGTGGAGTATTGATACATGACAAGGCAGACGTGGTTGTGGCCTTATGGGAGCACGTGCACACCTCGGAGGAGCAAATGGATTACCATGGTCTGGCAAGAATGAGACAACGAGGAGTGACGAAGGGATCTGGCCAACGCTCAACGCTCAAAGGAAAGGCGAGACGGACTTATAATCAGATTGCTACTGGTACTACTAGTGTTGGAACTCTACGCTGGCTGCTGAGGATGGGGACGGAGCACTTATGGGAATGCCCTGAATGCTGTGATGTCGATTCCTAAATCAATCAATCAATCAATCAAGACCAACTCCCGCATCTTAGCACCACCTTCCTTTGGAGCAGAACTGCAGCTATCCATCGTACAAGGTGAGGGTGCACTTTCAGTCTGAGGAGGGTTTGCATCAAGTGCTCGAAGGATACTCTATTGTATGCGTCCTCTAAATCTATGGCGGACGCACATGTCTCTTCTCTGACCTGAAATCCTTCGTAAGCATCTTGAGCAAAGACCGCCGCATTCAGTCATGACTCTTTGTTACGTCTGTATCCTCCAAGTGTGGGCGGGAAGCAGCCGAGTTGTTCCAAGTCACAAGCAAGTCTGTGTGCTACAATTTTCTCCAGTAGCTTGCCAGCAGTATTCTGCATCGTAATGATTCTGTAGCCGCTTATCTTGGAATGGCCTTTGTTCGGTTTTGGCAGCGGCAGTAAGTAGCTGTGTAGCCATTCCTCTTTGATCTGACCCCTCTGGATACTGGTGTTGAATTCTCTGGCCAGTTCTTCCATGTCATCATCTGATATCACCAGTAGGTCACCATATCGGATGCTGTCTGGGCCTGAGGCGGTGTTATGTGAATTCTTGAGCATTGCACGTATTGTCTCAGCTATGATTATGCACTCTTCGTTTGTCCCAACCCCCTCGCACAACTGAGAGAGTGTCGTTGTGGTCCTCTGTCTGGCGGGCTCGTCTTTCTGGTCAGTCTGCTCTATGTAGCGTGCAATGAGGGCCTTACCTTTATCCGCATCCGACTTTTTCCATGTGAGGTCTGTGCCTTGAAAGTCTGGAATACCCCTACGTTGTGAGGCGCCGTTCATGCTCTAATGGAGGCGCCAGAATGTCGTAAGAGATTGCTCTGAGCACACCTTCCTACAGAACTCGTCCCATTTCTCAGTCTTGGCCTGTTTGGCGCAGGATTTGAATAAAGTCATCGTCCTGTGGACCTCAGTCTTCAGGTCCGCCAACTCAACCTGTGGCATGTTAGCCTTTCTGACTTTTGCCAGTCTTTGACAGCCTGCCTATTTCCCAGCCATGCCTTCTCGACCTCTCCATTCCACCATGGTGGCAGCAACCATCTTGCATGTCTCCTGCAGGAGGAAGTTAGTTTTCTTCTTCTGATCTTGCTTAGGGCGTCTTGACCAGTGTTGTCTACGGGAAGGCATTTGTCTTGTTTCCTTGACTCCTGGTCCTGTCTTTCTCGATCAGGATGATACAAGGGTAGTGGTCACTGTCGTGGTATCCCAGTCTGCCCCACCGGCACCTTGGTGCGATGGTGGGCGACACCAGAGCCAAATCAATGACGCTGTCAGAGTCACCTGGTCGAGTGGCTATTCTAGTGACCTTCCCTTCATTCAGACAGACTAGGTCAGCAGATGCCAGGGCGTCCTCCAAATCTTCTCCCTGTCTATTGGTGATGCAATTCCCCCATTGCTACATGTGGCATTGAAGTCCCCACAGTAGATGATATGCCTTTCATCCATATCGAACAAACTCTGCCATTGTCGCATGTCGACCTTCCCATTTCGCGCATAAACGTTCACGATTACAAGCTGCACTGGCGTCATTATTCTTAATGCATGCACTTGCAGGGATTGAAAGTATGGAGCCGAGAGTTCTAAGATGGCTGATAAGGCCTATTTTGGCTCGAAATGTTCTTTGACAATGTGGACAAAGAATGCTTGACGTTTCTGGAGGAGGATTTCTTGCAGTGGTTTTTCTGTCCTGCCTTTTCTTCACAGTCCTTCCAGTCCTGGTTGCCTCACACGTGACTGCATCCTTGTGTAATGATGCACGCCACGAATTTCGGTTCTCTGGCTGCAGTCTCCCAGGTGTCATGATGAATTCCAAAAGCATTCAGTGAGATTTTCAGAGTGTCTTTAAAGCGTTTCCTCTGGCCACCTTGGGAGCGTTTACCACAACGCAACTCGCCGTAAAAAATTCGTTTAGGGAGCCTGTGATCTGGCATATGAGTCAAGTGACCAGCCCAGTTAATCTGATTCTTCATTAGTACAGTGTGGATACTGGGCATGGACGCTCTTTCTAGGACTTCAGTGTCTGGGATCTTGTCTTGCCATTTAATCTTCAGTAGCTTCCTTAGGCAGACTGCGTGGAAGTGGTTTAATTTTCTAGCGTGTTGCTGATAAACAGTCCAGGTTTCACAAGCAGATATCAGTGTGGATAATACAACTGCTTTGTAGACGTTAAGCTTTGTTTGCAGGCTTATTCCAATTCTGTCCCATACATTCTTGTACAGTCTGCCAAAGGCCGCGCTGGCCTGGAGATTCTTGCATTCACTTCGTCATCAATTGTGGCAGCTTGTGACACAGTGCTGTCAAGATATGTGAATTTGTGAATATGTGAATTTTGTTGAAAAGTTAAACAGCATAGGAATAACAGAGCCTATGGAAATCTCGATATATAAGGCCTATAAACGGGCACTCTCCCGCTATTTATGCTTCACCTCGACACGGAAAAGTACAAGAGGAACAGGACGAGATGAGATGTGATGAGATGAGTTGATAACATGAGATCAGATTATGAAATGAGATGAGACGAGATAAGATGAGAAACAGTATAAGACCCTATTTATGCATTAAGGCGTATGGACACATAGTGGCTTACTGCCAAAACAAAAGTCCTTGTCTATCAAGCCTGTGTCCTTAGTACTCTTCTTTATGGCAGTGAAACCTGGACAACTTACTCACACCAAGAGAAACATTTAAACAGCTTTCATATGCGGTGTCTGCGAAGAATTCTTGGTATTAAGTGGCAAGACAAAATCACAAATACTGAAGTATTGGAAAGATCAGTCTTCGTAGACTTAGATGGATAGGACATCTTAGGAGGATGGATGATGGTAGAATACCAAAGGATATCTTTTTTGGTGAATTACAGATGGGTAAGAGATCTCAGGGTCGGCCTCTACTACGATACAAAGATGTGTGTAAGCGGGACATGATTGATACAGGCATTGATAATGCACATTGGGAGCAAGTCGCCGCTGAACGTGTAGCATGGAGGGCAAATATCAGAAATGGAATAAAGTCAAAGGAGAAAATTATTGCAGAAAAGTCACACACCAAGCGTTTGAGACGTAAGATGGTGCATGATGGTGGAAATGACCACGTGTTCACATGCGCCCACTGTGAACGGACATATACAGCGCAAATTGGCCTTATCAGTCACACTCGCTACCGCCATAGTTAAAAGTTATTATGCCTTTTTAAAGCACAAACTATCGTCTGTCAAGACGGCAAGGTGCCAATGGTGGTTGGTCGACCCATATTTTTACCAATCGCTACTCCACGGCTGATGTGGTCGATGTGACGCAGGCCGCAAGACTGATGTAGAGAGTCAACTAACGTGGCTGATACTAAAACAGATACAATGCAATGACTGGTAACTCTCTTTTCACATCATTTAAATATTTAACATTTTAAATTAGACTTGTTGTTTCCATTCCTTGTGTTGTTAAACATTCACGTTATCTTTAAACACAGAAGCCCTACACAATATATTGCACGATTTATTGCCTGGCATATTACGCTGCATCATGTCAGGTGCATACTGCAGAGTTATTTATCATATGAAGTGAATACACGAATAACACTTTGGCTGAAATAATAAACACATAGTCACTGATATTGTTCGAGTGTGGAGAATGTTATCCCTACTGACGTTTAACACTAAACACTGTTTATATAGCAACTAGGAGAATAAGTTGTTTTGAATAGCTTGAGCGTCGGCCGTTCATAATACAATGGCAAAATTGTGCACGTAAAATTGTGAACGCAAAATTGTCCAGAAAATAACAAACGTCCTAATAATATTGGGTTTGACTAAGACGTTCTGTAACATTTATCTAACACATACAGAAAATCATGATACAGTTCTTTACCACAGAGAATTCAAGTCCTGCTGCAAGCAACGAGACAGAGACCCCGGCTGTCCCAAAAGAACGCCCTGACGTCAAAGAAGGTAATCCAAACTGTCCTTCCATTGTAAAACATGCGTTTTATCGTTTGTCATGATTTGGCTTAAATCAGCTGTGCTTCGTACGAGGAATCTCCAGAGTACATGAGTACGCCATTAGGGAGTTCCCTAGTTATTTATAACTCGGGGGAAGTCGGCTGATTTGCATGACTTAGAATGATCGAGAAGCTGGAAGTTTCGAGACAGAACGGTCGAAACGGACACTAGTTTTATCCCGTGAGTGAACTGGACTTGTTCACTAGTCGGGAGAAAGCATGATTCACACTGTGAGTGAAGTAATTCGTGCGACATGACTTCTCCGGGCGTGGAGAGTACTCCTCGCAACCGGAACAAAGCATTTGGCCATCATTTCGATCTGAGATCTCCACGGGAGCAGAGCTCCAGAAAATCAGCGACTCTTGTCAAGTATTAGGCTTGTGAGCCATCCGGCTGATCGGTGATTAGGTTCATGGTTCAGGTAATACCTCTTTACATGGTTACCTTGTGTAATACAGTGTAACAGCGCGTTTTTAAGGCATCTCATTATCTATGCGAATACGTAATGAACTTGGCGGTCGATAACTGACAGGCTGTGTCGCTGTCGCTCGCGTGTTTACATTTGCGATTTCCGCTCGAGATGTGTAACAGCGTAGCTTAAACATTGGATCACTTGTAAGTCTATTAATGTGGCAACTACATTGTCGCTATTAATTATATTGCAAATGATGAAATGTTGCCTTTATTATTTAAGTTACAATTGTGATGAAATGTTTACTGCCATCTGGTATAACCTTTTGAAGCCAAGTAAATTAGTTCAGTTGTTACTGTGACCAGTGCTTCTTTATTCTGTGATTAAGCTGATGTAGGTGGAATTCAGACAGTGTTGTGGCAAGAGCAAGTGTGATTCGTCGATCAAACAGAGCATGCAGTTCTAGACGCCAGGAGATGATGCAGCTATTTTGTGATTGATAATTAGTGGGGGTGTCATTCCTGGGAAGTGCTTAGATGCTGTAAGTAGTGATCATGTACTGTGATGATATATAGTGTACTTTGTGATATATATTATATATATATATATATATATATATATATATATATATATATATATATATATATATATATGGTAATAAAGTGCGTGATATAACTGAGCGACTTGTCGACGTCCTATGCGGTTCGACGCAAGATACCTGTGTGCTATCGTCGCGATTGTTGGGAAACAGGTCGAGGGTCTACTCTACACTGTCCTATGCCTATTTCTTTATGATTGTTTATTTATGAGTGCTTGTGTGATTGATGGAAGAGAAGGTGTGGCTGTTGAATGAGACTCAGAGTTGTGTGGGATATGCGATGCAAGGCAATTATAATATGTATGTAACTGGCACACAAGGCCAGTTGTTATGTTCGGTCACCACCCAAGGCTAATCCGCTTGGGGGACCAGAACATTCAAGTACCCCTTGAACATGTGGGGCGGAAAACATGTTTGGAACGGAACCTCTCGCCTCTATCATACAAACAATACATACAAACAATATGTGATGAATTTGGGGATGTGTGTGGGTGGGGGATATGTCTGGCTGGGTGGGGGTGTGTGTGGCTGGATGGAGGATTTATGTGTGGGTAGTGAGGGTGATTGTAGTTGGGGGATGTGTGTATGGGTAGGAGATGTGTGGGGAGATGTGTGTGTGGGTAAGGGATGTGTCTTTGCGATGTGTGTGGGTGTGGTGTTGTGTGTGAGGGGAGATGGGTGTGGATAAAGGATGTATGTGTGGGTGGGTGGTGGTGTGGTTGGGTGTGCGGGTGGGTGAAGGATGTGTGTGATTGTAGGAGATGTGTGTTTAGATGGGTAGTTGGGGTCTGTGAGTGTGGGTGGGTAGATAGGAGATGTATGTGTTGATGAGTGGGTGAGGGATGTTTGGGTGTTAGTGATTGAGGGATAAGTACGTGTGTCTAGGGATGTGTGTGGGGATGAGTGTATGGGTTGGAGATGTGTGTGTGGGTTGTGTGTGCGTGGCTGGGAGGTGTGTGTGTGAATGGGGGAATGTGTTGGTGGGTGGGGATGTGTGTGATGGATGTGTGTATGGGTGGGGAGATTGTGTGTGGGTGGGGATGTTAGTATGGGGGATGGGTGGGTGGAGAATGTGTGGGTGGGTAGAGGATGTGTGGGTGGGTGATTGTATATGAGTAAGGGTGTGTGGTTAAGGGATGTTTGGTTGGGGGATGGGTGGGTAGAGGATGTGTGGATGGGTAGAGAATATGTGGGTGGGTGAGTGTGTGTAGGATAGGAGATGGTGTGGGTTGTTTGTAGACATGGGCTCGGGATCTGTGAGTGGGCTGGGGGAGATGGGAGATTATATGGCTGGGTGCGGAATTTGTGTGTGGGTAGGTGGGGGATATGTGAGTTGGCGGAGAGATGTGTGTGCGTGGGGGATGTGTGGCTGAGGAATGTGTGTTTGGCTGGGTGGTTGGAGATGTGTGGGTGGAGGAGGATATGTGGGTGAGTGATTGTTGATGGGTAATGGGACGGGTAGAGGATATATGAGTGGGTGGGGAGATGTGTGTAGGTGGGTGGATGTGGGTGGGGGATGTGTGGATTGGGGAATGTAGGTGTGCTTGGGGTGTTGGTGGATGGGACGTGTGGTGGGTGAGAGGTGTGTGTGGGTTGGGAGCTGTGCAGGTGTAGGGATGTGGTGGATGGGTGGCGGCATGTATGTGTGTGTGGGCTATGTGTGTGGTTGGGTGGAGGAGTTGGAGTGAATGGGGGATGTGTGGGTGGGTGGTGGATGTGTCTCTTAACATAGTAATATGCATTGTTTATGTTTACAAAAGTCATTTAACAATGTTTTTTCCTATGCACTGTTGACGAAAGAAAGATGAGTGATTAGTAGGGGCGAATGTAAGACGGGCCTGCGTGCCCAATTTGTTACCATTTGAAAATAAAGTCGGTTTGTTTGTTTATCATCAGAGGTGGATCAAGAAGGATTTCGCTATTATGTGGGAAGGCCACTAGAGAAATGGATTGTTTACTTGTACATTGGTTTTGTTTATTGTTTATTAGTTAATTTAGTAGTAATTAATTGATAACAATATGTATCTGTCCAATGATCGAGAGTGGTCTAGAGACCAACTCTTCCAGAGGTTTAGTTTTATATTAGTGTAAATATAAACAACAGTACCGTTCTTCACACAACCACCAAAGACAAGAGTAAGGTAGGAGTATGAGACTGCAGTAAGTACAGACTCGAACTTTTCGGAACCTAATCCTTCTGACGGGCTGATTCAGGTGCCATTCTTCATCGGATGACTATACATGCTTTCACTATGCCTTGATTGGAATGATTCCCTAATTATGTATGTCCTAAGTAGCATTACTGAAGGCAGGTTGTTTTAGTGGATGTTTGCATGTGGATCCGTGTTGGTACCGAATGCTCTCACCTACCGCTCTTTCCGTTTAGGTGTTGCCTGTGTTGTTCAGGAATTCTACAATGACGCTGTGTTGTATATGAATGATACAATGAAGGTGTGGTATATGAATGCTACAATGAACCTGTGTTGTTATATGAGTTCTTCAGTGAAGCTGAGATTCCAATGGAAGAATTTGAGAGTTTGTTCACTCCAGAGGACAACTCAAAGTGGGGTAAGGTCATAGCTCTGGGAGCACTTCAGCTTGAACATCATTGTTGAACGCCAGCGTACCTTATATAATATACCACCAGAAAGATTTATGGTTTCCACAGTGATACGTCCTCAGCAGAGCACACAGACACTCACACTGTTATTATGCCATACCATTGTTCTGGACCAGACTCAGATGGAGTCCAGTCAATCCTGAGTTCCAGTCATATCTACGGTTAGTCATCTACTAGAGAGTAGAAGCCCACACGAGACACATATCAGACTTTATGCTATGCTTTATCCTGCGTGATCTCTTATAGTCATTTTGTGGAGAATCTTCGTCACCCAACCAGGGGTGAATCATCACTTGACACTTTAGTGATTGTTGGAAGACTATGTTTTCAGCTATTGTCCAGGTTCATCAGGGGATACCTCATGGTCGATGGTCTCTCATCCAGACTGTGTAGGCAGAGCAGTCATAGAGACAATAGGTATTGACCATTCTCGCATTTGTAAAGGTGGGATCTTAGTCCAGTCATAGGAGGTCCTGGTGGCTAAATCCCATTATATAATCACCGGTTGCTTGCGGCAGAGAAGTCCACAAGTGTTCCAGACAACAGTGCTGGAAAAGAGCCGGGTGAGTCTATTGTATCGACTCGACGGAAACACCCCGCAAATCTTCTGCTACGCCTCATGCTGACCCAGGGATCATCTGTGACTCTGTCTGTAACCTTTTCTCTATATTGTATATAGATCCTCTCTTATCATGACGATCCTTTCAGACCTGTGTCTATAGTGTACATTAAATTGTTGGATTGTTGACATGTCTTCTATACAGTTATTGGGTGTAATCTTGGTCGAGGCCTGAGAGTTTAAAGTTCCAAGGTAGAGGGTAGATGGTATAGGTTTAGGATCTGGGAGGTGCCTGTAGACTAACAACACTTGTCACCTTGCAGAGAGGGTAAATAATAGTAGTATCAGTGTATTTACCTGTCCAACCCCTGGAGTTAGTATACACGTGAGTGAATGGGATACATCGGGGCTTGTGTTCATTCACAACAACCGAGGCCATCCTGTTACACTTATTACACTTCTATGCTATGATGTAGGGCACCAAGCACCGAAAGTAGTAGCTGTGCTACGGAACCTTGTACTGCAAGTTCAAATGAAGATAATACACAGGAAAACAGTATCCAGAAGCAAACGATACTCCAAGCCTTAACGGATCACCCGCCTATCTACCATATTGGACTGGAAGTATAGTATCCACTTGTTGCCGTTACGCTATTTACTTCTGGCTTTTCCTTCAATCTCCACTGTACGGCTTTAATGATTTCTAGTTTTTCCACTGTACGGCTTTATTGATCTCTGGTTTGTTCACTGTACAGCTGTACCGATTTTCGATTTGTATTTCTACTGTACGCCTTTATTGATTTCTGGTTTTTTCCACTGTACGGCTTTATTAATTTCACATAAAAATAATGTTTTTTGTGTCCGTGTGTGTGTGTGTATGAGCGCGCGCGCGCGTGTGAGTGTGTGCGCGCGCACTTGGTTATTAAGTAATCACATTTCCGTTAACAACATACCTTACTATCAGAGTCAGGTCTCAGATATGACTGAGCTATTATAAGATAGTGACCAGTACTACCTGCTTTCTGTTAGCGCCGAATGTTGGGCGGCGATCACCAAACTCGACACACCACATTGCGCTAACGGCTTCTATCGGAGGAGCAACACCGCTCAACCATCACGATACCTTAAAGTCAACACAACACCTTACAGCCAACACAATACCTTATAGATATAAAAGCACCGCTCACACATCACATCACCTTATAGTCAACACAACACATTATAGTCAACACAGCACCGTTATAACAACACATCGCCGCTCAACCAACGCAATACCGTTCAGCAAGCACAACACCTTATAACCAAGACAAAACCTTACAGCCAACACAACACCACTCAACCATTACAAAACCTTATAGTCAACACAACGCATTACAACCAACACAACACCTTACAGCAAACACAACACCTTACAGCAAACACAACACCTTACAGTCAACACAACACCTTTTAGCCAACGCAACACATTTTAGCCAACACAACACCTTATAGCCAATACAACACCTTATAGCCAACACAACACCTTATAGCCAACACAACACCTTATAGCCAACACAACACCTTATAGCCAACACAACACCTTATAGCCAACACAACACCTTATAGCCAATACAATACCTTATAGCCAACACAACACCTTATAGCCAATACAATACCTTATAGCCAACACAACACCTTATAGCCAACACAACACCTTATAGCCAACACAACACCTTATAGCCAACACAACACCTTACAGCCAACACAACACCTTATAGCCAATACAATACCTTATAGCCAACACAACATAACTCAACCAACACAACACCTTATAGCCAATACAACACCTTATAGCCAATACAACACCGTACAGCCAACACAACACCTTACAGCCAAGTCAACACCTTAAAGCCAACAACAATTTATAACCAACACAAAAAGTTATAGCCAATACAACAAGTTATAGCCAACACAACAAGTTATAGCCAACACAATAATTTGTTGCCAACACAGCGCATTACAACCAACACAACACCTTACAGCAAACACAACACCTTACAGGCTACACACCACCGCTCAAACATTACAACACCTTACAGCAAACACACCAGCTTACAATCAACACAACGCCTTATAGCCAACACAACATCTCTCAACCAACACACACAATGTCATACAACGCCAACAACTCGAAAACAATTCCTTAATAAATTGTCAAGAAAACAAGATCCGCAAATAATGAACCCAAACTTATCCTCACCTCAAGCCCAGGCTATAAATCATATGTTCTTCCGGTTCTTGTCAATCCTGAGATTAGACCCAACCACTCGTGCGTTGTTCTCTAACGGTCCTATGGTATTTATTCGCCGGAACAAAAAATCCCAGAGACCACCTTGATCATAGGTCCCCTCACTAAAAAATGTTTTGCATATCCTTTACAGGACATCGCTGTCAACATCAGCATCTTTCAACTGATTGTTGATTTCTTGGCAAGATTACGCTCAGTAGTTTGCCATTGCTTTCTGAGCGGCCGGCTCACATACCCATAAGTAACGACGTGATTCGAACCACTGCTGATTCTCACCGTCGTCACGTTACTTACGAGAGTATACGAGATTACGGAGAAAAGTCGCTAACCTCTAGGCCAGGAAGCCGGCAGTCCCCTCACTACAGTTACTTTATCTGTGGGTACATGAAAATGTCACCGGAAGACATGGTTGACATGCTCACACGTTATTCAGACACAGGTGATTACATTCCCCCTAGACACCTTTATATTGAACGATTCATTTAAATATAATTCCCGCAACCTAATATACGTTATTATCTGTAAACGATATGACATTAAATATATTGGGCAGACCAGTAGACGCCTTGCCGACCGCTTTAGCGAACATCTTAGAGATATTATTCAGAAATCTGCCAACATTACTGTTGTGGGTGCAATTGTATAACTTGGCTCACTTCCCTCTATATATTATCTGACTGTTTGCACATCTTTGGCCACACATTTCTTGTATGGCACTTTTGCAGCTGAATTGGACTCGACCTTTATAGAAAAAATAGCACCTTTCAAAACCGAACTGAACCCGACTTTTCTGCCTTCTTGACAACAAAGAAGTTGTGCTTTAATACTAGTTTATAATTTTATGTTTTTATTGAAATCTGTTTGTGTTGTCCCGTCCCAGATGAAGATTTATAAAATCTAAACGTCGCGTGTCGTGTCCTAGAATAATTACTTTTAGTTTATTATTATTATTATTATTATTATTATTATTATTATATGTACACACACACACACGCACACGCACGGGAGGAGGAGCGAAGAGGAGGGAGAAGGAGGAGGGAGAGGGTGGAGGAGGAAGAGGGAGGAGAAGGATGGAGGAGGGAGGAGGAGGAGGATGTAGGAGGAGGAGGGAAAGGGAGGAGGAGGAGTAAGGAGGAGGCGGAGGGAGAAGGAGGAAGGAGGAGGGGGAGGAAGAAGGAGGTGGAAGAGGGAGAAAGAGGAGGAAGGAGGAGTGGGAGGAGGAGGAGGAAGGATGAGGGAGAAGGAGGGGAGAATAGAGGAGGAGGAGGGAGGAAGAGGGAGGAGGAGGGATGAGGGGAAGGAGAAGGAGGAGGTGAGGAGGAGGGGGAGAAGGAGGAGGGGGAGGGGGAGATAGTAGGAGGAGGAGGAGGGATAAGGAGGAGGAAGAGGAGGGAGGAGGAGAGCGAGGAGGAGGGAGGAGGGGGAGGAGAAAGAGGAGGGAGGAGGAGGAAGAGGGAGGAGGAGGAGGAAGAGGGGGAGGAGGAGGGGGAGGATGAGGGAAGGAGGAGGAGGGGAGAGGAGGATTATAACGCTTATGTCTGTAGATAACTGCAGCGATAAGGTCCACCTATTTGAGAAATATGCAACAATATTACATATATAGCAATTCTGTAAGAAGTTATGTCCCCTTGCTATATATACATTATAATGTAAATTAAATATTAAATAATAAGAATAAAATATGACTGTACACTAAAAAGACTATGACAGTTGGCAGCACGGGAATGATTAGAAGACGTGTAGAAAATTTCATCTCAATCGGATGGACCGTTCGCGAACGCATAAAGGACATACAGACAGACGGAGATTCTCTTTTATATATATAGATATAGCAGGTAGTACCGTCTACTGTTATACGGTAGCTCAGTCATATCTGACTAAGACCTGACATATATATATATATATATATATATATATATATATATATATATATATATATATATATGTGTGTGTGTGTGTGTGTGTGTGTGTGTGTGTGTGTGTGTGTGGATGTCAGGTCTTAGTCAGATATGACTGAGCTACCGTATAACAGTAGACTGTACTACCTGCTTTCTGTTAGCGCCGAACGTTGGGCAGCGCTTACCAAATCCAAGGCCCCACATTGTGCCAACGGCTTCTGTCGGAAGAGCGCAATTGAGAGGGTACAAGCCTTACCCTGGTGCGAAGAATTGCAACCTAAATACAAAATGTCTTGGCAGGGCAGACTAGGCCCTAAGCCTTGGTTGGCGGCTGGTCTAGGATCGAAGCTCCGACAGGCGGACAGTTAGAGCATTGCTTTACTGATCCGGCAGCTTCTGCAGATTGTCTTGTTCCAGATGTAGAGGTGTTACCTTTCCTCTGGAGTGAACTAGGCAGACAGGGAGAGGGATCATGCTGCATGGGCACACATGATCTCTATATTTTAGCCCAGGCTTTGTGCTATGGAGAGGCAATAACTCCATCCCTGGTCTTAACCGATCTCGGAATCCAAGCGTGAGGCAACTGTTACGGGTTATAAATTAGATGGGGCGCAACGCGTTGCCTCTGACGGTGGGAGACACCGACAGGTGTCACTGATCAGCTACCGCCCTCCTCAAGCTGCGAAGCCCCCGGCCAATTGGGTGCTGATCCACCACATCCTGCCTGCTTCAATGGGTGCTTGGGGCTAGGACAAAATCTGAATCGCAGGCTGTAAAACCAATGCACCAGGTACTAAGAAAAAGAAAAAGAAAAACCTCATGCTATGGCTTGCAATCTGGAACGAGAGAACCATGTGTCCAGGATTTTCCACTGACTTGACCAATATTAACGATGTGAGAAAAACGGCTGTGATTGATGCCGAATTTAATCGTCTTAACATTAATATTGCTGGCCTGCAGGAGACTCGCCTCGCTGAGGAAGGGTCACTAAGAGAAAACAATTACACCCTTTTATTTGGAAGGATATAGGGCAGTGTCGTGTATTTCCTTTAAAGTGTCGTCCCTGGAGTGAGGGGAATCAACACCCACATTATATTTAACCCCATATCATTACTCTGGAGAATCCACCAGATTCCGTCCACAACACTCCCTCAGTCAATGGATAGCTCTTTCTCTCTCACTCACCACTGGATCATGCCCCCTCTCACACTTCCCCAAAACAACATACTCAACAACTCTAGCTTCTAAAAAAATTAATCCAAAATTAATTTAATAAAGAAAAGTATATGTATGTGAGAAGTGTATGTGTAGAATGTGTATCGTATGCTCTAGTGTATATGTAGAATCAGACCGAACAGCTCAGGAGCCACATCCGATCATCATGGTAAGGATTACACAACATCATTAGCGTCAGCACAAAAGACCTCACCAAACAATGTGTCCCTCCTGCCAGATGTAGACTATCTCTGGTAACTTGTGATACTCACGATACTAGGACATCAATCACAGATATAGTCCGATACTGATCCTAACTTGATCATAAACACTATCCCTAACTGTTCTTAGAGTTTGAGACTTGAGAGTGAGAGCAAATTGTCACTGACCCCTATTAGATGAGTGTAGGCCGATGGCCTCACTCAGATACATAACAGTGTGTCGCATATTGCGCACTCCGTCAGTTCACACCTGCACTGCACCACTTCAAAAACACACTTCTCAACAAAAGCGTTCGCACTAGAAAGCATTGGAATGCCATGAATGTGGCGTCAGCTCTAAGAATAGCTATGACACCCAGTGATAGACAGGTCAGGTGATCGGATCCTGTCTTATTCATTGGATAACCTAGAAGAATCGCGTCGCCGCGTAAAGTTTTTGGGCCCATAGACGCTAACATTTGGCACATACAGATCGACCGTCAAGGAGGCCAGATGTGGTTTCATGAAGAGTTCATTTGATCTGTATGTCCCTCTGCCTTATTCATGGAAAGACTTCTGACTAAATTATGACTGAGACTTATGTACTTATGAGTCAGGTAAAGCTTTGTGTATGAGAGTGTGTGTGTGTGTGTGTGTGTGTGTGTGTGTGTGTGTGTGTGTGTGTGTGTGTGTGTGTGTGTGTGTGTGTGTGTGAGTTTCGGCACTAATAAATATATATATTCTTCTATCAGAAGACAGCCGCCAACTTTCACCCGGTCCCAAAATGGCCACTTTCTGCCAGCACTGGTGTAGATATCTGACTCCATCTATCTTTCGTTTCCAGAAGAGTTGCTGTACAGACACTATGTCTTAAGCTGTGAAAAGAGGCACTTAAGCCCAGACTGTTTCCTATTCCTAAGTCTAAATCCTACTAGCTTTCTGACTGCGTTCAGAGCAGGTTTAGTACCGGACAAGCTGTGCTCTGTGTGCTATTTGCCGCCTTAGTTTCAATCCACAGCGAAACGTAAACACACGCGAATGTGAGAGGGAGGAATAAAAGTGATCTACCTCCTATCTTATATGTCCGTGGTGGGAAGACATATTGTGTGTGTAACTGTTTAGCATCAATGACTGGTCCAGCATTTACACTGCTGTGATTTATTCGAACACATGTATCTAGCACTCTGACCGAACCACAGTCAAGCTAACAGCCCAACCCGAGCACTCAAGTGAACGAATGAAAGAAGATTGGTGTTAGAATGAGAGAATGAGTGCATTCTGTCATCTCATCTTTCTTTCACTCTGTATATATGTGTTAATGAATGAGAGGCAGTGTAAATCCTCATAAGGAATGTTTCACATAGACCTCCACATTCATACCATATATTTCCATAAGGGAAGCAAAGAATAACAACATTGTAGCCTACCACGCATGTCATAAGAGGTGACTAAGGAGGATTGATGGTTCCGTCGCCCTGCTACTGAGTGAGTGCGTGGCGCGACACTGTGAGCTGTGAGTTTCGTGTGAAGTGCTTTTGAATCTGCTCAAGTTTTTATTTTTTAGAACGTGACTGCATGTTCGGAGCGATGGCAGGTGGCTATGTCCCAGAGTTGACCAGTTTTTGCCTTATGCAGAAATGCGTGGCTGCTGGGCTTCTGGTTGACTGCCACTGCCGTCGGTGATGAACTGTATGTTCGTGAACTGTGTAGGTGAATATCTAGGAAACATCCAGATAGGAAAATGACTGCCGATTCCATCAGAGATGAATTGGGTGTTTCGTGGGGGACTGGTGTGTTGACATTATGGCGGCGGAATTATGCACAGTGTATCTGTGCGGGCTGTTGTTTGTCGAGACTCCTGTCTTTTCCACTTTTCACACTGGGCAGTGGGGAGCGTTTTGTGTGATATTAACTGGCACAGGAACGGAGCATAATGGGGACGACCCGTTGCTGTGAAGTTGGAACTGCGACTAACTAACTAACGAACTAACTAAATTCATACCAATTATATGTTAATCATTATGTTAACTTAAGAGTGAAAATATTTAATGTATGTTTCTTTACATCATCACTTGGATTCTTCTTTGTTCATCCGGAGTTTTTTTTTCGGACGTGATTGCGTTGTGCCTGTTTACAGCAGAGCTGCATTCTTGCGCCGTTAGGTCGACACATCCGACTTCTGCGGGTATTTGTTGACCGGGTTAACCTTCCCGGGGGGTTTCTTAGGACGTTAGACTCTCACTGTTGTGGTGTTATCTCCCATCCCAGCTGGCCCATATAGAACAGCCAAAGGCATCCTGGTCGGCCCTCAAGGGAAGGCAGGGGCAGACCATGGGCATTCCCCGCCATCCAAGGAGGCTTCCATAATTGCAGAGCCATCACACAGCGCTCTGGTACTGGGATCACCCAAGGAATCGTCACGTCCTGCACATGGCTGCTTAGCCTCACTTCCGTATATTGGGCCTTCCGTTCACCATAGGCTGTTCTTCCAGAAGCCAGAAGAATGCAGTTTGCAGATGACATCCACACAGTGAGCTTTCGATTCGGACTTTCCACGTAATGGATTTGCTATCCAAGCAATATTCCATTTTGTGCCACTAGGACGCTTTTTCCACCTTTTATGAAGCCCACACAGTGTCCTTTCGATTCGGACTTTCCACGTAATGGATTTGCTACCCAAGCAATATTCCATTTCATGCCTCTGGGAGGCTTGTGTAACCGACATGCCTGTGGTATGAAGTGTGGCAGTCTAAATACTTCTTCATGTACATTTAAATGTCAACCTGAATACAGTTAAAGTAAGCTGCAGTCGACTTGAGCTTGTTGATATCTCCATAAAGCTTGTCCTCGAATGAAGCAGGTGTGGGCCAAAATATCTTTCTCTGTTCTGCATATATTGGGCACTCTTGCAGCAAATGTTTAGCTGTCATTTTACCAGTTCCACAATTACATTCATCTGTATCTCCTATCTTTAGTTTGTTGAACAAGTGGTATTTCAGCCTGTTATGTCCTGTGCGGAGTCTGAAGATTGCTACTTGTTCTCTTCGGTCGAGTTTGTAATATGCATCATCCTTCTGGTGGCCTGGATGCTCTGATTCCCATTTGGTTCTATAAGTGCTTTTTATCAACCTCTTTGCCTCATTATAGGTTATGTCTATGTCAGGCTGTGGTAGTCGTCCGCCCTCTTTTGCCAGTCTGTCAGCCTCTTCATTTCCAGGTATACTGCAATGTGATGGGATCCACTGTATTACAACTTTTTTGGATTTCTGGCATAGACCATGGAGTGCTGCTCTTAGGTCAGCTAGTTCTGTGCTGTTTTTGCTCTTCAGTATTGAGACAGCTGACTTTGCATCTGTAAAGATAGCCACTTGCGTCTCTTTATTTTCCTCCATCAAGAGCATTTCTGCTGCAGTTTTCAGAGCCTCTACCTCCGCTTTGAAGTTACTTGAAAACTTTCCAGTTGCCACTGAATGTGTTTTTTTCACTCCATTTTTTAAATTTAGGAGAATCCCTCCTCCTCCATTCTCTACTGAATTTTTGGCTGATCCATCTGTATATGCATGGGTCCAATTGCTGCTTGGGTAATGTTCTTTTATGTAGTTTAGGGTTATTTCTCTTCTTTCGGTTTCATGCTGAGTGTTCTTTTTCTCAATACCAGGAATGTTTTCTATCATCTCAGGCAGTTGCTGCTGTCTCCAAGCTGGGAACTTGTCTGCATTGTAAATGGGTTTGACTGTTGATATGTTAAGTATGGGATCTGCCCTAATCTTTCGTTTTGCAGTTTCTACTAAGTTGCTACGCTTCAGTCTTCCCTTTCCAAAACCACTAAACCTGTTATACATAGGGTGGTCTGTCAATCTTCTAAATTTTTCAGCTTGTTGCTGGGCTCTGCTATCTCTTCTATCCTGCATTGGTTGTAAACAAGTTATCTTTTCTAATTCATTAATAGGCGTTGTCTTCAGGCTTCCAGTTATGATTCGCATTCCTTGATTTTGGACTCTACTTATTTTGTTAAAGTTTGACTTAGCTGCTGTTGGCCAAGCTGCAAGGCCATATTCCAGTACTGGCCTCACCCGTCCAGTATATAACTTCTTGAGAACTTTCTCATCTGCTCCCCACGTTGTACCAGCAAGCTTTTTCATGATTGCCATTCTTTGCCTTGCTCTTGTTCGATTTTTCTCAACCTGTGTCTTCCATGTCAGGCGACGATCAAAGGTGACTCCTAGATAGTTTGGATTTTCTTCATGGCACAATATTTTTTCATTCAATACCAGCTTAGGTTGCTGAGATTTAGTTGAGAGGGAGAACACTGTGCATGTCGTTTTCTCCTCACTTATCTTCACTAGCCATGATTTTGACCAGTCCTCTATCGCTAATAGGGCTTGCTGTATTCTGCTGTTAGCTGTACTAATATATTCTTCAGATGTCCATATGGCTAGGTTATCTGCAAAGGATGATGTGTGTACTCTGGCTGGAAAATTTTCCGTGATGTCGTTTATATATGCTAGGAATAATGTTGGTGAAAGAACTCCTCCTTGGGGGACACCTTGCTCCAACAGCATCATTTTGCTGGTTTGTCATTGTACTTTTGTCCTGGCAGTTCTGTTCTCAAGGTAGTGGCTGATCCATTTGTACATTTTCCCACAAACATGCATTTTTTGCAGTTTTACTTTCAGTCCTTCCTTCCATACTTTATCAAATGCTTTTTCTAAATCTATCCAGACCGCTAGTGTGTGCTTTTTCTCTTGGAAGGCATCCTCTATTTCCTGAGCTGTATAGGTTATTTGATCTTCAGTGGATCTGTACTTTCTGAATCCTGCTTAATGAGGTGTTAAGAGTTGGTTTTCTTCCAGATGCCATGTTAGCCTGCCATTGATAATGCGTTCCATTAATTTTCCTACACAGCTAAGAAGACTGATAGGTCGATAGCCATTTGGTTCTTCCAGGTCTTTTCCTTTCTTTGGGACTGGTATTAGTATAGCTTCCTTCCATGCCTGTGGGACTATTCCCCTCTTCCAGCTGTAATTTAGGACTGCTAGTAGTTTCTTTTTTGCCTTAGTGCCTAGTCCTATTAGCATTTCATTTGTGATTCCATCCTTTCCTGGTGATGTCTTCTTTTTTAGGGTATTCATTGCCTGTTCCATTTCTTCCATTGTTAGATTTGCCATCATATATTCTGCTGCTGTCTCTGTATATCTATGATGTATCTGTTTATCATTGATTGCTTTCCTCTGTTGGGCTGTAATATCAATGTGGTTTGCACTGGCATAGTGTTCCATTAGTGCATTTGCAGCCTTTTTTCCTGTAAGCAAGGCATTTCCTTGTTTAATTGTTATTTGTTTGTTTCTAGGTCCTTCATTGTTCATGGCTTTCACTAGTTTCCATAGTTTGTTTCCATCCCTGTCAAAATTCAGGTTTTCTGTTTTTTTCCTCCAACAATCTCTTGTTGTTTGATTTACTGTTCTTTTATATTTTGCTGAGATGTTCGTTTCAGTTGTTTGTTCTCTCTCTGCGGTCTTCCTAGCATCTTCAACTTTGTTCTCCAAAATTTGTAGTTTTTAAGTCCAGTATGGTTTGTAATTTTTCCTCGCTCCTCTTGGAATAGACTCAGTGGCCGCCTGTATTATTGCTCTGTTTAGACTTTCCACCATTTGCTTCATGTTGCCATATCGTGTATTTATGTTTTCACAATATTTGTCTGTTAGTATGGCAAATCTGTCCCAATCTGCTCGTTTGTAATTCCAACGGGGCAAAGGCTTTTGCTCCTGTGGAACATACTCCATATTTATTACAAGCTTGATTGGTCTGTGGTCACTACCTGCTAATTGGTCAAGCACATGGCGATCGATTTTGTGGAGGATGTCTCCTGTGCAGAAAGCTAAGTCTGGAGTAGAAGTGGTAATCCATCTTCTGGAGTAGAAGCTCGGTGTGTCATCCGCTTTGTTGAGTAGATGGAGATTTGAGTCTATTTCCCAGTCCTCCACTTCATCTCCTCTTTTGTCAGTATCTGGGTATCCCCATCTTTCTGAACGGCTATTAAAGTCTCCGACAACAATGCAATTTGTGTCAGTTATTTCCATGTTTGAGAGTGTAAGATCCTTATCTGCCGGGCTATACAGATTGTAAATTCTTATTTTCACGTCCTTTATCATTATATCAACACCTATAATTTCCGTTTGGTTGTCAGAGATCACAGATACTTCGCTGCAAGGTATTGTATTTCGTGTAAGTATTACAACTCCTCCTTTGTGTCCTTCGCGGTCGAAACGTGTTGCCTGATATCCCTCGACTGAAAATGTGCGATTGGCGTTGAGGTGTGTCTCTTGAATGCATGCCACATCTATTCTATCTTTATGAAGACGCTGTGTTAGGGAGGCTTTCTTGTTATAAACTCCTTCTGCATTCCATTGTAGTATGTTGAGTGTCTGGGGTGTTTGGTCAATAGCTCTTAACCTACTCCTCTGTGCCTTGACTCCACAGCACAGGGGAAGGTGACCACCAGTAGTCATGGGTGGACCCCCTCGAGGCAGGGGGCCCGGCACTATCACCGCCTGATGGGACTTCACGGGATTAGCACCATAACGATTAATTTTCATCTGTGGCATCATGAAATGATAAAGTTACGTTGCACTTCTTTGTCAAGCCTGTGGCTCAGTACATCCGATTTCGACAAGCATTTGTTCGGGATGCTTTCCCTAGCCTTTGACTGTCCCCAGTCTACCTACAAGGCAGCAGGTTTGTACGTCTCTTCGTCTGGTCCCTCTCCCTTGACCTGTCCGACATGGGTGACCCTACCAGTAGCTGTGCTACCGTCGGCATAGCTCTTGGGGTCATTGGAACGCTCAAGCTTGGATTCAACATGTGGAATGTAATTTTATTAAATCACCACCCTGTTTGACAGAGTAAGTAAAGGAGAAACATATAGTATGCTTCCATGCATAATCACTTCTAAACTGTCAGGGGAAATATCACCCCAGTGTCAGAAGAAGAAAGTAAAGGTAATGACAGAAGAGGTGAGAAGGTATAAACAGGAAAGTAACCAGGCAGACTAAAACAATTGAGGCAACACTGATTGATAACATGAGTTTTTATCAATAAGATGAACAATCATCCTGTTCTGTTCCATTACTATTTAGGATCAGTTATGCTGGGTGCATTTCATCATTAACTCTTCATCATTCCTCTCCTAGCCTTGTCGTTCACTGTGTCTGTGTCCTCTGTAGGAACATCAGCCAACAGATCATTATGTACAAGAGCAGAATAAGAGGGCTTGCCAACTACAATTGCTGATGTCTAATGCCAGTACAAAGAAGAGACACTGTAGCTCTAACTTGTAGGTACTTCCTGAATCTGCTACCTTCTGTAACTCCTGTCTGTAGCCCTTTTCATTCTTGTCAACTGGAGAATTATCATCCATTGGCTATATATAAATAGGTTCACCATGTTTATTCACCTCAGGTGATGATGACGGTGTTCGCAGATTGTCATGATCCAGAGTTGCAGATCATTGCCCAATAATGTTCAATGGATCTGTAGACCAATAGCAGATCTTTAACAAAGAGGTGCTAAACGGGATCTGTGGTCAGGACTAAGATTAATCTAATCAATGAGTCCCCAGATCATTTCCGTAATGTACCAAAAAAGGATCTGTGCTTCATGATCATTCTGATGATTGACTATGTTTGAGGTTCAGGAACATTTCTAAGATAACTAGGATCATTTTATACCTCACAAAGACTTGCAGATTATCAAAATCATGGCAGAAGTCTTAATGACAATCAGATAAGGAAGGACTTTGTTATATTCAGTTATCCTTTTAGATAACTCAAGAACCAGCAAAAACTTCCAGAGAGGAGAGTATTTTATGAATATCTCCAGATCTTATTTGGTGTAGACTGTTTTGATTTAAAGTTAAAAATTAACTGAAAATTAATAAGCAGAACATTTTTGTAGTATAGAGACAATGGTAGGAAATTAGTGGTGTAGTCTAGTGATGAAATTACTGAACAACCATGAGATCTTCTAGGAGTTCTATTCTCCATGGTGTAATTAGAACATCATCCTGTAGACTGATGTGTATTGTTCATATGTTCATGAATGCTTTTCTGGCTTATTTCCACAGCTTTTTGGTTAATAAACAAAATTAACTTTTCCTGCATTCTTCTGTCAAGTACATTGTGGTGTGACAAAACATTTTATTATGTATGTGTTTAGTTAATGAAACTACATCACATAATTGTAGAATCTGGAACTTCAGGTGGCTGGGTAAACACGAATAGACAGCTAAGTTCTGTTCTATTGTAATCTCCCAGGTTCCAGGTTACTCAGAAAAGGGAACTTTAAATCTTATAAATTTCCTGTGACCATTCCACTTAACAGGGAAAATGATCATAGGTGGGGGACTCGTGAGCTAAATAAGTTTCTCTTTTCGGGAAGGAAGATTTTGGAGGGAAGAAATCAACATTCCTGGGAAACCCCTAGATTTCCAGAGCTATTATGGGACACTTTGGCTTCCAAGGACCCATCCCCTCCAAACAAAATTAGTCCCATCCTCATAGCGTTACTTCATTGTGGGGTAGGTGTCAAAGACTTGAAAGTAAGCTCTAAGCCCGGTGAGAGCTAAAACAGAGCTTAATAGGGGACAGGGGACGTAATAGGACAGGAGACCAGACAGGAGAGACACCAATGCTATAAATAGCTATAATGGGACACACTTGTGTCAACAAGAAGGGCAACCAGTGCGACTGAGCTGGTGTTACCCACGAATAGGGGAAACCTAGCTCACGAGGTGAGGAATAGGTAACTGTGCTCAACACAGACCAGGGCCCAGCACGTAAACCCAACCGTGCACGCTGAGCCGAATTGCTAGTGGCTGAACACACCACGCTCAGCGAGCTTAGACTAGACCGAGACGGCGTAGGGATCAGACGTGTATTTCGCTAGGAAGTCTTTGTAGTTCTAAGGACAGTATAATAGTATAATAATCTAGCTTAGCTTCAGTAATTAGAATAGTTATATCACCCTCTCATTCCATCTTATCATCATCACATTATAAGATGTTTAATACCGTTGTGGTATTCCGCTCGGGGAGCCTTTGTGTAATCTGCTCCGAATAAACATGTATCCTTTTGCAAACGAGACGAGTTGTCACTTCGCTTAGTGCAAAAGAAGAGAATCCGTGTATGCCTGTAGCAAGTGGGTTGCTGACAGTAGGTCGAGGTGGGTACTGCTTCCAACTTCCCAAAATGCCACACAGTGAACCAACTCTGTCATGGGCAGAGGAGCTCATCACCTCGGTCTGAGGTGGGTAAGACAAGGACAGAACAAAATGTAAAGTGTAGAACCCCAGTAGACTCCACTGGAAGATCCCACCATTGGACATTCTCCCTATCCCCCCCCCCCCCCCAGCCTTAATCTCTCTAAACATCATCCCATTTCACTATTCCCAACCACCTGAGCTACTTGACTTCTCACACTAGTTACTTTTAACAATGCGATTGCCTACTGTCGCCGATACTCCTTGACTACCTAACCATAACGCAACAACACTATGATAGAGTTCTAAACTCTATCTATCACTAATTAAGCTAATCCACATTATTTACAGCTAGATGTTATTCCGCAAATACCTTATGCAATGCTCGCTCAATCCGGAATCGAATTCACAATTTGCCATAAAAGACACATGTTAATTGATACATAACACATGCGATTCTATTTCTAAACTAAAACAGAGCGAGTCGAATCACTTCTGTCTAGTTCAATTCCCTTCTTCACACTGGCGGCAACAGAATTTATGTTTTCTGCAACAGGTTTTCCCAGGGGCAGACAATCCGTCCCTAACTTCACAGGAATTTTCGTCTCCCCTTTCTACATTTAAAGCAACCGTCTGTCCCTTCATCTCGCGATTCAACATAACAACAAGCCGACATTTCCCGTTTTCCCCGGGACTTCTCAAAGAACCGCGGCTTCCTTTGATCCGCCGTGTGTGTTTCGTTACTTGTAACAAACAATTGCAGCTGTGAAAACAGGCTGTCTCTGTTTAATCATCTTATCGCTAACCACAGTGATTCAGGCACAGGCAGGCAGAATAAAGGCAACACGGTGTGGGCTTTGCAGTGAAGAATTCGCTACTGGGAATGATTGAAATTCCAGCAGGAGGAAATGAAAGACTCTTGTCCCTGCGCTTGGCAACTTCTTGTGGGTTTGCCACCATTATTACTGCATATGCACCGACACTCGATTCCTCTGATGATGTGAATGATTTGTTCTATGAGGAGTTAGACTCCGTGATCAAGGCAGTTCCAAAATCTGACTACATTTATATGCTCGGTGATTTCAATGCTCGTGTGGGCAAGGACTCGAGTTCATGGCCAGTGTGCCTTGGAAAATACAACATCGGTCGCATGAATGAAAATGGGCAAAGGCTGCTGGAGCATTGCACCAGAAATGACCTGTGTATTACAAACTCCTTTTTTAAAACAAAAGAGATGCATAACGTCACATGGAAACATCCAAGATCCGGTCATTGGCACCAGCTGGATTTCATCATCACACGGAGACAACATCTGAACCATATATCATTGACTCGAAGTTACCACAGTGCTGACTGTGATACGTATCACTCTTTGGTTGTTGCAAGGGTTAGATTGAGACCAAAGAGAATCTACACAGCTAAACACAAATCTAGCCCCAGGATTAATATTATTAACACTCACGATCCTGAAAAGTGCTTTCAGTTTCAACAGCAATTTGAAGACGCTTTCACTGATACACCAGAAAATTGTACAGTAAATGAAAAGTGGGGTCAACTTAATGAAACTCTTTATAAAACTGCCGTAGGGGATTACGTCACTGTGGATCATAAGAGGCAGGACTGGTTTGCGGCAAACAGCCAGACTCTGCAGCCCTTCATTGATAAGAAGAATATAGCTCTCTTAAGAAACAAGGAAAGACCAACGCGTAACACTATGAGTGAGCTAAAGCAAGCTAGGAAGGATGTGCAAAAGGCTGCCAGGCAGTGTGCAAATGATTATTGGATCAAGTTATGTGAGTCCCTTTAAATCGCAAGTGATAAGGGAAACATAAGAAGCATGTGTGAAGGAATAAAGAAAGCCTGTGGTCCAGTGATCAAAAAAAGTTCACCATTGAAAACCTTGACTGGAGAAATCATAACTGATAAGAAACAGCTGATGGACAGATGGGTAGAGCATTATTTGGAGCTTTACTCAAGTGAGACCAAACTAGCGGATGATGCCCTCAACGCCATAGAGGCTCTACCAACTCTTGACCACCTGGACACACTTCCCACCATAACAGAAGATATGTGTGCTATAAATGAACTTGCATCTGGCAAAGCTCCAGGTAAGGATGGGATTCCAATAAAGGTTATCAGGAGTGGGCAAGACACACTCACTCTACAGATCCACCAGCTAATAAAGCTATGTTGGCGAGAAGGACAAGTCCCTTCTCTCCCCAAGTCGACTTTTAAGCCACTTTTTAAAGATTCAGGCATCATAACACTGTACAAGAACAAGGGCGATCGGAGCGACTGCAACAACTATAGGGGTATCTCACTTCTGTGTATTGTTGGAAAAGTATTTGCCAGAATTGTTCTGCGCAGACTTCAAGTCCTGGGAGATCAAAACTACCCCGAATCACAGTGTGGCTTTCGACAGATCCGGTCTACCATTGATATGATATTCTTATTATTGCGACAAATGCACGAAAAATGCCGTGAACAGAATCAATCATTGTTTATTGCCTTCATCGACCTCACAAAGGCATTTGATTTGGTCAGTCGTGAGGGTCTGTTCAAGGCACTAAAGAAGATTGGCTGCCCACCAACTCTTCTGTCCATTGTGAAATCATTCCACTCAAGCTTGATGGTGCAATTTCTGAAGAGTTTTAAATCAAGAGTGGAGTTAAGCAAGGTTGTGTACTAGCTCCCACCCTCCTTGGAATATACTTTTCACTTCTACTGAAATATGCCTTTCGTAATCAGGATGGTGGTATATACATTCACTCACGCTCAGAAGGCGGTATCTACAATGCTCAGACATTGAAGGCCAGGACCAAAATTAGGAGGGTACTGATCAGAGAGTTGCTTTTTGCAGATGATGCTGCAGTTACGACCTACTCTGAGGAAGAATTGCAATGTCTACTATCTGCATTTTCCAATGCTTGTTTTGAATTTGGTTTAACAATTAGCAAAAAGAAGACACAGATTATGTCACAGGGTGCACATGGGGTACCATCAATCTTTATTGACGACTCCGAACTAGAAATGGTAGATCATTTTACATATCTAGGATAGTGGTAAATAGCAAATTATCCCTAGATCAGGAAATCAACATCCGGATTGGTAAGGCAGCAACAACAATGAACAGGTTAAGAAAAAGAGTCTGGGAGAACAGGAAGCTTACTGCCAAAACAAAAGTCCTTGTCTATCAAGCCTGTGTCCTTAGTACTCTTCATTATGACAGTGAAACCTGGACAACTTACTCACACCAAGAGAAACGTTTAAATAGCTTTTATATGCGGTGTCTAAGAAGAATTCCTGGTATTAAGTGGCAAGACAAAATCACAAATACTGAAGTATTGGAAAGATCAGGTTGTGTGACGGTTTATTCCATGCGCAGTCTTCGGCAGTCTTCGTAGACATAGATGGATTGGACATCTTAGGAGGATGGATTATGGTAGAATACCAAAGGACATCTTTTTTGGTGAATTACAGATGGGTAAGAGATCTCAGGGTCGGCCTCTACTACGATACAAAGATGTGTGTAAGCGGGACAGTATTGATACAGGCATTAATAATGCACAGTGGGAGCAAGTCGCCGCTGAGCGTGTTGCATGGAGGGCAAAGATCAGAAATGGAATAAAGACAAAGGAGAAAATTATTGCAGATAAGTCACACACCGAGCGTGTGAGACGTAAGATGGTGCATGATGGTAGAAATGACCACGTGCTCACATGCACCCACTGTGAACGAAAATTTACAGCGCGAAATGGCCTTATCAGTCACATTCGCTACCGCCATAGGTAAACGTTATTATGCCTTTTTAAAGCACAAACTATCGTCTGTCAAGACGGCAAGGTGCCAATGAATATATATATATATATATTGTCTTTTGTTTAGGGGGGATTTTCACCCTATGATTTATGTTCGCCTTTATGGAGTCCGTTGTAATGTATGTAGAGTCAATGGCGGCGGTCATCCGAGTACGGTCACCGCCATAGAGGAAAGCACCGGCAAACTACCTCTTTAAAAGTGCCTATTACATTATGATTAGCCTAAAGACTGATCATCGCAAGACAAGGACAGAGATATTAAAATTAGCAACATGAGAAAAAATTAATATTTTAAGGATGTGCGAAACGAGATGGGCAGGAGCAGGCATCAAGATAGATGAAGATTTTGAGATTATTTATTCTTGAGGTGAAGATCGACAAAGTTGAGTGTCAATTATTTAGGACAGGAAAACATCAAAATCTGTTAAAGGATATTGGGCTGTGTCGGACAGAGTTCTACTAGTTAAACTGAGTGGCTGACCTTTTAGCATAAATGTTATTCAAGTATATGCCCCAACAGGAGAATCCAGTGAAGATAGTGTAGAGGAATTTTATAATGACATAGAGTCTGCCGTAAAGAAATGTAAAAATTAAGAAATAAACATCATAATAGGGGACTTCAATGCAAAAGTAGGAAATCAATGTGATATATACACAGTAGGAAACTATGGTTTAGGAGAGAGAAATTAAAGAGGATACAGACTCGTAGAGTGGGCAAAAGTACAGGAAATGATTGTAGGAAGCACCTGGTTTAAGCAACACCCTAGAAGATTATGGGCATGGAGGAGTCCTGATAGCAGGATCAGAAACCAGATTGACTACATTCTAATTAGCAGAAGATTTAGAAACGCACTAACAATAGCAAACACAGTTCCCAGTGCTGATTTTTATAGTGACCACATATTACTTACAGGAACATTGAGGATAAAGCTGAAGAAAGTCAAGTGTATAACAGGAAACACTAAATATGATTTGTGTACATTGAGTAAAGACAAGGAAATACGAAACAAATTCAACATAGAAGTACAGAACAGATTTGACACATTGTCTGATCTAGAGATATTATTCAAAGATGTGGATGATCAATGGGAAATGTTGAAGAATTCAATCAGTTTGATGCAGAAACAACTATTCCAAAATTATAGAAGGTGGGACGTAATAAATGGATGTCAGAAGAAATTTTACACCTAATGGAAACAAGAAGACTCAACAAAAATAATTCTGCCAAATATGAAGAAATTCACAGACAAGTCAGAATATTATGTAAGGAGGCAAAATAAGCTTGGCTTGAGTGTCATATATTTTTGAAGGGAGTGGGAAATCACTGTGGTGCATGCCCCATTTCTAATCAAAGAAGTTGGGCCCCATCCTCTACTGTCTTCAATAACCCCAGAATATGACCCTCGAGTTATCTGCAGACCTCGTCTTATTTAATTTTGTCTAGGAGATATAGATTATGGCCCTGGTGAAAAGAAAATATACTAACTGGGAATCTGCCCCTTTTCCAAGGATTATTATAGCTCTTGAACCCCCATTTTGTTTATCAAATCTGAGGAAAGTCTGGAGAAGTTTCTCAGCTTGATTTATATGAAAAAAGTATGGATGTTGAGCAGTTGATAGATCTTGAGTCTCTCCCAATTTAATTTTCCTTCATGGGTTAATTTGTTTTTAAACAATTAAACACATCAACAAGTTTCAATAGATCTTGACAACAGGGTGTACACACATAAGATGGTGAATCACAGATAGGTTGAACCAATAATCAACATAAGATCGGTGACAGTTAATTATTTATTGAATGGGCCTGAGTCTTCTGGCCTGTCATGTACATTTCTATTGTGGTGTACGCAAGATAAATTAGAAACATGCATATAGGACCAATATTACAAACCATCAATAAATAAACATCAATATACATGATGTCGGGTAGCGGGGTAGGGGTATCCCCTATCAAAGGAGAAGTAAGGCGCCTCCTTCCCTCTGCTAGCCTACGGGACACCCTTGGGCAAGGTGGAGTACCCGTTTAGCCCCCCGATCAGGGTTACGTGAAGCCATGTGTGCAGGTGGTGGATGAAGATGGAGAGCAGCCGACAGATAGTTGTAGGTTATGGTCTACACCTTCACGACGGTAGGCAGAGGATCTCCTTTTTTGAGGAGACAATGGCTACGGTCACTGACCAGTATGGTCACTGCTGGGAAGGAAAGCAATGGCAAACTACCTTCTTTATACATGCCAAGAAAATCATGTTGTGTTCACTTATCGATAGCAAAGAATACCATGGACAGCCAGAAAGACCAATGAACAAGTCCTTCAAGAAACAAATGAAGATCGTAAACTGATCAGAGACATTAGACGTAGACAGTCACAATTTTTTGGGCATGTTATGAGAAGAAATGATTTGGAGAACTTGGTGACAACTGTAAGATCGAGGGGAACAGACCAAGGGGAAGACCTAGAAACAAGTATCTGGATGGCTTGGCCTTGTGGCATGGTCGAGACAAAAACACGGAACTGATCCACGACTCTGTTGATCGAGTGAGATGGCAGAACATGACCGCCCACGCTTACCGGCATGGCACATGATGGATGGATGGATACATGATGTCAACAAGTGTGAAAACATGGTAAACAATTGAATGTTGTACATATTAAGTGTGGTGATAGTGAAATCAACATTTATGTATCAGTTCCTGAAACTGAGTGTTGTGTGTTCCTAAAAGAAAGGTACCCTTGTGATGGGAGATTTGGATAAGCCTGGGTCCATTAACTGATGGATCCACTCCAGTTCTGCCCATGACCAAGTCTTCTTCCATCTCAAGGGTGGGTCATCTCTTTCTCTCTCTGGGATCTGGTTTGGTTGGTTTGGCCAGTTGGTTGCCAGCTGGTTGGTTGTGGGTTGCCACCAAGATTTCACTGGGATCCAGACATTCTGCCTTCCCTATTTGAAAAACGGTCACACCAGTTTTCACGTCTGTTCATCAGGCATGTTTTAGGAAGAGTGCGCGATTAACATAATCTATACAGGCGTTGGCGCGAAGGCATTGTCACATGTCTGTTTTATCCAATGGTCTCCTGAGCTTTGGCTGATGAAATGTTTCTTAGAATTGACGTCATCTTCTGTCAATTGTTCAAGTTTCAGTTTGATGTGATGTTAATTTTGCAGTTCTGGTTTCAGTTTGCTCTTGTAGTCAATTGTTATATATTTTCTCCCTTCTTTTGCGTGCAGTCTTGTAAACTGAATAATGGTGGTTAGCGTTATGCCACATTGAGTTAAAGTGCTTAGACATTGAAAGACAACACAACGATCAAAATACCAAATTAGTGCACAAAAGAATTCAGGAACTTACTAATGTAAGAACTGTGATCAACATAGAACAATTAGTATAATGAGTCACATCACAAAGATTTTGCTACGAATTATCATGCAAAGAGTTAAGAAGAAAATACAACCTGAAATAGGGGAAGAACAATGTGAGTTTGTAGAAGGAAAGGGTACAGTAAATGCTGTGTATATGCTGCAAACTGTTATTGAACGTGCTATAGAAGTAAACAAGAATATACACCTTTGCTTTATTGACTACACAAAGGCTTTTGATAGAGTTAGACATGTCAACATGGTGGATATGCTTGCAGATCTACAAATTGATGGGAAAGACATTAGACTGATAAAAAACATATATTGGAAACAACAAGCTGCCATAAGGATTGATAATGAAGTGGGACAATATCAACCTATTAATAGAGGTGTTAGGCAAGGATGTGTGATGTCTCCAGATCTTTTTTCCCTATACAGTGAAAATATTTTCAGGAATGCAGAAGATATAAATGGAATCAGCATTGGAGGACAAACATCAATAAAATTAGATATGCAGATGATACATTATTGATTGCAGACAATGCACAAGATCTACAAAAATTAGTAGACGCAGTTGTGGTACACAGTGAGCAGCTGGGGTTGGAATTAAATTGTAAGAAGTCTCAGGTTATGGTCGTCACTAGGAAGAAAGAAGTACCACAATGTAATATACAAGTAAATGGGAATATTCTTCAACAAGTAAATCGGTACAATTATCTCGGAACAGTCATAACATATGATGGGAGAAGCCTTGAAGAGATTAGAACAAGAATCGCCATGGCGAAAGTAACCTTTAGCAAGATGAAAAACATTCTGACCAATAAAAAGATGTCAATTGAAACGAGAAAAAGAGTGTTGAGGGGATACATAGAGCCTGTTCTTTTGTATGGATGTGAAACTTGGACAATGAGCAGTCAAGCTGAAAAACATCTGATGGATGCAGAAATTTGGTTTCTAAGGAAAATGCAAAGAATACCATGAACATACAGAAAAACCAATGACCAAGTACTACAGGAGACAAATGAAAATCGTAAATTGATTAGAGAAATTAGACATAGACAGTCAAAATATTTTGGACATGTTCTGTGGCGAAGTGGTCAAGCCGTTTGACTCGTGCTCCGAAGGTTGTGGGTTCGATTCCGGGCCGCGTCCTTCGGTTTACGAGTTAAATGTTTCGGAGACTCCCATGGGTCGTCGCTAAAAGCTACGGAGTTCGTGCTTTGTGCGACGCTTTCCGTACTGCGGAAAGAGACCGAGCCATATGGGATAAAACCCGGTGCAATGAAGTCGACCCTGTCGACTTTTAAGCGACTTTTTTATGAGAAGAAAAGGATTGAAGAACTTAGTGATAACTGGCAAAATCGAAGGGAACAGACGAAGAGGAAGACCGAGAGGAAAATACCTGGATGGCCTGGCCACATGGCATGGACGAGACAGGAACACTGAATTGATCCACGACTCTAGTGATCGAGTGAAGTGGCGAGTCATGACCGCCCACGCTTTCCGGCATGGCACATGATTGATTGATTGTAATGCATGTACACATTGTCCGTGGTTACTATGTCTCATCTTTTTACAGATGAGCTACATATACCTAAATATGTTTGTTTAATTGAGTCTTTCTGTGTGTTTTATGTGGATTCTTCAGCCCAGCGAATTTCATCATTATATTACCTTTGTTTCAGATAAATTATCGTTGGTTCTGATTGTTCTGTCTGTACTCGCTGTGCTCACTGCACTAAACTGTTTGTTTCTTCTGTGGATAATTGTGCACATATACAAGGCGTGCTGGAAAAGTAAGTCAAATTGGCGGTAAACATAATATAACTTACACTAACAGTAATTTTAATTATCAACAGCATTATCATATTCATTGTTGCCATCATTATCATATGCTATGCCAGCAAGCTTTGGCGATCAAGACTGGCCGTCTGTAAGATGATAGAAATATATTGCATTTCCGAAAATTTTCTGTTGTCCTCCTGCTTGTGTCGTGAAGGGTCGCAGAGAGGAGAGGGATGCAAGACATGCATAAAAAATTTGAGAGACATCGTGAAAAGTCTCGAATCAAATGACGACCGACACCTGATTCTAGAAAACTTTGATATACCAGTTTGCTTGGAAATATAAATATTACAGTTCTATCGGGTTAATGGCGATATTTAATGTGGAGCAGTAGATTTAAGTTCTTCTTCTTCTGCTTCTTCTTCTTCCTCTTCTTCTTCTTCTTCTTCTTCTTCTTCTTCTTCTTCTTCTTCTTCTTCTTCTTCTTCTTCTTCTTCTTCTTCTTCTTCTTCTTCTTCTTCTTCTTCTTCTTCTTCTTCTTCTTCTTCTTCTTCTTCTTCTTCTTCTTCTTCTTCAACCAAATAAAGTCAAATACGCCAGACAATAAATTATGCAGTACATTATTTGTATCTTCGTCATTCAAATTGACAAAGTCAAAACATTGTTGTGAAGTATAGAGAATTATTATAAGTCTGAAATCCTCTACATATATAATTATTATAACTCTTAATTCCTGTATAGACAATTATTAGAACTCTTAAAACCTATACAGATAATTATTACAGCTTTGACATCCTATATAGATAATTATAAGAATTCTGAAATCATATATAGATAAGCACATGTTTCAATTTTTATGTTGCAGATCTGTTCTGTTCAATAAACTGCAGACGTTTGTGTTCATGTCGGAAAACCGCTAAAGCAAACAGAGAGCAGTTCGAAATCAACACATATGATGACCATGACGACAGCTATGTGTACTCAGCAATTGTCAAAACAAGTAAACGTAACAATTATGGTGAGAGCACAGATGTCAGTGTAGCTAACTCGTCGTCTGAAATTGACAAGGACAAGGAAGAACATTAGGACGATAATCCTTACACACAAGTTAGAAAATTACCTATGCAATAATCCATTAATGGATTGATATACATCTGTAGCTTGCCCAGGGCCGGTTAAATAGACCTACACTCATCTATCACCCATGAGTGGGTTCTTCTCGTGGCTCCAGACGTCAATCTACACCGAAAACGTTTATATCGTACTAGAAATGTGCTTATGTTGACCGGGTGGACATAAGTCTACCAATTTTCACAGAAACTAACAATATTCTTCAAATTTTCACAGACACCAACAATATTAAAAACGATGTTTTCCCGTAGTGAATTTGAATGACGAAGACACAAACAATAGATTGCACGATTTATTGCCTGTCATATTATGCTGCATCTCGTCAGGTACATACTGCAGAATTCACACAACGTAAAGTAAAATAACTAGATAAATTCTTCAAGCTGAAATATACACATGTTCACACAGTAATGTTAGTTGTCTCAATCAATCAATCATGTGCCATGCCGGAAAGCGTGGGCGGTCATGACTCGCCATTTCACTCGATCACCAGTGTCGTGGATCAGCTCAGTGTTCCTGTCTCGTCCATGCCATGTGGCCAAGCCATCCAGATATTTTCCTCTCGGTCTTCCTCTTGGTCTGTTCCCTTCGATCTTGCCAGTTGTCACTAAGTTCTCCAATCCATTTCTTCTCATAACATGTCCAAACAATTTTGACTGTCTGCGTCTAATTTCTCTAATCAGTTTACGATGTTCATTTGTCTCCTGTAGTACTTGGTCATTGGTTTTTCTGTCTGTCCATGGTATTCTTTGCATTTTCCTCAGAAACCACATTTCTGCAGCCATCAGATGTTTTTCAGCTTAACTGCTCATTGTCCAAGTTTCACACCCATACAAAAGAACAGGCTCAATGTTTCCCCTCAACACTCTTTTTCTCGTTTCAATTGACATATTTTTATTGGTCAGAATGTTTTTCATCTTGCTAAAGGCTACTTTCGCCATGGCGATTCTTGTTCTAATCTCTTCAAGGCATCTCCCATCATATGTTATGACTGTTCCAAGATAATTGTACCGATTCACTTGTTGAAGAATATGTCCATTTACTTGTATATTACATTGTGGCACTTCTTTCTTCCTAGTGACGACCATAACCTGAGTCTTTTTACAATTTAATTCTAACCCCAGTTGCTCACTGTGTACAACAACCGCATCGACTAATTGTTGCAGGTCCTGCGCATTGTCTGCAGTTAATACTGTATCATCTGCATATCTAATGTTATTGATGTTTCGTTCTCCAATGCTGATTCCATTTATATCCTCTACATTTCTGAAAATATTTTCACTGTATAGGGAGAAAAGATCTGGAGACATCATAATCCCTGCCTAACACCTCTCTTAATTGGCTGATACTGTCCCACTTCATTATCAATCCTTATTGCAGCTTGTTGTTTCCAATATATGTTTTTTATAAGTATAATGTCTTTCCCATCAATTTGTAGATCTGCAAGCATATCCACCATGTTGACATGTCTAACTCTATCAAAAGCCTGTGTATAGTCAATAAAGCAAAGATGTACATCCTTGTTTACTTCTATAGCACGTTCAATAACTGTTCGCAGCATATACACAGCATTTACTGTACCCTTTCCTTCTACAAAGCCACATTGTTCTTCCCCTATTTCAGGTTGTATTTTCTTCCTCACTCTTTGCATGATAATTCTTAGCAAAATCTTTGCGATGTGACTCATTATACTAATTGTTCTATGTTGATCACATTCCAAGGTTCCTGATTTCTTTGGGATTGCAATAAATACAGAGTTACATGATTCAGGAGGTATATCTCCAGTATCATATAATGTGTTCAGCAGTCTGGTGACTTGCTGTAGTCCAAATTCTTCTAAAGCTTTAATCATTTCTGTTTCGATGTTTTCTGCACCGGGGGCCTTGCCAGCTTTCATATGCTTCAGAACATTTCGAACCTCCATCTCCAAAATTAGTGGCCCTTCATTATTAAATCTAATACCATACTGTTCCTCTCTGTTATCACCATAAAGGTGTTTCACATAATCTGTCCTTACATGTAGAATCTGGTCTTTTTCTATTATGATTTTGCCATCTTTAGTTTTTAGACACCCTGTTGATGTAATTGTTCTTTTATTAGTAAGTTCCTGATTTCTTTTGTGCACTAATTTGGTATTTTGACTGTTGTGTTGGTTTTCAATTTCTAAGCACTTTTCCTCAAGCCATGTTTCTTTTGCCTCCTTACATAATATTCTGACTTGTCTGTGAATTTCTTCATATTTGACAGAATTATTTTTGTTGAGTCTTCTTGTTTCCATGAGGTGTAAAATTTCTTCAGTCATCCATTTCTTACGGCCCACCTTCTTTAATTTTGGAATAGTTGTTTCTGCAGCCACATTGATTGAATTCTTCAACGTTTCCCATTGATCATCCACAAGCCTTGCAATTGATGAAGCGGGAAGCTTCCGTTGTGTCGGCCCCACTAGGCTCCCATCGCCTCTGTGTAGTATCTTGTCGATCCATTGAGGTATGTGTTCATACACTCTTTTGTTCAATTGCCGCTCTGTTCTGCCGATGTAGGTAGACTGGCACCTACATGTGAAGTGATAAATACAATAGTTTTTGGCGCACAGAGGAACATGCTCTTTTACTGCTGGGATAGGAATCGGTGTGGTTATATACCTAATGACTGGAGTTGCAGCACAGAATGTTCGGCCTACTACTGTAATGAGCCTGTCTTGTAGACGTTGCATTACGTCATCACTACGAAAGGTTAGATGAATGAATACTTTCAGTTTAGGTACACTATTCTTCCAATTTTCACAGACACCAAGAATATTCTCCCAATTCTCACATAAACCAACAATATTCTTCCAATTTTCACATAAACCAACAATATTCTTCCAATTTTCACAGAAACCAACAATATTCTCCCAGTTTTCGCAGAAACCAACAATATTCTTGCAATTTTCACAGTAGCCAACAATAGACTTCCAATTTTCACAGAAACCAACAATATTCTTCCAATTTTCACAGAAACGAACAATATTCTCCCAGATTTCAAGAAACCGAAAATATTCTTCCACTTTTCACATAAACCAACAATACTATTTTAATTGTCACAGAAACCAACAATATTCTTCCAATTTTCACAGAAAGCAGCAATATTCTTCCAATTTGCAAGGAAACCATCAGTATTGTCCGAATTTTTTACAAAAATGCTTTTTTTAAAAAATTGAAACTGACTATATGTTTTGTGTCACTTCTTCTGCTGACCGAAAGTTTCTTTGCTTAAATCCTGCTCGCCTTGTCACGTGTTCTATGGAAGCCACTCAGTTGCCATGAGGGAAACGCGGCCTATCCATCTGAACCCAGAACACATATACTACACATGTCAAAACAGCCGCAGATACAGTGGATACTTTGAATAACAAAGACACAAACAATAGATTGCACGATTTATTGCCTGGCATATTTCGCTGCATCTCGTCAGGTACATACTGCAGAAATCACACAACTTACGTGAATTAATTAGATAAATCCTTCAAACTGAAATACACACATGTTCGCACAGTAATGTCGATTGTCTACCACGGCAATTTTAAACTGACTAACATGTCTTTCTGCTTGCACAAGGACGGCTTACGAAGGTTGATTAGTATAGCTTCAGCAAACTTTAACAATCGACTACTTTGTGTGTTGAACAACACCCGGAAGGCATGCGAGTGGATACTCTCAAACAACTAATAAAAACACACACAGTCAAACAAACAGACATTAACATAGCAATCTTTCTGAACACTCTTCCTGAAACACCCAAGACACACACACACACACACACACAAACAAACACAAACACCACACACACACACACACACACACACACACACACACACACACACACACACAATTACTTCAAACACTAACATAATACAGAATCTTAGTTTGGACTTTCATAAACAAGGCCAGGTTCAATTCCCTGCATACAACAGACACTTATTTTAACTCATGTTCAAATACAAGGTATCTACTATATTTCCTAGTGATAATATGTAAACTTATTTTAACTTAATTTTCTCATGCTATTAGGATGATAAACTGGGAATACAATATTTGTAAGGCCTGCTAAAGGCCATGAAAATACGAAATAACAATACAATCTTCAAGAACGAGTATTTAAAAAAGCGAGATATTTAACCTTTGTTTACATTACCCATCACGGGGGATATCAATCATCCCATTTTCTTTCCTTATCACCGGGGATGATGAATATTACCACAATTAGGAATATTACCACCGTGTCAGTCGTGAAGTGGGAAGTATGACAATGACCAAGACAAAAGTACATTTAACCTGCACCCCAACCCCGCTCACGCCACATAACATTAACATCAATCTTGTTTTGGTGCTTTCTCTCTCTCTCTCTCTCTCTCTCTCTCTCTCTCTCTCTCTCTCTCTCTCTCTCTCTCTCTCTCTCTCTCTCTCTCTCCCTCCCACACACACACCTTGTAAATACACACTGTTTGTATAAAATAAAAGTTATATTGAAAAAGGGAAATACAGGAAAGGAAGCATATGCAAGGAATGAGTGTGTACACACACATGTCATACATGTTACATTATTATGTGTGCATAGCATATGAATGTATTGTTGTTTTTTTTTTTTTTTTTTCGCACATATGTCACTTAACACTAACAAACGGCAATGCTCTGTGATATACACAAACAAAAGAAACACACATTACGCAAACACACACTGTTTTGTATGAAATACACGTTTTTTTTTTTAAAAAAAACGCACATACAATTTAACAAACACAGTGTATAGAAGCTTTTCAAAAGACAATAACGAAAAATAGGAAGCTGCGGTGACATGCCTTCATAGCAAACAATCACAAGCAAACACGACAACCACGAATATGACAGCACAGTGGCTATTTGAAAACATAATAAGCAGAGAATTTAAAAACAAAAAGTGTAATACCTATCTCACGACTTCCCTAAAATAAAATCCCATTCGTACATTATAATATGATACACATTGCATGTAGTCAGTACTGATTGATCTGTGGATAATATCTGACTGCAGCATTCCGAGTAAATTGGAAGCAGCTGGTAATGCAACATTGTAAGTATGACAACAACAAAGGGGTCTGAATACAACTTATACAACTACAACACATACACACAGAGAAAAACCTGGCAAGAAACTTTCTCACATGACACAATAGACAACATACCACCCTGAACACATTAACTAGCTTATTGACGAAGGATAATATACCGCCACATGTGACCTTCTATTTGGAGAGAAGGACGATATATCGCCAGACTAAGGTCATCGTGTTATTTGTTTTGTTCCGTGTTATCTACCGCAATGGTAATGCTCAGTGCATGGAAATGTACATTATACTACTTGTTCATTTGACTGTGTACCATGTCTGCAGTCGTAAATCAAGGACGGTGGTCACTGAGAAGAGGCGAGTTAGTTGGTGGGGCACCTATCTCTATAAAATACCTCAACCCTCTATGACGTGGCCATCGTCGAGTAAAAATGTTTGCGTATCCTTTTACAGGACTTAGCTGTCAACAGCAGCATCTTTCAGCTGTCTGTTGATCTCTTGGCAAGATTACGCTCAGTAGTTTGCCATTGCTTTCTGAGCGGCCGGCTCAGTATCCGCAAGTCACGAGCGGGGGTCGAACCACCTCAGTTCTCGCTCCGCTGCGAGACTCTGCGTGATAAACGGGATTACAGAGAGAAAGTGTTGTAACCCCACAGCCAGAGAGACCGGCATCGTCGAGTAAGGGGTGCCATATATAATCTCTTCCCCCTGATGCCTTGTAGGGTCTGTCTTTTAGACAAAGGCTACTGGAGTCAACCATACACAAACCGGCGAAAGGCAAGGGGAAACCGCTGCCGTATTTTACCAAGATAATCATGCGCCTAAACAACATTGACATTTAGTAAACTGGCGAAGAAATCCTAGGACGCCTTGGAAATGTGGTTTTATAGAAGAATGCTGAAAAGTCATTGGACTGCCAAAATGAGCAATCATGACAGCGATGTTATTCTGCATGTTATTCGTTGTTTATCTGTTTGTGTTGTCCTGTCTTTGACAAAGGTTCTTAGAACCGAAACTTCGCGTAGTCCTTTGTATTCTACATCACTTATTTTTATTCTCTTACTCCATTATTATATATTTATTTATTATTTCTTTGAAAAATTTTGTACATATCATTTTACATATCTAGGATCAGTGGTAAATAGCAAATTATCCCTAGATCAGGAAATCAACATCCGGATTGGTAAGGCAACAACAACAATGAACAGGTTAAGAAAAAGGGTCTGGGAGAACAGGAACCTTACATGCAAAACAAAAGTCCTCGTCTACCAAGCCTGTGTCCTTAGTACTCTTCTTTATGGCAGTGAAACCTGGACAACTTACTCACGCCAAGAGAAACGTTTAAATAGCTTTCATCTGCGGTGTCTGCGAAGAATTCTTGGTATTAAGTGGCAAGACAAAATCACAAATACTGAAGTATTGGAAAGATCAGATTGTGTGGCGGTTTATTCCATGCTCAGTCTTCGTAGACTTAGATGGATAAGACATCTTAGGAGGATGGATGATGGTAGAATACCAAAGGACATCTTTTTTGGTGAATTACAGATGGGTAAGAGATCTCAGGGTCGGCCTCTACTACGATACAAAGATGTGTGTAAGCGGGACATGATTGATACAGGCATTGATAATGCACATTGGGAGCAAGTCGCCGCTGAACGTGTTGCATGGAGGGCAAAGATCAGAAATGGAATAAAGACAAAGGAGAAAATTATTGCAGATAAGTCACACACCGAGCGTTTGAGACGTAAGATGGTCACATTTGCTACCGCCGTTGGTAAAAGTTATTATGCCTTTTTAAAGCACAAACTATCGTCTGTCAAGACGGCAAGGTGCCAATGGAATTTATTATTTTTGATTTTGAATGTTTTAACTTGCGTATGGAGTCCTTTGTAAGGGTATGTATATTGTGTCTGTGTTTAGTATCTCTTCTTTTCGCAGGAGCTGAAAATACCTAATTGTTTGCAATTAATATTGTTTTATCCTGCTGCAACGCTGCTTATTCTAGGGTGTTTAGTCGCAAAGACAACTTTTCAGAAACATCAGAAAGGGGCAGTCATTTTTGTTAGGCAACATAATGAAAAGACAAAAAGTGGAACATGTTGTGATAAGCGGAAAGATTTGTGGAGAGAGAGACGGAGGAAGACAGCGTGAGAAGATTGTTGAAAGTCTTGTGACATGGCGTGGAACAGAGTCAACACACGAATTGATCCATGGCGTCGGAGATCGCAATTTGTGGATTGACATGATCGCCCACGCCAACCGGCCAGGTACTGGGTGATGATGAAGAATCAACTTTCTAGGCGCGATGATGTCACAATATTCCAACTGATAAAACGGTACAGTCAACGAAACTATCATTTTTTCAAGATTGGCGTGTCAGATCTCTGCCTGTGTGTGACAGTAACCCCACGAATCACCAGACGCCCGCCCATCAGAGAGTAGTCAGGGCAAACAAATATGACAGATCCCTTTTTGTCTAACACCAGTCACTAAAAAGTGGTTTTACCAGAGACTTTAACGCCGAGGTCTGTGTGTGGGAGAGGAAGAAATGGGAATCGTAGTAGTAGTAGTGTAATAGTAGAAAGAGGAGGAGGAGTAGTAGCAGAAGCAGTTGGAGTAGTTGTTGTTGTTGCAACATAAGTAGTATTAGTAACTGTAATACTAGTAACAGCAGTAGTAGTAGTTGTTGTAACACAAGTAATGGTTGTAATTGTAGATGTAGTAATAATTGTGATTGTTGGTGCTGTAATATAGGTATTATCTGTAACTGTAGTTACAGTAGTGGTTTCTGTAACTATTGTAGTGATTGCAGTAGTAGTAGAAAATGTAACTGTAACGGTAAAAGTAGCAATAGTACATTGTCGTTTTGCTAACACAGTTGTTGTTTATTTTGTCTTTTTTGCATAAAATGATTCATTATCCGACGCGACAACACCTGGAAGGCACAGTTTGTGCACTGTGTTGTTTGCCTTTCATTATTTACATGTATTTTTGTAATAAAATACTCACTGAACAATTATAACATCTTGGTGTTTGTTTCTTTGTTTCATTATTGGTCATATATTTAACATACTAAACTTGCTTGCTTTCACATTTGTAATCTTGTGGTAAAGCAATTACGTGTACAAAAGGTTTTTTCCGAAGCTGTATATATGAGAGTATAAACATGTTAGCTCAACGAATCCCTCCGTTACCATACTATAGCTTTTAGTCTGTATTAGGGTGTATTTTTAACGACTGTGCAGTGTTTGAAAATATTGCTGGTCCACGTTTTGTATTCACCCTCTGTAAAGTTCATGCAACATAATGAAAAAAAAATTAAGTTGCATGTCCTTCGTAGGACGTAGCAGTCAACCACAGCATTTTCGCTGTTCGTGATTCCTGGACAAGTTTTACGTTCAGTAGTTTGCCATTGCTTTCTGAACGACCGGCTCCTATACCCTTTTCGAAAAAAACCAGCACCGCTGTGTTTCGAACCCGGGTATACGGGCTCACAAACCGCGTTCGCAAGTCCTTAGCCACAGAGACCGAGGCAACATAATAGGTAAATACAAAACTTGGACAGGCAATATTTTTAAATAATGCACAGTCATTAAAAATACACCATGTATTTCTCAAGTGCATTCTATGGTCTCTGCTTTGTTCCTCCTCCGTAAGTGATAATCAATAACTGTAAATTCATTTTCCATGATATTTCATCGATCTTTGAAGTTCCATAGAATATTTCCTCATCATCATCAACATCATCATCATCCTCTTGAACGTTTGCCGTCAAGAGTAGTGGTGAGGAATAATTGGTGCTTCAGAGCCCAATTGGTGGCATTGGATAGTGTCATTCAGTCAGTTATCAGTTGTCAGTTGGGGTATCTTCATTGCACTCCGGACATGTCCATAGGTGCTCAGATCCTCCCCCCAGCATATGCATCAGCGTCCGGTGGCTAATAGTGCCAGTTCTGTGTTGGTTGACGAGGCACCTTGTTTTCCCGATGTATCTCTCGCGTCTGGCCGTGCCGATTCTTACTCCCAGGTCTTTCATTCTGGACAACGATGTGGAATCACTGACATCAAAGTCCTCTGTTCTCGCCATATCTTTGAGGACGTTAATAACATCGGCACGATCCATGGGCTGGCCATCTACAGGGGGTGCAGAGCTAGCCAGTTTATCAGCTCGTTCATTTCCCTCGACTCCCGCATGTCCTGGGACGAAGATGAAGGTGACTTTACGGACAACAGACTTCCGCAGCGACTCAGTCCATTGTCTACGTACAGATCCAGCTTCGACCTTCTGAATCATGCTCATTGAATCACTTAGTACACACACGTTGGTATAATGCTGTGATTCCAGCCATATTAAAGCCTGTGTAACTGCCATCACCTCCATAGTCATGCTGCTCGTGGTCATAGAGTGGGCACCACTGGATTCTTGAACAGTTCGGCCCGCTGAACGGGCTGTAAATGCCCAAGCACTTCTCTGCTGCTTTACAACAGATCCATCTGTATAGATGAGCACTTCGGGGCTATCTAAGTGTTCATAGATGAGCGCGTTAACCTCTGCATTGACAGCGGCAGGGTTCTGCTCTCTGCACCGTTCCGTGTAATTGTGGAATGTCTTTGATGTCGTCAATCCATTTTCTTTTAGGGCGTCCTCTTTCTCTGCTCGCAGATTATCTTTGATGTAGGGCCAGTGATACTAATTGACGGTGTTGCATTCTAACGACATGGCCAAACCACTTGATCTTCTGTCTTTCAATAAATGTGGTACAGGGTGTTGATCCCACAGTCTGTCTGATAGTAGCATTTCTTACTCGGTCTCTGATTGTTAAGTTGACAGTTCTCCGCAGACATATCATTTTACTGGTGTTGATTTTGCGTAAGTGTGATTTGGATAAAGTCCAAGTTTGAGATTGGTAGCATAGGGTTGATGTGAATATGCTGTTTATTATGTGTGGTTGTTGCGGACACTTGTATATTTGAATGTTTCAGAATGGGTGATAGTTGATATGTAAGTGCAATTGCTTTTTGATATATGATTTCGCTGTCCAATCTGCCATCTTCTGTGATCATACTTCCAAGATATTTGAATTCTTTAACTTGTTTCAGAGTTGTGCTATTTATCTGTATACTTAGTGGACCAGGCGATCTGCTAACTTGCATTAATTCGGTTTTGGTTGTATTATAATCATATTGTATCTGCTGCATATTGAACTCATATTATTAATATGATTTTGCAGTGTGCCCTCGTCGCTATAAAACAGGCTCTGATCGTCTGCATATAGATGTTTATTTATTTCCCGTGGATCAGTTGTTTCATCTGAAGTAAAGAGTTCTAAATTTTCTGAATCTGTTCTGTCAAGACTTGCTTCTTTGGATATTCTGTCCAAACAGATATTAAATCTGAAACCGGTTTTGCTGAACTATTGTTCAGCTATGGGTCTAGCTCTTTGTTCCCATAGTTTGCGTAAATATTCTCTATATGGTTCAAGTGTGATATACCTCTGTATGTTTGGCATTCTCTCATATTGTCTTTCTTTTTCCATATTGGAACTATAATTGCCTGTTGCCAATCCTCTGGGACTTTTTTTTCTTCCCATGCTATATTGCAAAGTCTTGTCAGAGATTTAACTCCTGTTTCCCCACAGGTCTGAACAGCTTCTGTGGTTATAGAATGGTTATTTGTGGGACTTACTTAGCTTCACGACGCGGGTATTCCCGATGTTGAAAAAATGAAAGCAAAATGATCGACTTCATTGCAACGGGATTTCTGCGAAATCCATCAGCAAAGATAGTACCAAGCCAGCTGTGAATTGCGCAGCTTCTTCTTCTTTCGTTCGCCTAAATTATGTTTATAACTGCAATGTTGTCTCTTGTATGAATCTAACAGTCTTTTTTAGTTCATTCAGCGGTCCATAGAGTTTACCTTCCACTGTTGTCTCTCTAGGCCAGAAGGTTCGCCTGGATATGTTGTAGTTTGGGCAATCCTGGAGTATGTGCTCTGCTGTCTGCGACGCCAAACCACATGTGCACATGGCTGAGTCACCAATCTTGAATTTTGTATACATGTGGTTGCGTAATCTATTGTGTCCTGTTCTGAGGCGCAGAAGAATGACCTGTTCTGGTCTGTCCATAACGTGGTAGTCGTCTTGAGTAAGGTTTGGTGGCCTTCTGACTGATTTGATCATTCTTTTCTTTTGGTGGTATGTAATAGGCACATCTGGTTGTTCTTCTTGTGCTCCTTCCTTAGCCAATCGATCAGCTCAATTGCGCAGCAAATGGAAACACTTGAATAGTTCAACAATGTTTTCTTGTCTAGGTTAATGTTAATAATACAAATTATCATCATCGTAAAGTTCAATGCCAGCTGGCGTAGGCCTTCATGTCTCTACACATATCTCGGCTGGTGTTCTGCATCAACTCTGCTGATGATATGCTTCCATGCCATTATCTCAATTTATCCGGCAAGAGACAAACAGCTTTCTTTGCGAGAAGAGACACATTGAATAACACCATGACGACTGGAATGATGTAGGGGAAGAGAGGTAGAGGCAGACCAAGAGATAGCATGCTATTGTTGTATATAATGTACTAGTTTTATTCGCTTCTTTCAGGCAATTGTTGTTAGTTACTTTGACAGTCCAAGGAATTCGCAACATTCGTCTCAGGAAGCACATCTCTGTTGCTTCCAAGTTCTTCCTTATTTGTTCATTTACATTCCAAGATTCACTGCCATACAGCAAAACAGGTTCTATATAGCACTTCAGCACACTCTTTTTTTACATCTATGATATTGACTTATTGCAGGTCTACAAGGTGTAGACTGCGCTTGGCCCTGCAGTCAGCAAGGTTAGGATCGGCGAGACTCTCCCAGGAGGAGTGACAAGTGAAAATTAGTAGCCTGCCGACGACACGCAGACTACACAAGTCAACCCCAACTCCACGCAGTGTAGACCGGGAAACCATGACCGCGAGA